>VWZF01004964.1:133242-176009 GCA_013396755.1 Sclerurus mexicanus
CCTCTGCAGCTCCCTCTGCCACCATGGTCAGGATTCCTGGATCTTCGGGAGCCTTGTGCAGCCCAGATGGAGGGTGCCCAGACTCCCCTTGCCTTTAGGCAACAGTCCTGCATAGCTTCAGCCCCAGGAGGCAGCTCAATGCCACAGCTTTTAAGCATTTCTCCCTAACCTGGAATCACCCAAAGACCACAGAGCTGTAGGTGGTTGCTCCTGCCCCGCTCTGTGATAGGAGCAGGGGTCCCTGGGAGGGACCCAGGCCAGGAGCTCACACTGGCTGTGGGGCAGGGAAAAAGATCACCAGGCAGGAGTAGATGATGCAGCAAAGAGCGTGGCAGCCCCAGCCAGGGAAAAACACAGTCCTGGGAGCTCCTGGCTGGGCTGCCCTTGCTAATCCCAATTCCTTCCACTTTGTCACAGGTCCCAGCAAGGTTTCTTCACACAGACCTGGATTGAAATCAGGTAAGAGCCACGCAGCAGGAAGAGCTTCTTGCACTCTGCAGCTTCCTTCTCACCAGCAGCCTGGATGCAGACACCTTGCTCATAACCTGGTGGCCCAGGGCCCTGCAAGCTCAACAAGAGCTGCAGCTCTGCTCCCAGTGCCATACTGCAGGGACTCTGGCCCTGCTAGGGAGCAGAGTGACAAGGACACTGTTCCTTGGGGAAGCCGGGGAGAGTTACTGGGTAGGCTGCAAGAAGGCACGAGTGACTCAAGTCTTGCTATCCCCAGGGAGCTGCCCTGGAGACATAGTCATTTGCTGCAACACCCAGTGTGTGTGGAAATAAACCCCTGAATGTGACAGCCAAACAGACTGTGCAGATGCCTCTGAGGGAAGGGGCTATGGTGAGTTTCTCACAGCAAAACTCCTGGATGTAGGGGACAGGCCACACTCCACTGCTGCAGACCTTGACAGGTGTAACACCAGTGGCTTCCAGGCACTGAAGAAGGCCAAGGACACAGCATGACTTTTCACGCCAATAGTAAATGCCTGCATCAGGATGAGGGAAACTGCACTCTGAGAAACACCTTGATCCCACCACCAACTGTGATGGGTCATGATAAGGTCCACCTTCCTGGTGGCCTGGCATGATTGACAAGAGCCACAAGTTGGACAACACCCATGAGCTGCTGGGAACAGATCAGGAGGCAGTGGCCAAGATCATCAAACTAGTCAAGATGCTTCTCCCCAGAATTTCTCACTTGAGAAGAGTTTCAGGGAGAACACTGTGATGGGCCAGTGCTTTTGCAGTGCTCTTTTCTGTGACAACCCAGGCACCATCCTATTGTTTGAGCATGTGCTGGGAGGACACATGAAGCTGAAGCAGCTTTTCCCACTTGCTCCTGAGACCGTGTTGCTGGGATGCAGTGACAGAATCCTGACGCACTGGCTCTCGTCCCTTTCAGATTGTGGGAATCGCCCTGCCATGCACACTGCCAGCAGGATAGTTGGAGGCTCAGAGGCATCCAGAGGGGAGTTCCCGTGGCAAGTCAGCCTGCGAGAGAACAACGAGCACTTCTGTGGTGCTGCAATCCTCACAGAGAAGTGGCTGGTGTCTGCAGCTCACTGCTTTACTGAGTAAGTTCCAGTCATGACACTTTCCCCCCTCCATCCCCTTTCCAAGAGCTGCCATCTCTGCTCAAGCTCCTGCTGCATAGCACTGCGCTATCATGCCTGGTTTCCTTCACAGGGGGTTCCCATCACTCCCAGAGCGGATGGCAGGATGGGCAGGAGGCAGCTTGGATTTGCAGGACAGTGCTGTGTCTGCAGGCTCACACTATCCCTGCTGTCTCTCCTACAGGTTTCAGGACCCAGCTATGTGGGCAGCTTACACAGGGACCACCTCCCTCAGAGGCTCTGACAGCAATGCAGTGAAAATGGACATTGCACAGATCATCCCGCACCCCTCCTACAATGCTGACACAGCTGACTATGATGTGGCTATGCTGGAGCTGAAGAGACCTGTGATATTCACTAAGTACATCCAGCCCGTGTGCCTGCCAGATGCTGATCATCACTTTCCAACCAGCAAAAAGTGCCTTATCTCTGGCTGGGGCTACCTCAAGGAGGATTTCTGTAAGCAAAGTGGGGCACACACCAGGGGAGACTTGGTGGGGTGTGAACAGGGCAGGAGGTACCAGGAAAGGGAACTCAAGCTGTGCTCTGGCCAGCTGGGGTGGGCTGTACTGTGGGCTGCTGGTCCAGTGCAGGGCTCCCTGTGCTGAGCTCATGGTCGTGTCTTTCTTGTTCAGTGGTGAAACCTGAGTTCCTGCAGAAAGCAACAGTGGAGCTCCTGGACCAGAACCTGTGCTCCAGCCTCTACAGCCATGTCCTCACAGACAGGATGATGTGTGCTGGCTACCTGGAGGGGAAAGTTGACTCCTGCCAGGTAAGGTTTGCCCAGGGAAGCTGGCACACCTCCCCACATGAGTCTTTTCCCTCTCAGTATGCACCAAGTGACACTTCAAGAATCTGACAGATCTGACTTCAGATCTGACACTGTGGTCATGGTTCCCCCACGAGGTTTGAGGCTGTGCCTTGGACCCAAGCATTGCTCAGGGACTGCAGAAGACACAAATGAGGATATGTTCTCTAGTACTTAGAGGAGGGCACTGCTGTTTTAAGGTGCTCTTTTGGCTAATTAACTGTTTTTCTCTACTTCCTGAGCTGTAATCAGGGCTGGCCCTACCAATGTGCCAGGCAGGTCCTCAGATCAAAATTCAGATAGCAAAGGGCAGCAGTAGAAACTAAAACATACACAACAGTTTTTGGTGAACAACATAGTGTTTTCTTTAGTTAGCCTTTATCCAGCCTGGAACTGCAAGCAGTCACCTGGAGACAGTCCTGTCTTCACAGTGGAGAAAGAACTGTGATGTGTGATTTCCAGGGCTGTCCCTGTGGTTTGGCAGGGTTATTCAAACTCCCAGCCACGAGCTGAGCAAAACTGTACTTCTCTGGTGGTAGCACTTCATATTTCTGGGCCAAATATAGCACAAACATCAGAGAAGGGACCAACAATGAAAGATCCAAGGACAGATGATGAATGTGACTCATCTGATTTGATTCATTATTGATCTAAAGCAATCTCACCCCCAGAAGGCACTGCCAGCTTCACAACCACATTGATGCTCACGGGACCCCACAATACCAAAGAATTGACCAGGGAGCCATAGGCCAAATCAAGAAAACCTGATGCAAAGATTAGCGTGGTCACCCTGGGTTGTGTATCAGACAGTGAAGACCCATCATCTGGCTGTGTAGAGGCTGCTGGCCTTAATCTTTAGGAGCAGTAATTTAACAAGTGATTATAGCAGTAGAACTGCTAAACCCTAGATTTTATAGAGGATGTACTTGTGCTCTTCTGGCGTATCAATGGCACAAGGCTGCTGCTTAATAGAAGGACAGCATGCCCACATGGAGGAGCACCTGAAGGCCAGCACAGGAGATGCTCCACTCATCACTAGGTTGGAGCAAATATGAAGTGAGCTGAGATACATGGGGACAGAGAGACAGCTGGCAGAAGGATGCTGAATGTGGCCAGGGAGAGCTCAGTGTGTCCCCAGGGAGAACTCACCATCTGGCTTCTCTTGCAGGGTGACTCTGGTGGGCCCCTGGTTTGCCAAGAACCATCTGGCAGGTTTTTCCTGGCTGGAATTGTGAGCTGGGGGATTGGATGTGCTGAAGCCAGGAGGCCTGGGGTTTATACACGTGTTACCAAGCTCAGAGACTGGATCTTGGATGCTATTTCTGCCTTCCCCACATCCACAGCCCGTACTGTCCCTCTAACACACTCCAGTACTAACAGTAACACAGTCAACACTGAAGAGCTCAATACCACTACCACAGGAACCCCCACCACCTCACCAGCCCCAGCTGCCAGCAGGCCAGTGACTGCAGCAAGACCACAAGGTATGAACACCCATAGTGGGGGTGCACCTCGGCAGGAAGAGTGGCAGGTACAGGTCCAAATGTCAGATTCATTCTTCTACTGAGCTGAGCTGACTTTCTGTAAGGTGAGCTACACAACCCATGCCTAAGTACTAAGGCCAGCGCACAAGTGACACTATCTGGCTGCCCCACCTCAGACCACAGCAGCCTGGCAAAGTCACTCAGTACCTGTGCAGTTCGATGCACTTCTTTGCTTGTGTGACTGACTCTGTAATCTTGCCTGTGTGACTTGTCTGCTCCAGCAGGCCCAGGACAGGGCACTAAGGCACAGCAGTGTCTGATAATATTTAACCTGTTGACCACTCACTTTTGTTTGCCACATATGGATCGCCCCGCAGCTCAAAGTTAATGGCTGCACCTTCACAGCAGCCATGGATCTTCTCCCTGAAGGGAAGGAGGGCAGGTTTCTGTAGGGTGACCTGTCTGCTCCAAGAGCCCTCCAACAGCTCTGCAGGGAGATGCAGATGTAAGGTATTAGACTTCTAAATTTAGGATTAATTTTTTATCTGTAATGTCAAGCATAAGAGGCATAGAGTTGCTGATTATTCTGCCTTTGATAAAGGCCCAGGCTTGAGGACATTGATTGCCAAGAGCAAGATGCAGAACAGCAGTTAGTGTGAAAGCCCAGCTGTACACAGCCACCATCAGGCACTGGCATGATCAGCAGGCAGAGCTTGGGTAGATGCCTCGCACCTTAACTCTGACCTGCCCCTGCTCAGACTCTGAAGAGACCAAAAGTCTCTCCTTGCTTGTTTTCTGATAGGAGTACTCACAAGTCATGCTTTGACTTTTGTTCAGAGTGTGGAGGACGACCTGGGTTCTCCAAACCCAGCAAGATCGTGGGAGGAACAGATGCTTCCAGAGGAGAGATGCCCTGGCAAGTCAGCCTGAAAGAAGACTCAAGGCATTTCTGTGGAGCCACCATCATTGGGGACCGCTGGCTGCTGTCGGCAGCTCACTGCTTCAATGAGTAAGAGCCCATTCCTGCCCACATGGCTATGCCAGATTGCCTGCCCACCACCCAAAACCACAGTGTGGCACTAGAGCCACTGGGAAAAAAACAAGAACACATACTGGACATTAATTTTTGCTGTAACTAGAGATTCATAGTAAAAGGATTTTTGTGTGTAGGTTGGAATGACACAGAGAAAGGTTAAACCAGCTTGGGCAGGGAGCAAAAACAACACATCTAAGAGGGATGCAAAAGGACAGGTGCCGCAAGACAGTTTCTTTAATAAATTTAACCTTAAAAATTTTAAGATACAAAATAGAGACACGTGGTCAGCTGGTAAAGGGAAAATGATGTGTTTAATCCTTCACAGTTCTTTTCTGCAAGAGCCCAAGCCCAGATTTATATGTAGCCTAGACAAAGAAAGGAGCAGCAAGAGAATAATGTTTGTCAAGAATAAATTCCTGAAGGCAGAAAAGGTGGAGGACTAACTATGAAGGATTTCAAGACAATCTCATGGATTAAACAGCTGGGAAATAAAGCAGCAAGTGAAATCTAAGGTAGACAAGCGTGAAATGTGGCACACAGCAAAACCAGCAGTGCTGTTTGTGGACGAGGATGGGTCTCTATCAGCTGTTGCCATTCAAAACAAGAGGTCAGAAACATGCAGATATTGCCCTGAGAACAGAAGTCCTGTGGGCAGGGGCAGTTAAAGAGCACAGGAATGCAGTAATGGTTAGAAAAACAAAGGAGATGGCCTGAATGTTGCTGGTAATCCAGAGCATGCCATCGTCAACACAGGGCTACACTGTGAAGGTAAACACAAGGCACAGGGATGAGCTGGGTATGGAAGAGCATCATAACAAACACAACAAAATAGATCAGACTAGACCTGGGAAAAGAACAACTGGCGGGAAGGGAATCTGTGATGGGACTGTACAATGATGAAAGGTATAATAAGGGAATGCCTTTTAACTCCTTTTTTAAGGTACCAAATAATCACCAAGAGCAGGTGAAAAACAATCAAAAGGAAGCAGTTCTTAAATGTCATTAAACTGAATATTTAAAATTCACATGGGGTTAAAAAAAGAGAATAAAATGCAACTTTAGAAAAATCCAAATAAAATCCAAAAATCCATCAAGACCTACTGAATACAGAGACACCAACTGTGTGCCAGAACATGCCTGAAATCATAAATTTCTGGAGATAAGGAGAGGATTATTACTACATGTGTATCTGCTCTTCAGGAGATATCCAACAGGTGCCACTGTTGGAAACAGTTCTTTGGGCCTGACTTAGCAGGGCTGCTCTGCTGTGTGCTGGTCATGTAAAACTGTCTGCAATTTCAATATCAGAATTCATGCCAGGCATATGTGTGCAAGCATGCACATTTAGAATTATGTATTTGCAGGACAAATCCAGAAGAGATTGAAGCCTACATGGGAACAACATCACTAAATGGAACAGACAAGAATGCAGTGAAAGTCAATGTAACGAGGGTGATCCCACATCCCCTCTTCAGCCCCATGATTCTGGACTTCGATGTGGCTGTACTCGAGCTGGCAAGACCTCTTGTCTTCAACAAATATATCCAGCCCGTGTGTCTCCCACTTGCTGTGCAGAAGTTTCCTGTTGGCAAGAAATGTCTCATTTCTGGGTGGGGAGACCTCCAGGAAGGGAATGGTAAGAAGTGATGCATTACCTGCTGATTTGCCCTGGACCAGTGACACCCTGAGCAGCAAAGTCTGTGACACTGTGACCCACAGTCCTGGGAGTGTACAGGACAGGGGACATTAATGAGAACAGTCAGGAACTGACAGAAACACAAGAATAAGCAAGAATAAAGGCACACAGAACACTGCCTTAAATCACAGTTTTTTAGGAGTCATCAGCAAACAAGAAAATTGAGAGAGCAGCTTGGTGGGAACCAGGAGAAACCTGCTGGACCTAGTAGCTCTACCATGCTAAGCAAGAGTCAGGCACTGGTTCAGAGCCTGCTACAGCTCTGGCAGGATGGTATGTCAGCCACAGCAGCCATGCTCAGTCACAAAGATGTTCCAAGCAATTGGAAAAAGCAAAGATCCCACTGTAGGGAGAAGGCCCAAGAGCGGCACATGTGCTGTCAGAGAAGCCCAGCTGACCAAGAGCCTACAAGCTGTCAGGACCACAGGACACAGCTGTGTGCAGGATCCTTAGCACAGACACAGAAGTGCATCCTGGGGCAAGCCAGGAGCTTCAGGGCTGCTGAGAAAATAGGTCATATAGGACTCAATTCCCATGTAGGAATAGAGATTCTTTTCCTAAAATATGTGTTGAATCAGCCTAAAATATGTTAGTTCCCACCTCTCTCTGCTGCACTCACTAATCTTGTGGTTTTCATGCAGTCACCAAACCTGAGATCCTGCAAAAAGCCTCTGTGGGCATCATAGACCAGAACACCTGCAACTTCCTCTACAACTTCTCCCTCACTGACCGAATGATCTGTGCTGGCTTCCTGGAGGGGATGGTAGACTCATGCCAGGTAAGAGTGTGGAATTTCTCTACTCTGTGGATTGTTCCAGAAAGCTGGGCTAACTCTGCCTCCTGCAGATCCTTGTGAAATATTTACTGAGCTGCTGTGGCCTAGCTGTGCAATTCACATATACCTTAGCACAAAAAACCCAGCCCACTACCTTGGAGCTTTAGAAAAGTAAATAAAGCTCCACCAAGTTGGGAATGACTTAAACCAACATCCCACGGCTCTGTCTGGCCAGACAAATCCTGGATGAAGCAGGTCTCCTCTGGTGGCAGTGAGATAGTAGCAGTTGGTGGTGGCTGTGGAAAGGCGCTGACAGGAGCTATGAACGTTCAGGACAAATGCCACTCGTATCTGTGCAGTCAGGTTGAGCCATAGACCTTAGTTTCAGTAGACAGACCCACAGGGCTGGAGAAAGAATTGCGGGTAGCTAAGTCCTCCTGGTGTGGCTGAGGGGCAAGCTCTGTTTAGACCTGGCTGGGGGAAACTGGACTGAGCAGCCATTGCCTTGGTTCTTCTGCAGGGAGATTCAGGTGGACCCTTGGCCTGTGAGGTGACCCCAGGAGTGTTTTACCTGGCTGGCATTGTGAGCTGGGGATTTGGTTGTGCCCAGGCTATGAAACCTGGTGTGTACTCCAGAATTACCAAACTCACAGACTGGATCCTGGAGACCATCTCACAGCTGCCCAGTCCTGGCACAGGCATCCCTTCCAGTTTAGCCATCACTAAAACTTCCAGCACAGCCATCCTCACCCAGCCCAGCACAACAGCTGCAACTCCAACCAGCAGAACCACCCTGGGAACAAAGATGAGCACAAACATGAGTGAAAACTCTGAAACTCTAAGAACAACTGAACCTGCCAAGCCCACCCAAGCCCCAGGTAAAACTGATGATGGATGTATTGACATGTTGGTAGGAGGCCTCCAGCAGAGTGAGTACTGAGCAGGCCATGGGTTATTCCCTTCCAGTGGTGCCTTGTACCAGCCTCACCTTCAAGTGTTCCAGCAAGGTGTGTATCGGAAAAGAAAATCCTGAATGTGATGGTGTTGTGGACTGCAGCAATGGCTTTGACGAGCACAACTGCGGTGAGTCCTGCTCTGCAGCCCATGGCTGCTGACAGCCACGCTCTACATGACCCAGTCTCCCCAGTGCAACCCACCACATTCACACTGGCTGTTTTGGGCCTCACACTGGACACTGGAGGCCTGGGCCAGCCCACCGTGGTCCAGGTCTTGTTCTGCCAGAACCTAAACCAAGATAAAGCTGGATGAGAAGGGTCAAAATTTTCTGCCAGAAAATGTGACCTCTTTTCCTCTGCTACAAATATTATAAACCATTTCCCAGCATACCAACCTTCTGGTCAGTCAGTCTGGTAGCACAAGGTGGCAAGACAACTCTACACAACATAGCAGCCCAGAAAATGTCTTGTCATCCCTGGGATTGCTCCTTAGGCTGCTTCTTGCTGTGTGATAGCTCAGCCAATCCATCCAAATGTCCCCTCCTCACATACCATATCTCTGGAAGGTGTGATCTGTGATAACAGTTTCACAAACCATACCCTGTCTGCCAAGCCTTGCCTCAACTGGATGACTGGAACTCATCACATCCTACTGCCCTGGCATGCCCCCTCAGAAGGCTGTCCCGCAGCATGGGCTACAGAGGGCAGGCAGACACTCCCTTCACTTAGGTTTACTTAAAACCACGGTGCTTCTTTCTCTGTCCCAGACTGCGGCTTAACAACTGCTCTGGCCTTCAGCAAGATAGTGGGTGGCAGCAGTGCGGCTCGAGGGGAATGGCCCTGGCAAGTCAGTCTCTGGCTTCGACGGAAGGAGCACAAGTGTGGGGCTGTCCTTATTGCCGACCGGTGGCTGCTCTCTGCAGCTCACTGTTTTGACATGTAAGTCTGAGATGGGCTAGTAAAGCCAGCTAGCTCTTGGCCTCAGTCCTGTCAGCCCACCTGCCCTTCCCCTCCCTCGCGGTCCAGCATCATGGCTGGGATGGTGTGCCCCATGGGAAGCACACACTCCTTATAACAGATGTGCCCTTACAGGTAAGCATGAAGAGGAATGAATGGAGCAAAGCTTGGGTATTCACAGTGTGCTGGAGACAGGGGTCCTGGCCTCACAAGGTGTGGCCCTAGCACATCCCAGCCCCACAAGTGGAGAAATGGCCCTCCTTGTGAGGCCATGCTCCTAACAGCCAGATTTGCTGTCTTTCTGCAGTTACAGTGATCCCAAAATGTGGGTGGCCTTTCTAGGAACACCTTTCCTGAGTGGCATCGATGGCAAAATGGAGAAAGTATTCCGTATCTACAAGCACCCTTTTTATAACATCTACAGCCTGGACTATGATGTGGCACTGCTAGAGCTGAGCACGCCTGTCAAGTTCAGCAACACCATCAGACCTATATGTCTTCCAGACAATTCTCACATCTTCCATGAAGGGGCCAGATGCTTCATCACAGGCTGGGGCTCCACGAAGGAAGGAGGTACTGGCTGAGAGGGCCCCCTCACTTCCTTGATGGCCAAGCTCAGTGCCACTTACCTTGCCAGTCCAAACACCTACAGTTCCCACACCACTGTCCCAAGCACTCCCCACCTGCAGGGGACACCAAGGTGGGCAAGGTCTGATATCACTACCATCTCCCCAGCTGCCATGCAGTGTACTTGCCCATTTGGTCACATCTCTGCCCTCTTAGAGCCTTTCCAAGCTTTCTACATGCCAGCCACTATGCTCCCCATCCCCATGGCAGCTGCTCCAGCTCTGCTCCTGCAGCACAAGGACCTCACTGATATCATTTGTATCTGGTCAGCCTTGCTGCTGGACAAAGTACATGCCCAAGGGACCTTCCTGTGCTTGCTCTGCAGGAGGAACCAGGCCTGATTCACTTACCCAGGGCAGGTCTCTCTCTCTGGCAAGCAAAGCTGCAGAGACCCCACTTCCACACATGTTTCTGCTTCTCACGTGCTCTGCACCCAGCTAACAGTAATACTTGTCTCCTCAGGTCTCATGTCAAAGCATCTGCAAAAAGCAGCAGTAAACATAATTGGAGACCAGGCCTGCAAAAAGTTCTACCCTGTCCAGATCAGCAGCAGGATGGTGTGTGCTGGTTTCCCACAGGGCACCGTCGACAGCTGTTCAGTGAGTGTGAGAGCAGCAAACGCTGCAGCTGGGACAGAGCAAGTTCATGCCAAGTCCCCAGGCTATATTCTCTCAGGACAGTCCTGCCTTCCCTAGGTCAGCCGTCTGTCCATCCATCATGGCTGTTGCCTTTATCCATGTCCATCCTGCATACACTTGATGTTGCTTGCCCCACCAACCTGTGACAGGTCAGGGAAACATGGAGAGGTAATGCCAAGCAAAGGACCATGGGAATACCTTAGAGCCTATTCCATGACCCTACTGTACCTCCAAACACACTATTTCATGTTTCAGAACCCCAGCCTCACATTGTTCATGCAGGTACCTCACTGAGCAGTCCTCCAGTTTGGAATGGCGCTCCTGGGGAAGTGAGGAGCAGGACAGCAAATGCCCATGCCCTAGAGAGAAAGAACATCTTGCAGCTGGGGGATCTGGGCTGCCTCTGGCTTGAAACAATACCCTTTTCCTCTCTCTCTGCAGGGTGATGCAGGCGGGCCCTTGGCATGTAAAGAACCCTCAGGGAAGTGGTTTCTAGCAGGAATCACAAGCTGGGGCTACGGCTGTGCTAGGCCATACTTTCCTGGTGTCTACACCAAAGTCACAGCTGTTCAGGGCTGGATTGCACAGAACCTCAAGCTCTGAAACTGCATTTCACCACTCAGGGAAGACGGCAAATGAGAGGAGTAACTGCCAGAGGATGCACTAACCCCTCAGCTATTGTACATTTTTCTGATGTTGCAAAGGGGTGAAGAAGGCCTTGCAGGTATTAAGCAAATGCCAGTGTTGTGTGACCTGCTGGTTGTGACACCAGGGCATTTGATAATTGCTTTGCATAGAAAGGTACAAATTCTAGAAATTTTCTATAAATAAATAAGGCCTATCCCGTCTTAAGACCTGGCCAAACATCCTGTGCATTAAAACATGACACCTTTCTGGTTGGAGCCATGCCCAAAACATCTGCCAGATATCCATGGGAGTATGGCTGACCTCTGCCTATGACCCGTCATCCCAAAGCCAAACCAAGAAACCAGTGAACTCCATCCCAGCCCAAAGTTATGCCCTTGCAGAAACCTCAGACCTCACTGCCTTGATAGAGCTGTTGTGCTGTGCAGTAGCTTTTGGGAAGGGTGTGCGGCTGTTTTCACTCAGTGCATGAGAGCTCAGTGATGACATCCTGGTTCACCATTTTGTCCCAAGAGAAGACAGGACTAAAACATTTGGAGTTCGGACTGCAAAGGCCCTGATCTGTAACTAGAGGACCAGGACAGGCTTCTCTCCACCCTCTGTACACCTCCACCCACCCGACCCCCTGCCCCAGCTCTTTTTGCATTAGGGAACAGGTGATTAAACTGATTAAAGGCATGGCCACACAAACCACTGTTCTGGTTAAGCTGTGGTGGGGAAAATTCAAAGTGCTGAGATAGTGGTGCAAGGATGCAACTCCTTCAGTAGAAGTCAGGTTCCACCAGCCAGGATGGGACATGCAGACTTTATTCACAAGAAGAAAACTGCTGCAGAGCTCATGTGCCGAGTCTTGGGCAGACTTAGACATTACCATGGATTCAGCCATCAAAATTGAATGGCTGCTCATACCCCAAACCCCTTCCTCATTTTTGGTGCTTAGGCTCTGCATGTGGGCATAGCAAGAGGTTTCTTCTGTCCCAACCCAGCTAGTAGTGAGATTTACCACATTCCCAGCTAGAGCAACATGGGAGACCTAGCTTCCAAGCATGGCTGAGCTCCAGATGGGTTCAGATCCATGGCTGGAACATTTGTGGGATGCTCCCATGAATGAAATGGGATGGGACTGCTGCACTGCCAGTGCCACAAAATTCATACAGCCATAAATAAAAGTAAAAAGGCCGCTAAGCAAACATGGCTGAAAGCACTTTATTTTCAAGAAGTCATTTGGACAATCTGGAAGGGAAACTCCAGTTTCAGTAAGTCCAAATACCCAATTATCTCCTCAGTTTACCTTATGTGAGAACACTTCAGTCCCTTTATAGAAACCACCACATTGGGAGATTAAATGAAATCAGGTCCTACCACGTCCCTTTGAATGTCCTAGCAGGTATGGAGACATCATCCTTCATCTGTCTCCATGTCCCAGCAAACAGTGAAATCTTTTTATAAAATACAGATCTCCAAAAGGGATTTCAAAAAAACCTCTCTACAGGGACATTGGCACTGTTAATCTCCAACACTCTCCTCTGGTGGCTGCTGTACCCACTGCTGACTACACAGCACGAACCCACCTTTTTAGGAGAGGTGTGTAAGCAGAGAACACTACAGAGTTGAGCACCAAAGCAGACCAAAATCCTCTGCTGCAGATATGCTCTTCCCTCAGAAAAACAATGCCCAGAAGGTAGGCTCCAAGATGGAACCTCTGTGCCAGAGCCAAACCAGAAGTTACAGAGTATCACAGCCACACAACACACTTTATTCTATAAAGAAATGAATCCAAGTACTTCCCAACCCTGTCCATTCCCCCAGCTGTGCTGGCACAACTATGTGCAAGGCTGTGCTGCAACCCTTGTTCCCCAACATTGTGCTTGAGCTGAGTCAAAGCCTACGAGCCCAAAGTGAGCGTGGAGAATCTTACAGCAGCTTTTCTACTGATGAAAAAGGACTAGGTAACTCCATGACCCTGATGGCTGGGTCCATGCTGAAATCCCGGGCAAAGGGACTGTGTTGCTGGCTTGGCTCGGCCCCTCTTTTCCATTGAAGGCTCCTTGCCTCTTGCTGCCCTTTCAGAAGGGATTTAACAACTGCTATAATGCCTTGGCCAGTCTGGACGGTTGGGAAGGGCAAGCAGTAAACCAAGCAGCTCACGGTGGCTTTCAAGGCTGGAAAAAAACCATTCGCTCCTGGGGCTGGTGCTAATAAAAGCCAATGGATGCAAAAGGTTCAGCGAGGATTTATTGCTCTGCCATGACAGGGGCTGGGAAGGCAGCGGGATCCACCCCCAACCAGCTGGACTGTCCGCTCGTCCCTTTCCCACACGGTCCCGGCCGGCCCGGAGGCTGGGACGCGTTACATGTTGGCTCTCTCCCGCTGCAGCCGGGAATTGTAGGCTCGGGAAACCGTGTTCCAGGAGTCCATGTAGCGGTCCATGCACATGGCGATGCACTTCTGCGGGACACAAAGCCTCAGCGGCCGCACGGAGCACGGAGCCCGCGGGTCCCCGGCTCTCCCGCCCGTCCTCACCTGCTCCGAGTTGTCCAGGGAGCCGCCGGGCTTCCCGATGCACTTCCGAAAGCACTTGTCCGTCATGCGCTGCGGAGAGAGCCCGTGAGCGGCTCCGCGGCCCCGGGGCGTCCGGCCGCCGCCGCCGCCCTCGTTGCGAGGGAAGCGGGCCCGCCCCGCCCGCGCCCACCGCCCCTCCTGACCTGCAAGAGCTCCTGTGCGTTGGCCACGGCGATCTGCACCTTCACCTGCTCCATGATGAGCCCCGGNGGGCCGTGCGGCCCCCAGCGAGCTCCGAAGAGGTTCCCCCGGGCCGGTCCTGGGCAGACACAGCGTTGGAGTACCGGGGTTCAGCGCGGCCCCACGGAGGGGCAGTGGGAAGGGGCTTTAAACAGGCACCACCAGAGAGACAAACGCTGCCTTGCGGTGAAACACCGGCGGTTTGAGCTGGGCTCCCCACAGAGAGCAACTCCTTGGAGAGTTCTCTCTGGAATTCATCCTTCCAGGCGATGCCGAGGGTTCCCTCTGCCTTAAGTGACTCGGCTGAGAGGCTCGTGCCCTTAAAGACTACCTCAATTCCATTGCGGTCATCTCCTTTAAGCGAGAACGCTCTGGGACACAGTAGAAGCAAATGGGAGACAACACGACAGAGCTCTTATCTCTCGGGGAAAATGTGATGTGCAGGACAGAGTTGGCATAAGAGAAGGAACTGTGCATGACAGCAGAGCTAAAGCCAAAACTGTTCTCATCCTCACTAGCTAGAGCCCACACTCGAGTATTGTAAACCGTATCACCCTGTCTGTGGATCTGTCCACTTCAAACAGAACCTGTTCCTACACCTCACAGAAGCATCATCAGCTAGCGCTTATGATGGGCAGCCACCTAGGGTTCAGTTTGTTGAATACAGACTGAAAGCTGTTCAGCAATGCTTCTGCCCATTCCTAAGAATTCATCCCAGCCAGGGGTTGGTATCTGCTCTCATTCTCATGTCGGGATCAAGAAGATTAAATAGAAAAAAGCCTTCAGTGCAAGGGTGATAGGACAGGGATGGTTACCTGCTCCAGCTCCCGATGTTCTTCCCACTCCTTTGGTTGCTACTGATCAGAGAGGACAGCAACGTCCCATTTGAGGAAAGTATTTGCTTCTGAACACACCCCACAATCCCTGCTGGGACACCCCGTGATCCCTGCTGGGACACACTCAGCTGCTCAGTCTTAGGAGCAGGGACAGCTCTTTGTCTCTCTCCACCCAGGAAGGTCACCTGGGATGAATCATCTCAAGCAGCCCACATGCCCTCTGGGATAGTTAAAAGAAGGAAAACAGTAAAATGCAAAACATTTATTTGAATGTGTTGTACAAAAAGTTTCCAGTCATAAAATGTATATTACAAATCATTGAAAAAGACAAGACATTTGGCATGCATATTCTAAAAAGAAAAAATAAAACACTTTGAAATGATAAAGTCTAGATTATGTAGGTTTTTTTAAGTTCCAAGTGAACAGTTTAATCGTTTTGTCTTTGTGTTTCAGTTTATAACATTTTTCACAATTCTTTATTTTAAAAACTTGAACCTTCCAAAAACTCGTCTGCAGCAGCTGATTAGAGGCGGTCACTGCTCTGAGCAGTGCCCTCAAGCCAAATCAAAATTGTTAAACAAAATATTAAAAATTAAAAAACAAAAATCACAATTCAAGTCACAAGGCATCACTGCTATGAAAATAAAAGTTCGACTGCATTTTACGCCCAAATTGAAAGCAATTTGGCTTAAGATAGATTATTGCTTGTAATTTTAGCGTAATGATCTGGGTAGCTGAATACACAGTGACATCTGCCTTACCAACACAGACTCATCACTTCAGTCAAAGCTAACTAGAAAATCTGGAAGTTCAATAAACCACATTTTATTTTCCTGAACTCCAAGTCAAATCACTGCTTGTACTATTCTGAATGGAGGCTTTCAATATTGAGCATCCTTTTCATTCTAGACCTTAGCATTTCAAGAAAGGCATTATGTTTACAAATAATTGCATGTAAATATGGTCTTGTATAAAACAAAAACCAAACACCTTTAAATAATTTTAAACTGGTTTAAAGCTAAGCATATTGAAGGGCAAATCAAAATTCTGTTTCCCAGGCCATTTTAAATGAGAAAAAAATCTCTCCAATATCATTTGTCCTGACATTCAGCTAAAACAGTGCTTTGAAAAATGCAATCACTATCTCACCTTCCTCTCACTGGTTCACAACAAGGCTTTGCTTCCTGCTCACAGAGGGTTTGGACCCAAGAGTGTCAATAAAATCCAGGATCGGATATGGATATGCCTTTGTTTAGAGATAAGACTTTCAAAAGAAGATACAGAAAGAAGATATAGAATGGCTTAACAGTGAAAATGTGAGAGAAGTAGTTACAAGAGATCTAGAACATACAGCATGCATGCTTTCCTGCATTATCAAAACCCTTCTGATGTGAATAAATGCAAGATTCTCCAATGTCCTGGGGTATAGAGAGGATTTTTACATGTCTCTTCTAACTAACCTCTGTTCAGGCTGCAGTTAAAGGGCCTTTATACAGCATTAAAAACAAGAAAAACGGGTGTATAAAACCCAGTAAGATCCCTGAACTGAACTGAATAAGGTGTCCCGTTACTCAAGGACAGACACCACACACAGTGATCCTCCTTTCACAGTATAGTCTGCTTCATACCACAACACAATTACCACACTACTGCCAGCTGCACACACACACAGCTGGCTTTTACATCACAGGCACAGGAAGCAGATGTTTATTTTATGAGACTTTTGGTTCCTGCTACAAACACAGACTATGCAGCCAACTCCCATCTAATGGCAACACAGAGCTGAAGACAAATGAGTAATATGTCAGTGCAAATGATGGGTTCTGTCACAGCCAAGCCAGAGCCCCACGCAGGTGTAAGGACCCGCTGGGAAATGGAGCTGTGAAACAAGGGAAACACAGAAACTAGAGCAGTGTGGCAGCAAAGGAATCCCAGGAAATACAGATGTGCAGCAACAAGGGAATCCCAGCCATTCTGCTCCTTAAGAGTACATCACTGCAATGCAAAAGTTAAAGGAAAAAATGTGGAATCAAGGGAGAAGGAAGGGGCATGAAATGCCAGGGGCTCTGAGGCCAGACCTTACTCCGCAGGACATCACATTCCCGACAGGTCTGCAGATGGATGGACTTGTCCTGACATGCATTTTCACATGGTATGAGCTTAGGAGGGGGCAGGATGCGTTTTTCGTATTTTATGATCTACACATAGGAAAAATTTTTCTATTTCATCCAGAATGAAGTTATTTTTCTGGAATAAGAACATCCATATGGGTAGTTATGCTCAAGTAACTACTCTGATAAAAGCTATACTCGTTCATTTCCCTCTTCAGAGACACATTAAAATCATTTTTCTCCAAACAAGTCAAATCTCTTTCTCCTTCAAGCTCTACACCAGCTATCAGCACTGGAGTAGAACTGCTGACCATTTTCCAGTTTCTTCAAGAGTGGTTCATATATAGGATCAAAGAAAAAAAGAGGGCAAGAGAACATTGAATTTGAACAAAAATCTTTAAATATCCTGAAAAGGAGGGGGAGGGGAGATTCTTGAAAGACAGAAAAAAAGAAAGAAAAAATGTTTTTTGTTTAAAGCCACAAAATTGACTTCCAGTCTGGTGCACTAGTTTTACCAGGACAGCAGCAATAGACTGAAGTTCAGCATCAAAAGCAAGAGGATGGGATGGTGGCTGGAGAAGGCGCACACACAAAAAAACCAAAAGTACATGGAATACAGTAGTTCTGTCTTGTAATTTACAGTCAAGAGTTAGTTATCATATTTTTAGTAGCCTATTAAAAAGCACTGTGGTAAAAGAATCATCAGATTGTTGGCTTTTCCCACAGTGTCCATCACTGTTTTGTATGACCTGCATATACCTAAACATGGCCCTGAAGAATCAAGTAAACTGTTTCTAAAGTTAAAGGACACAGTTCCAAATCTAAGGACAAATTCTGCAGACTGTTACTGAAGGGCACAGCGCTCATCACAAGAGATCTGCAAGCACCAGTTCTTAAGGCTACAAGAAGATACATTCCCCATACAGTAGCTGTTAAGAAAACTATGGCTCAGGTAGCAAGAGGTTTTTCCTCATTTGAGCTGCTTTTTGAAGGCCATTCTTTAGGGGAAACAAATAAACAAAAATCACAGAAAAAATGCAAATTAACTACATGCTCATTGCTTTAGTATTGAAGATCACAGAACAATCTTAAAGGAATAAGCAGTCCAAAAACTGGCCCATGTTAAAAAAATAAATACAGATCTTGAGGGGAAAAGCAAGAAGCCCTCAAACACTATGTCAGTATATTATGAAAGCTGTGGGTCAGAAAGGGAAATGCTGTCCAGTGGTTGGAAGGTGTGCTGCAAAAATACCTTTACATTGATTGCATTCATTTGCATAAAAAATTTAGAAAAGATAATTGTAACAGTATGTCTGAGAAACATAATTTCACTAGATACATCTTACAGAGAGATAGACATGATTTACTACATATTTGATCTTCTACTCAAGCAGAGTGGGAAAATTACACTAGAAAGATGGCAAAGTACATCAATACAGTTATCACAGTTATCCCATAGCCCAGACAGCCAAATCTTCATCCTGTTTTTTTGTAATGGATCTTCTGATAATGGATTAAAACATAATTCTAAATGTCTATTAGTTTAACTTCAGCAATTCAGTCATTCCACTTAAATAGCGAAAAGTAGCATCTTTGATTTCTTTTTAAATGGCAAAATAAATCCTGAAGCTTAAAGCCCTTTTTGTTCCCACCCTGCTTGCATGACAAAGCCATCAGTCAGAGCCACTAAACTGACTTTCTAGGTTATATCTGTCAGTCACGATACTGTTCAGAGAACATAATGTCCAGAAGCCACCGAAAACATCCAAACCTTGTCACTTGTCTGATGAGTCTAAACTAGTTGAATGAGAAGATCAGAGTTCAAGAGTGCAGGTAAAAACAGGATTCTATGCTGGAATGAAATGGTATCCAAATTTTGCATCCATACTAATAACTAGTTAAAAAAAACATTCGCTTGTACAGTATTCAGTGCATTCTTTGGAGCAGTCAAATATTTTTTCCTGTGCTTAAAGATGCACCACTGTACAAACACTAACCCTCACGGGAGTCCAGAGTTATCTCCAGAGAAATGCAGCAGCAGAAACTTTAAGCTTAAGGGACACTATCAGATACAAAATGCATCCAATTGCAATAAAAATCATCTGCTACCTATACAAAGCATTTTTTATAAAAAGCATTATTCTCTCTTCACTCCCTGTAAGACTTTGCCTCAAGCACTTGAATGCTGCACAGCAACACTTATGTCCCGAACAGCAGCAGTTTCTTTGAACTGTTCAAAAAGTCATTAAACTATTTCTGCACTATTTTGCAAATATTGTTCCTTAGGATACCTGACAACGTCCCTTTGAATGTAAGAGAAGTATGAACAAGCTGCATCTAGCTCTGATTAAAAAAGTCAACATTTACATGGGATAACCTCTAAAATCCCCAATCACTGCCAAAAGTATAAATATGTTTAACTTCTAAAATCTTAATCAATCTGTTTAAAGCTGAATATGCCAGGCGCATTAATCGTAAATACTGAACATCACAACTGGTGTTCATGACTTAACAAGGTCTCAGTTGAGACAATGGCAAAATTCCCTGAAAACCAAGCTCTGGGTTTGACACTTCCAACTTAGGATGTTGTGTATATTCAGGAAGCAGAACCCACCATTTTCCTTGTTCTGAAACGATGACACAGAGCTCAGATGGTGACAGACTCCGATGTTTTTACCATTAGGCTCTCAAACTGAAGCAGGACACAACGGCACAGTCCTGAGTTACAAATACCTAAAACGCAGCTTCCCTGTGTCACTACCATTGTGTAACACCATTTTGAATGAATCTGGGGTCTAATTTTCCTAAGTTGGGCATTGCTGAGGATACAAGGCAAGATACTACCATTTCTGCAATTGCAGAGGAAACACTCTGAATCTCTCCTGGGGCCCTGCAGATGAACTCCATTAACCTTCTTTTCGCTGGGTGGGGGGGTGTGGGTGGGTGTTATCCTGGTTATATATGTAATTACAGATTTACCATACACTCAAGGAGTCTCATCTCATTTTAGCTAAAAATCTCCTTTCTCCTTTATGTTTCTACATAAGACTTTAAATTCTGTGTGGGGAAAAATACTGTATTCCAATATAGTGTTTCAACGAAGAGGGAAAAATAAAGAAATCTATTAAAAATTCTGGCAGTTTTGTTCAGTAAAGGTTTTTTTTGAATTTTTTTATAAAAATGTACCAAGGAGTAAACTTCAAAGAAATCAGATGATGCATATAAAAATAGTTTTCAGTGGCTCTGGAGGGGAAAAATAGCAAAAATAAAAGGAAATAAATGAAGAGGGAAAGCGCAAATAATAGTTTTTTTCTTCTTTTTTCACATCACTGAGCATCCTCTAGAGGTTGTTCTGGGATCCCCCTAAAATACGACAGACACAGTTGAAATCAATTCTTATTAGCTGTTCATATTGTAAGCCTAGATTCTGGTTATCATCTCTGTTGTCAAAAACATTTTTTTGGTAGTTCAGTTATATTAAGGAAACATCACAACTCTAGAGAAAGAAGAGCACATGCCCCTATCTGTTGCCAGGACTGACACACCAGTCCTCTGGTGTGGTGTCCTACGATGGGACTGACTGGTTAGTCTCTGTATTTCCAACAGTGATACAAATGACAAGTGAAAATCATTATGTCATTAGCTTTAGACCAGCAAGTTCCTTCCTTTATTTCAAATGCTGATTCCATTTGAGAGAGCTCTATGCTGCAAAGCTGTTTCTTTGGGTAAGAAAAAGTTTCTGTTTCACTGTTGTATACTATAAATACACTGCTCAATCTTCTGAGGATCAATAAAGCTTTCAGAACGCACCTGAAAACTGCACAGAATGGGTGAAAAGAGAATGTGAATTTTCACGGAATGTGAAAAGAGATACTAACAGCCATTGCTCAGGGGAACAAACGACTTGAATTTCAAATAAATTTAAAATATTTTCTGCTATCACCTGTATGAACCATCTTTCTGCTTTTCACTCTGTCAACGGCTGGTTGGTTATTTCACAAGTGTTATCAAAACATACAGATGGTATTACTAAGAAAAAAAAGTTTATTTCAGATGTAGAAGGTATATTCTGTCATAAAATAAACCAATAAGCTGAAGCTTGCAGCAACAGAAGCACCTCCCCTTTCGTGGTTTTCAGGGGTTATCTGGTTATATGCTGTTTGCGGCAAGAATGCCCCAGCTTGGTTTTACAGAGCAGCAGACACTGAACAGGAGGAACTCTGCCTGATAATGCTATAAATGTGTGGTCTGAAGCACTCTGTCACTGATACCCTGAGCTGGCATCAGCCACTGCCTGAGCTGTACCAGGATGGATCCCAGCAGCAATTCCTAGCAGTCCTGCCCACATTATCCTCTCTCTGTGCCTTGCAGCAATGCTGCAGGGTTCCAAGCACCCACTGGAAAAATGGACCAGAAAGCTCAGAGCTGACAAAAGTTGAAAGGACCCCCTAAATCTTATGTCTGGTTGATCCAACCAATGAGGCACAAGTTAAACATCTGCTCTGCATGTGATTACCTGTTGGGTGAAAAGGTCCTCCTCTCCATACTCCGTTTCATCCTCTTCCTCTTCATTCTCTCGCACGACTACTGATTTAGTAACACTTCTCACTGCAACCTCCTACACAAAATGACAGATAAGGAGTCTTTATCTATTCCTTAGGTTTTTTGCTATACTATCAATAATATATCATACCTATTAAATTTTGGAGTGTTTAAAGCAACTTGACGTAGACTTAACATTAGCTATGCAAACAAATACTAGTAATATCCTGCAAATCACATCATTCCTACTTCTGTGCTCTAAAAGGCATGGTAATGTAATTTAGCCACAGGAATTTTCTTTAATTACCCTGGGATTTGAGAGGAAGCAGACGTTTCAATTTTATACAAGGTCATGAAAGACACAGGTAGGAGCTGTCTGAGACAGAATGTAATGTGAGAAACTAAACTTTCTTAGTATGATTACACAGCATTAAGAATATTCCCAATTTCTAGTAAATATTCCATATCAATTGCATATGTTGGTTATCAGCATGGTCTTCCAAGCCAGGCACTAAAAAGAATTCTAAAACCCCAGGAAGCTTCCTTTATATTTAACACTTTTTTGTAGTAAGAAATTCTTCTATCTACTTGCACTCTGGAAGTCAAAGGTGCAAATCTCTAGTTGTGGAAAAAGTTGTCCTTAACATATACTTCTTAGCAGGGATGCTAAAGGTAACTACAGTGGGAACAGACAGATTTGAAATTTTTTCAGATACTCCTTTAACCACTCAGTTTGAATACTGAGACAGTTAGCTTTCTATTTGTACAAATGACCCTTGCTCCTACCTCATACTGTGCACGAAGTGCTTCCAGAGAACAGCCAGCAAGAAAGGCAGCACAAAAACTGATACAATGTGGCCAATGTCCCTTTCCTATTGCTGTCAGATCACTGGGATAATGGCACAGTTATGAATAACAGTCAAAGCACTATTCTTCCTTGCAAAAGTAATCTGCAGGGATAGTTTTAAAATATGAACTGTGCAGTCAGATGTAGGACAATGCAGAATACACAGGAACCTCTGCCAAATGAGAACTTATAATATGCTTCCAACATGGAAGTAACAGCTATCTTTCTACATCAATATTTACATTGCACCCCAGAATATCATAGGAACTATATAATGGAACTTTGAATTGCCAGCAATGTTTCTTTTCTTTGCCTCTTCTGAAAGTACATACTCAAATTCCAAACAAATTCTCTACTAGCAGGGTGTTTTTTCTAAAACAGGAAAAAAAAAATGTCTACAGGCATAATGATGATGATCACAGTTTGCAAAAATATCCCAAAAGTGTCAGAGTTATGCACATGTATTTAATTATTTCAGTGTTACAAACTGCTGTATATTAGAAGGCAGTAGGGGAGATCTTAAAATCAGGATTTTGCCATTGTGTCATGCCACCCCACTCTGAAGTTAAAGAGTTTGGGCGATAACCCAGCCCCATGGACACAGCCTACCTCTCCTTCAGAGTTTACAAGATAAGTGCGAGTACTTCCTCCAGTGCCCCAGCTGCCTTGATTCTTCCACACGAGAACAGAAGGGGGACTATGAGATACACCAGCATCTGCACCCCAAATCTAGTCAGAAAAACATTTTGTAATTAGCTATTTGTGCAATTTCTTCTTTTAAATATACAATTCCCCCTAATTCTCCTACTTCACTCTACATACCATGTTTTTTTTCTGAATTCCAGTGGCAGTTTTATCCTACTTTTAACTACACTATTACTTGTAGCAAGATATTATTGTCAGTCTGTAACAAAAAGTAACACTAGCCATAAAAACAAGAGGGAAAAAAACCAACAAATATTGCAGTCATCAATTCTTTTCTAAATATACAAATTTCTCCTACCACTGTCTCAATGACTAAACTTTATGGAGCCCAGGCAAAAAGCAGCTTGTAGTGGATCAGTGTAATCTTTTATACGTATCTGAACAACTGGTACTTAAGTAGAAATAGCTAGCAGTGATTAAAAGAAAAAGATTTATTTCTTCTTAAAGAACATCTGTTTCAGACTGAAAATAAAATACAAAATTATCGAAAAGAAGCTGTTTACTACAGTGAAGGCGGAGAACATCTAGTCTTAAACTTAACTACAGTCTACTAGATTGAATGAATGCTTTGAAATGTTCCCATTTCTTTAAGAGGTTGAGCTGGATTAGTGTTCCAAATTGGAGCAAAGGTCTTTGAAAACAAGTAGTCCTTGACCCATTCCCCAAAATACCTTTTTCTTCAACTGAAGTGCTAATACAGAAATTCAGTTTCTGTTCTGCATTTTTGTAACTGAAATTCTACTCCTCTAAAGTGAGGACCATGAAACCAAAAGCCATACACCGAATCATGCTGTACCAAACTTCAAGATTTATAGCTGCCATAGCATCAACAAAAGAATATGTTGTTGACATAATATAAGTACAACTTACTGTAACAGTCTGCCCAGCTCTGAGGACATACTTAGGAGTAAATTTGTAAGCAATTTCTTCTCCATCTCCAATTTGTCTTTTCAGCCTCCAGTTACCCAAAGACTGATCCTAATGGAGAGAGTCAGAAGGTTATTTAGAGCAAACAAAACAGAGCAAACAGATATCAGAACTTTCCTTAGGTCTTTGTGAATATATATTTATTTGCATGGTTGTTAGACATCCGCATTCTACCTTGAAACTACTTTTCTATGTTCAGTAAGAGTCTAAAGTGTAAATCCCTTAAGGTAGTTCAGCAAAATTTTAAAGTATATTCATTTCACACAACAGTGTTCTGCTAGACAGCAGGCTGTTTCTGTGAGCAATGTCCCAGCACACGCTTACATATTCAGAACAAAAACTGTGTTCTGTTTCTGCAACAAACATTACACTCATGTTAACCCATCACAATGTTCAACTTCGTTGCTGCACCTTGAGATGCTGCTCCTGCCCTCCATGTGGCTGTACCTACTTGTGCTGCAAAGGGCTGTGTAAGGTCTCAATTTAGTTCCTCCTAGCTTCCTGTGAGTTCTGCTGATGCTCACCTTCTCTGAATTGTTCTTCAGCTGAACGTATTTGCCCTCCAGGTCTATCTCTTCTATGCTGATACTTCCTGTAGCTGAAGCTTGCTGAGACATTTGGAAGCTACCGCTACTGCTGCTGCCGCTGATACTCCCAGTGCCGATCCCACTTGTTCCGCTGCCAGAAAGCTCCTCTGCTTCAATACGTTTTCTCTTGCCTCGGGAAGAGCGAACAAGTGAAGTGCTGCTGCTGCTGCTGCTGGAGGTAGCCCGAGAGACTGTGACACGGGAGGAGGGACTTGGAGAGAGCTTTAACCTTAAAGCAATAAAGAAAGCATTTGAATTAACTCACCCACGGAACCACAGACAAAGCTACAATATCCTCAGTAAACAGACTGTAATGTGCCCCAAGGCTGACACTAGCCTCACTCTGTGTGTCAAGAAGACTGCACACATGAGGAGGACAGGCTACCCATCCTGAGGAATGCTCTGGCAGTAGGACTACATGACATGGAAAGCAGTGCTAATCAGAGCAACACAGCTCACTTAACCCTCCCCTCCAGTACAGCTACCACTAAACACACTATTCTCGGGTCACATTATTTAAAACCAGGAAAACGCACAAGTACAAGCACTTAAATAAAAAGAGCAAATGAAGACCAAGCACAGAATGATACATTCAACCGTACTCCAAGATGATTACAAAACCCAAAATAAAATAAAGACAGTGTTCAGCTGAGAACAAATGTTCCATACAATACATTGTGGTGTTAAGCCAATATTACTTCAGCGAAATCTGGGCATTCCTGCTCAAATGATAAAAAAATAAGCATAAGAAATTAAAATAACACCTGCTAGTCCTTAGAAAACAAAGTGGAATCTGTACATACCTTTCTTCTTCTCCTTCCAGGAGTTTTCGGTAAGCACTGATCTCCATGTCCAGTGCTAATTTAACATCAAGGAGTTCCTGGTACTCCGTAAGCTGAAGCTGCATCTGGTCCCTCATGTCTGTCATTTCCCTCTCCTTTGCATCCAGCATCTTCCTAAACTTCTCCCGCTCACCAGCCATCATTTCCTCCAGTTCCCGAATGCGATCTTCTGCTGCACTGGCCTAGGCAGAGAACACAAGGGAATGCCCAGTTGGCAGCCATGCAGTTCCACTCAAAAGGTTAACAAACATCTCCCTCCCAAATGAACATACCAATGATTTCGCTATGTAACATTCAGAAAATATGAAGGGCCAGAAATGTTAATATATCCACACAAAGCAGTGCTCTGAGTTCAAGAAGAATGCAAAGTTAGTTCCTTTACCTGTTTCTGAAGGCCAGAAAGCTGGTAGCTGAGAGCTTCTATCCTCATGCGAGCCTCCTTCAGCTCCTCTCGAGCTGCACCAGCAGCTTTGTCATTTTGGTCAGAGGACAATTTGGCATTCTCCAGCTGGAAAGCGAGTTTTATAAAGGTCACTTGTATTGAGTTAGATACCCCGCAATATCCTTTTGATAAAAAATAGTAACTATTTAATCTTAAAAAATTTTAAGAGGACATCTGCGAAGTTTAGGACAAGAACTGCATTAACAGTAAGGAGATGCAGGAAAGGACCAGGAAAATCTATTTCAGACCTATTCCTATAGGATTTGCTTATGCTGTTAAAATTTAGTCTATTAGTCCTTCCATTATACAAGCAGCCTTAAGAGTTTCCAAAAAACTGACCACATGCTCTGCCTATTTGTCCAAAGACCAATCACGTTGGGCAACAGCAAAGGCCTTCTACCTCATTCACATCCTGGTGCAACACTTCCCTGGATGCCCAAGGGCTAACTCAATAAAATATTCCAGAAGTATTATGTCCCCTCTGGCCATTTACAACTCAGGGACTTACTAAGCCAGAGACAACACTTTGCTGCTTACTGTCTCTCAGTGGATTTTCAGGCAAGAATTTGTCTCTGCTTTTTGAATTTATATGCAGGGAATTTAGCTCTGTATTAATGAAGAGCAATCCTCTTTGTTTCTTCTCGATGTGCCACTGAACATTCAATGCCTCCACTTCTACTGAAAAGAAAACCAAAACAATCACTCCTCATTCACCTTCTCCATGCTATTTACCATTTTACAGACATCCACTGTATCCTTCCCTTCTCTCAAAACATCTCTTTCCCAGGTGAAGTTTTATTTAAAACTTTCCTGATACATGACCTGTTTCATACTCTTGTCTTTGTCAGTCTGCTCTGTATTACTCCACAGTACCTTTGCAAGAAGAAATAAAACTACCCACGGCACTCCAGATGATATCCTGCCCCAGAGGTAAAACAATGTTTTTGTTTTATTCTCTTTAATAGTTGCCAACATACAATTTGTTTTCATTTTTTCTTAAATTCACGTAAATTCAAGCTTGATTTCTAGTGGCTAATTTTAACCAAATCAGAGAGCAATAACAGAACTCAGAGCTGTCACACAATAGGTTTCATCACAGCAGAGTGAGAAAAAGCATCCTTTGCATGCCTTGCAGGTGGACTTCAACAATTTTGCCACACACTATAGAATCCACCCAAAAACTAAACCGAACCCATTCTAAGAAGTGTTACAGGCAGAAGATGTTTTTTAGCCACACAGCACAAAGCTTTATCAAATCAATCTTCATTAGCTCTGCTGTTCACTAGGTTCAAAGCAGCACACAGAGCCTTCTTCAGGCTACAGGTGTTGAAGGAACTTCAACTACATACTCCATTACTTCTTGTAAAGCTTAAAATCAAAAATATTTAAATTCTAACAACCATCCACTACCTTATGGTCATGCTGGCATATTGCCAAATCCTCATATTTAGAATTTCTATTACTTATTATCAAAGATCATTATGATCTTTCTTATAAGCCCTCTTTAAGTATTCAAAGGTCACATAAGGTCTGCCCAAAGCTTTCTCCACTCTAGGTTGAGCACCCCAGCTCTCTCAACCCTCCCCATAGCAGAGGGGCTCCAGCCCTTGGATCACTTTTGTGGCCTCCTTTGGACTTGCTCCAGCAGCTCCACATCTATTCTGTGCAAGAAGTGAGCTTTTAACCAAGACCATCTCATCCTGGACCTGCTCAGTAGCTAAACTTAAAAATCGGCTTTGACATCACCTCTAACACATCTTTGTCTAGCAATCCACAGAATGAAGCTCACAGCTAAGTCCCTTTCCCTTCACATTCCAAATTCGTTTATAACAACCATCTTTTATGAGAGGAAAAAAGCAGCTTAATTTGTTCATCATTCCCCCTGTTGAAATCTTGTCACCTTTTCATTCTCTAAGTCTGTACATTGACTGGCTATAACCTCTCTGGAAATGCACCTGCACTCAAGTCCCAAAGGAGGCATGTGATCACTGGGACAAAGCTTCCTCAAATTTTAATTACTGGTCTCCTTAAGAACAGTAGGGCTGGTGGAAAAGGTTTTATCTCACAGACTGGGATTTCGGTCTGAGTGCTGTGGACAGCAGTCATTACCTTAGCCTGGTAGGTCTGCTCCAGCTCCATCTTATACAGTTTGACTTGTTCATCATGTTGATTTCGCAGATCCTCCAGAGCTTGAGTCATTTTGGATTCATACTCCTGCTGGCGGCTTGTGTCCACCTCAATCAAACGATGTTCATGTCGTTTTCTTGTTTCCCTGATTTCCTATACACACAACAAAAAAAGAGGGACAAATTCCCACATAAAGATAAACAATAGAAGCAATTAAATTCACACAACAATTAACTATTTCAGCACTAACTATTCAGTATGAAGGAGCTACAGTATAAACAGGCCTTTAAGCCTAGAATTGCTGCATGCACTAACAGATTCAAGTTACTGTTCTCATTTGGCAGGAATAAACTGATCCGACCTAAAACTAGCTTCAAAAATAGCCACATACAGTTTAAGTAAGGAGCTCTTTTATGATACAAAAGTCAAAATGGGGGGCGGGAGGGGGAAGGAAGGAGAAGAAAACATTCATTTTTACATGGCAAAGAGATACCACTACAAACCCTTTCCTTCTCAATATACATCCCGACAATACAATAGCAATCTACAAGGAATCAAATGAAAATTAACATCTTTTGAAGCCATTACACATATTTTAAAGAATCATTATTGAGAAAAACTGCAGCTTTTTTTATATATTTGATGACCCTTCTTCAATAGGTTTTGATTACAGTATTAATAAAGCAGCAACCCAAGCAACGCTGAAGACATAAATATAATTCTTTAAGGTCAGAGTTTGTACCAAGAAATTTTCATTTTTAGAGAAGTATGAGTTTCCTGTGCCTAAGAACACTGCTCCCAAACTAGTAAGGTAAGGCTTACTCATGCACTTATTCATGCTGAGCCATGCAGAGACCTGGCCAGGTCTGGATGTGTGATATGAAAAAAACCACCTCTCCCTTCAGGGCAGGACAAACAACCAGGGAGTGGTTCTGTGTACTGGGAGGAGGCCTCAAGTTAGCAGCATGGGCCATGACGAAGAATAGCAAGTAAAGCAAGACTCAATTTTGCATGCCTAGACTGAAGTCATAGCAGGCTAACACAAATTCAGAGCAATTTTACAAGTTGTTTTACAGAAATGCTCTACATCTAAAAATAGAGCCATAGAAACATGCCTTTGACTGACAGTAATGTGCCCTGAAGTGATATGGAAGAAGCTTTCCCTTCTGTAGCTAACTTTTACACCAGAAAAACCAGCAAGCTGCAGTCTCTCTGTAACTGCAAGCAGTGACAGCTCAGAGGCCACAGGAATGTCATGAGGGACTACAAAGGATCAGGAAAAGGGCTGAGCAAACCCAGCAGTTCAACACCACTAGAATAAGCAGGCCTCACTTAGTCAGGTCCAATAACAACCAAAGTTAGTGCAAGTAAGGAGCAGGGCCATGAAACCAGGTTCAGAGAGAGGGAAGAAGACTTTCCCACAGCAGTCAGCTGCTCCATTAGCCCATGGAACAATACCCTTGTCACCTGGCTCTCATGCCAACTCCACCACTGATTTACCATGTAAAAAGGTGCAAATTATTTTATTTCTCAATCCATTTATAGGAAAAATAATACTGATTTTTCCTACCGAACTAGTTAATAGTTACTTATAGTTGGTTTGATTAAAAGCTACCTTAACTTTGGACTATTACTAGGATTACTAGGTTGGTAATACCTCCTCAAACACATTCTTCCTGAAATCCAGATCCTCTTGCAAGCTCTGACACCGATTTTCCAGGTCCACACGCATGAGTGTCTCCTTCTCCAACTGTTTCTTAGCCACAGCATGTCCGTCTTCAGCCTAGTACAGAATTTTAAATATAAACATTTAATTTTGTCTGGATTCCTATTTTTCATCCATAAACCCTTTATGGTCTTTATCTGACATCTTTGGACCAATTATTCAAAATAACAAATCTAATGTCAAGCCGGTGATTTAAAAAAAAACAAAAAACAAACCAAAATAAAACCAACACAAAACCAATTAACCAACCATATACAACAAAAAGAAACAAAACAAACAATCAAACCAACCTCAAAAAACACCACCAACAAAAAAAGAACAAGAGTGTGTGTGCACTAATGGATATTTAAACCAAGCTTTCACATTTGCATACCAGCTGTTTAAAATGTAGAATTATTTCAATTCACTGTGATACTGGAGCTGAGGATTATTAATTCCTCAAGCACAATGTGTTGCACCTTCTTTTTCTTGCTAGCACAGTCACACTGGGGACTCCAGCACAAGTGTAAAACTATGCAGGGCCTTACAAAGAAAAACATTTAGTAACCTGATATCCCATGAATATAAAAACATCAGAAATTTTTAAATAAAAGTAAGCAGAACGTCCAAAACACTGTGTTGTTTTCATTGTTTTACAGAGATTGCTTAGTTTTGCATCCAAGAGGGCTAGGCAAAGGTTCAGCAGTAAGCACGGTGGATCAGACTATAAACTGAAAAGAAAGAAAGGGAAATTTACATGCAGCTTGCCTTGTACTAAAGCAAGGAAGCATTCCCTGTCATACCTTGGCAAGTTGAGCACGCAGATCAGCCACCTCTGCTTCCAGACTGCGTTTTTCGTTCAGGACAGTGTTGAGTTCTGCCTCACTTCTATGGAAGAGAACTTCCAGATCCTTAATGCGACCCTGAGCCACAGACAAATCTGCGTCTTTCTTCTTGTAGCTGGAAAACCAAAAGTTCATTATACTTATATGTGGGTGCACGCACATCCTGAGCATGTCCTGGTCATGACCACGGGTATTTTGTTATCAGACACCTTTTCTCAGGCCCTGTGCACCACTATACAGCTCCTAGAGTCACCTGCAAATGCTGCTGATCAGTGACCTGCAACGCCTCTGAAATGCCCAGCTGGTACCATGCATGGCATGGTAAAGAAGAACTTGCCATGGACAGACAAGGAAAAAACACAAAGGCAACTCTGGCAGCTAAGAGATGACAACACATACAAGGTGTAAACAGGATTTTTTCATCTTGCAGCTGCACAGAACATTAAACTGCTGAAATCTTTTACTTCAGAGTACAGCTCATGAAGAAGAGTGCATGCAACCCCCAAAGAGACCTGAGCATCCCCAGGGTTTTGTATTTAATGTGACCAAGCCTATTCCTCATGACATATTCCCACACAAAGTAGTAAAGTAATTCGGTATGGAAGTGTGGTCACCTTTCAGCAATAAAACAGTATTTCTTCAGCAATATTCATTACAGGCAAAGCACCTCCAATCACTTTAATACAACTGTCTGAGCTGAAATAATTAAGGCCATCTTCCTCCTGCCCACTAAGTACTTATCAATCTTTAACACACTGATTTTCTGCAGCTTCTCTAGGTCTGTGTCATGTTACTGAAAAACTGCTTTTTTATGTGCAGTAATCCTTCCTTGCTGCAACTTCAGATTGCTGTTATAGTCTCACGCTACTCACAATGCAGGGAACAACTTGTTATCTTTTTCTCTTAAACTATCTTAGACTTAATTTTTATCCTTTCCTTTCCTCAAACTTCTCCTTTATACATCGGTAGTTTCCAGTCTGTGATCCATGAGCTGCTTTTAAGGGCTCATAGAAATAACTTTGAAGAGAACTCCTACTACATATAGACTTTGAAAAGCTCTATATTCGGTCTGCAACTCCAAACATGGAAAAAAATCATCATGTTTGCAAAAGGAAAATAAATATAACAAAAAAACCCAAAACCAACCAAACAAAAAAAAATGCTGAAAGCCACTGCTCTAGATCACACAAACATTGCTTCCTAGCCCAAATCCAGACCTTGGTTCCCAAACTTCTCATTACTTGTACTATCTTCTTGAATTTCCGATTTAGCCATAACTCTTACAAAGCAAAATGGTCAGAGTTATCTAACAAAAATCCCCCATGGGATTGGGTATTGGTGTGCCCTACAGACAGTATTTCTTTACATGTTTCAGCATGATATGCATCTTTTTCTAAGTCAACACCCTTATTTTGTGATGTGCTCTAGATACAAGGCTCATGTCTTCTCTCTACATTCCTCAGTGTAGATCTCAGAATTTTATTTAACTGTAACCAGTTTTTCTTAATCATCAGTCCAATCTGTTGCTGTGAATTCTGTTCTGCAACATATGTGCAGTGTCTTCAAACTCAGCAGCTTGTACAAGACATATAGACAAAACATGACTTCTACTCAAAAGAGTTATTTAGCAGCAATCAGAATGTCACAGGCCATTGAGTCACACGTGTTGTGTAGTAAAACAAGTCACTGTGCTGTGTCACAGACAATTAGACCTGGGAACCTTCTGCATGTGCAGGACCCAAAGGACAAATGCCACTTCACACCAAGCATGAACAGCAGTGTGTGCTCACACAGCCTCCTGCTTCCTCCCACCTGCAGAAGCCAGGCAGCAAGTGAGTGCTTCCAGGGATGGGAATTAATAGAAGTGTTTGATGTACAGCTTGACAAAGCATCATAAAGAATTCTTGACAGTGGTAAGTAACTTCTGCTCCTTCAAGGATACTGATACTGAGAACAATGCAAGCTGCTTTCATTCACATTTTTATTTTCATTTGTAATTTCAGCCTGGTTTATTGCCTTCATGCAAAAATGTGACAGGAGTTTTACAGTACTGCAACCTGCTTTTGAGGGTTCTTGAGATGCCTGAAAGTTCCCAACAGCAGCCAGTGTACCTGCTGAGACATGATAATGCTTTGAGCAACATCAGGCTAGGGTGAGCCTCAAGAGCTCTCTATTTTTTTCCCCATAAGTGCCAAGTTTGCTTAAGGGAAACATTTCAGAGATCACAGAATCAGAGGATGGCTTGGGGTGGAAAGGACCATAAAGCTCAACTCATTCCACCTCCTGCCATGGGAAGCAACATCTTCTACCAGACCAGATTGCTCCAAGACCCATCCAACCTGGCCTTGAACACTTCCAGGGATGGGACAGCCACAGCTTCTCTGTGCAACCTGTGCTAGCTAGGGCCACACTGCCCTCACATGGAAGGAATTTGTTCCTAATATCTAACTTAAACCTACTCTCTTTCAGTTTGAAGCAATCCCCCCTTGTTCTATCCCTATATGTGGGGTAGAAGGCAGAGGAAGCCACAGCCAAACATTCACCCCTCTCGAGCTGGGAGCGCACAGCTCCGGCAGAAGACTGCTCCAAGAAGCACCATGATGGGGCCTGACAGATATGGACCTTCAGACTTGCCTTGGCCTGGGGAGTAGTGCACTGGTAAAGATATGAACAGACTTCATGAACACCAAAACAAGAGACTTTCCTTAACCAGGCCATCAAAGTTACCTCTGCTATGACTGAATGAGCCTTAATCACTTCACCAGGTCTAGTTCAACAGTCTTGTGGGACAGTGCTGCTCCACCCCAGTAGAAGTGTCGTGCACCTCACCAGTAAATTAACTGTTCCTATCTATACCTTCTCCACTTACCTCCTCCCTCCAGCAGTCAGAAGTTTTGTCAAACAGCTAAGATGAAAACAGAAGCACTGAAAGCTGCTACATAGCATACAGGAAAGGATTATACTCACTACAGAATGATATCAGAATGGATATTTTTACAACAGCATTTTAATTCCAGATTTAAAAATATGTCCCTACTGCTGATACAAATATCTTTAAATAGTTAAGCTGTTCTTTGCATCATACAAGGAGTGTTTGAAAATTGTAAAGATATTTCACTTTCTACAAAGTGAAGCTACCCAACTGCTTTATGAACCTAGTTATCAACTTTGTTCAACATAAGAATTCTAGATTCATGAGTTGTATTCAAGGTACAAATTGTACATACACGTATATATTGTACATGTTGTAAAATACACAGAATCACAAAATAGACTGGGTTGGAAGGGACCTTAAATCTTTTTTCACCCTCCTGCCATGGGCAGGGACACCTTTCACTAGAGCAGGTTGCTCCAAGCCCCAACCCAGCCTTGAACACTTCCAGGCATAGGGCAGCCACAACTGCTCTGGGCAAACTGCTCTAGTGATTGTATATTAGGTTCTTCCTGCAGATGGTGGTGGGCACTGAACAAGCTCCCCAAGGCAGCCATCAGAGCCCCAAGCCTGCCAGAGCTCAAGGAGTTTGGACAACACTCTCAGGTACAGGGTGGGATTGCTGAGGCTGTGCTGCGTGGGGCCGTGTGTTAGACTTGATGGTCCTTGCCGGTCCCTTCCAGCTCAGGATATTCAATTATTCTATGTTTCAGGACCTCACCACCCTCACAGGGAAGAATTTCTTCCCTATATCCAGTCAAACCCTGCTCTCTGTCAGTGTGAAGACATTCCCCCTTGTCCTGACACTATCTGCCCTTGTATAAAGTCCCTTTCCCTCTCTTGAAGCCCCCTTTAGGCACTGGAAGGGATTCTACAGTCTCCTCAGAGCCTTCTCTTCTTCAGTTCTCTCAGCCTGACTCCATAGCAGAGGGGCTCCAGCTCTGAGCACAGCAGAACATGTGGCCTCTTCTGGACTTGGTCCAGCAGGTCCACATCCTTGTGGTGTTGGTGCCCAAGAACCGAACACAGTACTCCAGGTGGTCTTGAGGGGGAGAATCACCTCTCTTGATCTGCTGGCCACACTTCATGTGAAGCAGCACAGGATGTGATGGACTTCCAGGGCTGCAAGTGCACGTCCTCGTCAGCTCAAATTCAGTTTTTCACCCTTCATTACCTGGTTCTCCTCAGGGCTGCTCTTGTTCCATTCTTCACCCAGCCTGTGTCTATGCAATTCAGGATTGCCCTGATGCATATGTAGGACCTTCACTTGGCCTTGTTGAACTTCACAAGGTTCACATGGGTCCAGCTCTCCAACCTGCCCCAGTCTCTCTAGATGGCAGCTCTTCCCTCTAGCACGTTGACCACACCACACGTGTTTGGGTGGGCTGTTCTTTCACATTAGAATGAAAGGGTGTTTCCTGTCCCTTGCCCCTCCAAGTCTCCCAGTCTCATATTCAATTTCCAGTGGGTATACTGGAAGTCTTACAGAGATGATGAGCCAGGGGCTCCTGAGGTAATAGCAGCCAACAGGGAAACACATGTGAAATACCTTAAAGAAATTAAGGTGCATTCACCTAGGAAGAGGACATGGCCAACAGCCCAGCTGTACCTCTACACCAATGCACACAGTGTGGGCAACAAACAGGAGGAGCTGGAACCTACTGTGCTGCTAGAAAGCTACGACCTAGTTGCCAGTGAACTTGGTGGGACAAATCCCAATACTGGAGTTCAACTACCAATGGCTACAGGTTGCCCAGAAGGGACAGCTGGAGGAGAAGGGGTTTTCCTCTACATCAGGAGATGGATTGAGTGTGAAAGGCTGTCTCTGATGCGCAGTCATGAGCATGTTGAAAGCCTGTGGGTAAGAATAAGAGACCAAGGCAACAAAAGGAACACTCATGATTGGTGTCTACTCCTGGCCTCCTTCATGCTCCAGCTACAGGAAGCATCATGCTTGTAGACTCATCCTGCTGTGGAACCTCAGCCACTCAACATCTGCTGGAAAATTAACACAGCAAGCTGTAGGCAATCCAAAAGGCTCGTGGAGAGCACTGATGGTCTGCCAAGCCAGGTAATAGAAGGGATGAAATACTAGACCAAATGGTCACCAACACAAGTGAGCTAATTGGTGACATCAGGACAGGAGGCAGTTTGGGCTGCAGTGATCATGCAGTCTAGAGAAATATGGGTCAAGTGAACAGTAATGAAGAATGAATTTTAGGAAAGCAAACTGCCAGCTGTTCAAGGCATTAGTCAATAGGACCCCCGGGCACACTGCACTCAGGGACAAGGAAGCAGAACAGAGCTGACATATTTTAGGAAACTCCACAGAGCACAAAAGCTCTTGATCCCCAGGTATAAGAAATCAGGAAAGGAAGGCAAGAGACCAGCATGAATGAGTCAAGACCAGCAGTCAAACTAAAAGGCAAGAAGAAAATGAAAAGGCAGTATTATCAGGGACAGAGTATGAGGATGCTGCCTGGTTGTACAGGGTTGGGGTCAGTAAAGCCAAGGTGCAGCTGGAGCTGCACTCGGCAAGGGAAACCAAGAATAACAAGAAGGGCTTCCAACAATAACACACAAGGAGGTTGACGTACTCAACAACTCTTTTGCCTCAGGTTTCAATGGCCACCTCTCTTTCCACACCTCTCCAGTGGATGGACTATAAGACAGGAATTGGGGGCACAAAATCCCTCCCACTAAAAGAGAAGATCAGGTTCATGACCATCTGAGAAACCTGAATATAGCCAAGTCTATGGGACCTGATGAGATGCACCCCCAGAATACTGAGGAACTGGGTGATAGCTGCCAAGCTGCTCTCCAGTAGGTAAGAAATTTCCACTTGAAAATCTTAGGAAATACAAAGGAGAACACAAAAATAAAGGCATAAATGAACAAACAAAACTGGGCAAGCAGACTGAAAAACATGTTTATACAAAATATAGGAGAGCTCAAAATCCCCTTGCTAAGTCTAAGAACTCAACAAACAGCAGGCCTGAGGACACTGGTCATGCTATGAAATGCAAACCCTTGATGGCTACTATACAGAATCCAGCTAGACACTGGGAAGTCCCTTAGATGACGGGAATTGCTGAAAACTGGAAGAGAATTCCAGAGAAATGTTGCCATGCATGTTAAATTCTTCTACCCTTCTCTAATGAGTGGCTCTTAACAGAAATCAATTAACAGGCTAGATAGATCTTTGGTTCAATCCAATCCAAACTACTCTAGAAAATGCCTTGGGATGCTTCCTGTTGTCTTACTAGGCAAGATTATGTCAAATTATCCCAAGCACTAAAAATCCCCCCCCAAATATTACAACACCAGTAACACAGTAACAAAAAAAATCTGAAATATACAAAATATGTGCCCCAACATCCAAACCCAGGGAGCTGAGTTTGCACTCTCACAGAATTCCAGGATAGTGTCATCTGTCAGTATGGGAACAAGTTGCAGAAAGATGTAAGCAGAAGTGATTGCTCTGAAGTCCAGTACACTGACAGAAAAACCTTGTTCTGTCCTAGACAACTGGCCCTGTTTCAAATCCTTGTGTTCCATCCAAGGGTCTTGGTGCAGGCTGCCCAGCTGCTTCACAAGTTGAAGTTGTGCAAGTAAACAGCTCCAGGAATGAACTAAGAGAAGGGTAAGCCTTGAGTTCCTTTAGACACGAACTAGGCCTAATGTCACCACCCCAAATACACCCTGTGGTCTCTCTGGAGAATCTTCAGTACCTTTGGGGTTTCCATATTCACAAACCGAGGATTAAAAAAGAAAGGGGGAGTCTGCTCTTAGAAGTAGTTTGGCTGTACTTGGATCCTATGTCCTAAGAGGGAAGTCTATTATCTCCTGTCCCAGCAACCCAACCTACTCCAAGCAAACAATGGAGTGGCAATGTCTGGGATTCCTCCTGGCCAGACTGTGTTGGCAATTTTATGGTCAACAGCATTCATATAGAGGTGATGTACATACTGACCTGCTCAGGAAAAGTCTGTAATTCCCCAATCTTAACTATTAAAGTAGGCACCAAAATACAATCAGAAGCAAAAATTCATTTTGCCATCTCATATATTCATTTTAAAATCAAGTTTCTATTGCTAAACAATATTTGATTACAAAAACTCCCATGGGAATCAAAATAATGGATTACATTTGGCTTCAGGAGCTAATTGATTATGCCAGTTCTCTGTGATGCAGACTGAACAGCAGGTTTTAGAAATGTAGTCAAGTACAAGGTCTTTTTCCAGCACACTTACATTGTAGCTTCATGTGTTTTCAAGGCAACACTGCTTCCATATTCCCAAACTGCTCCCTTTCCCTTTTTCTCCATTTCTGCAACTAGTCAATACAGTGAACCAGACAACAAAATTGATAATATTTTAAACTTAACCTTCCTTAGATGGTTCAATTTTAATCTAGATCAGTTTCTCAATCCAGTTTACCAGGCAGTTGAACATGTGCATGTTCACATAAGGAGAAGTACAAGAGGAAAAAGCAGGCACAGCCTCAAATTGCTCCAGTCACAGGATATTCATCTTATCCCTACCAATACATTTCTGTATATACTGGTGGAATTATCTGCTCTAGCCAGCTGTACCAACAAGCTGAGGAATTTCCCTCTGACAAACCTGTACCTTCTCATTGATCTGCTTCCAAAAGGCATTTTTAGAAGCATCACTTGTATCATTCCCACAGAAAGTATTGCCCATTCTAATTAAAAGAAAAAAATAATAACAGAGTACTCTCCTCACCTTTTATTGAACTCCTCAAGTTCTGCTCTCAGTTTTCCTATTTCAATCTGTAATCTAGCCCTCTCTTTGGCAGTTTCATCCAGAACTCTTCGGGCATCAGCCAGTTCAGACTCATAGAGACTCTTGATTCCACTCACCTAAGGGAAGAAAGGTATTCAGACATGAGAACATCCCAAAGACTATCAAAGGACTGAAATATAGAACCAGGTTTCATCTAAGTTTCTTTGTAAACAAGGGGGTATGACATTGATTTCTGTTGTTAAAGAACATTCAGTATTGAACATTTTCAATCAATATGCAGTCCCAAAGACAAGATCTAGTTTTTATTACCAGTATGACATAACAAAACATACTATATTTGAAGTGTGCAAGTCTTCCCAAGAGATAAACTGAAGCAGATCAGTGCACCCTACAATCTTAGCTTAAATTATTCACTCTCATTTCCAGTACTGCTGCTTTGGGAGATTTTCCTTTATAAACATTTAAAGACATTTTGTGGAATAGAAGCCCAAAGGCCCAGTTTCACTCTGCTGCTCTTGCACTATAAAGCTAAAAAGAATCTGAACTACAGAAATGTGAACTGTTCAGAAATGAGCTTTCACTCCAGTTCTCTACCTCAGACCTCTCCCTGTCTCAACTCTATATATCACATAATCAGCTATTCAGCCTGCATGAGGCACCTCAAAGGCTTCTACACCTTAAGTTTTTAGAATGCAAGATTATTTTAAAGGTATATCACATAGCTGAAACGTACAGACCATACAAGTAGCTGCTATTGCTTCTATGAAAGGGACCAGAACAATTATCACAGAACCATATGATAATGAATATGCTGAGTTGGAAGGGACTCATCAGGATCATCAAGTCCAACTCCTGGCCCTGTGCAGGACACTCCAATAATTCCATCATGTCCCTGAGAGCATTGTCCAAATGCTCCTTGAACTCAGACAGCCTTGGGGCTGTGACCAGCACTCTGGGGAACCTGTTCCAATGCCCAACCATCCTCTGGGGGAAAAGCCTTTTCCTGTTATATCAACTTAACCCTTTCCTGACTCAGTCACAGCCAATCCCTTGGGTCCCATCACTGGTCATGAGAATGAAGAGATCAGTGCTGCCCCACATAAGGATGCTGAAGACCCACCCCAATGAGGTCTCCCCTCAGTCTCCTCTTCTCTAGACTGAACAAACCCGCTCTGCTCTGCACTGGTGCAGCCTCACCTTGAGTATTGTGTGCAGTTTCGGGCACCACAATATTAAAAAAAAAAAAAAAGAAAAAAGAAAACAACAAACTTTGACTAATATAAATTCAGGAACACAGCATTCAGGGAGTGAGAAAAGCCAAAACCAGAATGCACCAATTTTAGGAAAAGAAATTTCATAATAAAGCATAAAATGTAGCAACAAGAAAGCAAAATGTTCTATTCCTAGAAGTGTCTATTTCAGCATCAGCGTGGCACCAACGACAGACTCAACCATCTGGTCTTCAGAGAGACTGATTAAAAGCAATCAGGATATAATTATAAGGATTATACTTCTCATAAAACTTCTGAAATTAACTGAAATATGACAGTATGAGGGCTGAGAAGCCTTGATTTACAAGCATACCACACACTAGAAACAACTTATCCATGCAACGATCTATCCATGCAATCTTTCTTCTTTTCCCTACACAGTTAATTCTTTCGAGCTTTATTCCACCTAAGTTTTGGGTTGGTGGAATTGTTTTTTCTCCATAGTTGCTAGCCAGAGGCTATCTTTGACCCAAGCCAACACAACTCTGAATTGTCACTTACAAAACTTAGAAAGCTCTATAAAGAAGCATATAATGACTATGCTAAACTCTTTTATGCAGAACGCTACAATAAAAAAAAAATAAAAATTGGAGATTATAAGCTGTAAAGCCTTTCATTATGGATGATTCTTGAGTGAAAATACAGTCTTTGCAAATTGCAATACAAAATACAACTGCACAAAGGCCAAGCACTGGTTCTGCACCATCAGGTACTGCATATACAGCTCACCTTCTCGAATGCCAGCCCTTCGTTAGATCCTTCAATTCCTCAATGTGCTCAAATCCTGGCCCAGGAGACCTACCAGGAACTTGGGGTTGTATTGCTGTAGGTTCAGAGACACACACTAAATGATAGTGCAGGACACAAGGGCATATCCCTTCCTAGTTCTCCAGGCATAAACTAGAATTGCATGGCAAAGGAAGGTAGGTAGGAAGGTAGCCTTTCTCCCAAAGTTTTCATGAATACTGTCACAAAGAGGTGCTGCTGGTGTGACACTTATAATAGGCCATAAGCAATTTATGCTTTAGAGGCATTACAGAAAATGCAAAGCTTAAAGCCACCAAAACAACAGTATTCTGAACAAAGGATAAACACTTCATGTAATTCATGTGTAGAGAGAATACAGCTTGATGAAGTTAAAAATCACATGATGAAATCTGTTTCTGAACCTGCTATCAAAAAGAGAACCAGAGACTGTACTGCTTAATTAGAAAGGACAAAATCATTCATGGCTTAACTCACAGTTCATGGTAGGAGTTTAGTGTGCATTTTATCCCTGCAGCATGTTAAGCTCTTCTCTGCTTTTCTTCCAGCAACAAACATGAGAAGGAAACACCCAGGTCCCATTCACAGATTCACAGTCCAAAGTATTACGTCAAAAAGCCACTTTGACTAGAATTTCAAGCTAAAACACTGAGCAGACAGAAATAACTGAGACATAAGATCACACTGCAGCTTCCAGCAAAGGGAGGTAGCAGACAGCTGGGAGAAGTAACACCTTCAAACACTGAAAAACAGATCCACAGAAAGCCATTGCTAGAACTCTAACAACAGGACGCAAAGAGAATATGGATTCACAATAACACTGATAACAGTTTTAGATTATCAAACTGAACCTGGGGACACTTCAAGATGGTCTTTCTGGACCACAAAAAAATAGCATCATGTTTATTTTCAGCACTGGCCAGGCAGAGAAAAGAAACCCAAATGCAGCAGTAGGCTCAAACGAGAACAAGCGGTGACAGCTCAGCCAAACTGGCCAGATACTAAGAGACTGGCAACACTGCTAGCCAAAGACGGTTATTCACAGAAAGCACTCTTCTACTCTAGGGTGGAGTGAAATCATGGAAAGTATTTCTGTTCCCTGAAACTGTCACCCCCTAAACACTGTTTTGGTGGCAGGAACTTGACTTAGCAGTCTAATGACTCACTGAAAACCTCCAGAGAGGTATAGTCCCAAAAGTGCCACTGTTTGTGTACACAAATGATTTTGCTTTGAATCCACACTCTTCTTGCCTACTCCCTTTTTTAACTTTTTTGCATTTGCTACTCAGTTTGGTCTCTAGTACAGTGACACTTTCAGCCATTCTTAAAAAGATGCTGTTACAACCAAAGCAGGATCTCCTAGGACAGGCTTAACCTGCCCTCTCTGAACAAAAATTAAAGCAAGCAAACAAAAAGTCAACAGAAACAGCCAATATCTGCAACAACAAGAGAAGCAACTTGGGTAAGTGCTTCTGGCAACTGTGAAGCCCATTTGTGTTTCTGCCTCATCACACTTCTGAGCACAACACCAGCAGACAGCATCTACTTGTCCTTGAACACTCCCAAAGAATACTCAATGCAACAGACAACCTGTCTGATGACATCTTCCATCAGAAAAATCTATCAGTTTCAAGTCCTTCCTTCATAGGTCATTTCTCAACACCTTGCTTGTGTCACATCAACCCCTTATTTCTTGCTCCCCACCATTTCAGAAAGACACAAACACATCCTTGAAACCTACGACAACCCTTCCAGTATAACGCAGTAAGAGCAGCAGCTGAAAGCAAATACTGCAGGGAAAAAGTATAGAGAATGAGGCAACATACAATTCTTCACTCACACATACTCCAGATTCTAAAAATTTAAAAAAACATTTCTGAGCCAAAGATTGCTTCCAAGCACCAAAACCCAGCAACCATCAAACACTGCTAATTTGTCTAATCCTACTGTAAATCAATTTAGCTTTTGGATTTCATATCAGAGAGTATCACACAAGCATAGCTAGGAAATTAAGACCTACTGCTTGATAATTTTATTTCAAGTCTTTATTTTCTGTGTTGTGAAAAATGTTCAGTGGTTGCTTCCTAGACAAATCTGTTTGGACTCATGACTTGCAGACCTCAAGTTTCTCCTCATCTCTTCTCCAGATTTGCTCCTGGTCAGAAATTGTTCTGCTGCTGTGATCCTATTTGTTACTTTTCCTCAGGCACTTTTTACAGGCTTTAGATGTTTTCAAATAGATTAAGAGAACTGCACACAGCATTCAGAATACAGAAACAGCATTGATTTACAAAGTGATTATTGACAAAGGGAAACAGAGACATTAAAGGAGATCAAAGAAGCAGAAAATGCAATTTTATAATTGTAATTCTAGTAGGTTTCAGTCCAAGGTGTAATCCAAGAGATAATACTTGATCTTATTTTCATACGCTTATAATGAGTGCCCATGGAGTGCCTAATCCAGAAAGATACAAGAGAGAAACCTGGTTCTCAGCAGAACATTTGCCAAGATAATGTCAAGAACTTCAGTTGATTTG
>VWZF01004965.1:8321-25120 GCA_013396755.1 Sclerurus mexicanus
ATATATATATATATTTCTTAATTAAAGTTTTGTTTCTTTTCTAAATTTAAAGAGAGAGGGATTATTTTTTTTTCTGGTCAACATTGATATCTTAGTCCTCCTTTGAACTAAGACAGTGTCCATGCTTCAAGATTGAGAGCTGCAAGCCAAACCGTTAAATTTATTTGATCAAGCATTCATGCACCACATCTCACTAGCATGTTCCCATTCTTGTGGATGAAACCCCAGCTGGGAAATCAGGCTGATGCTGGGAGAAAGGTATCCTGCACTGGAATGCAGGTCTCTGCAGCTCCTCTCACAGATTCATCCCTGGTCTCAGCTGTGTGCATTCTATCCCAACAGAAGCAGCCAAAACTGGCAAGAACTCACTGCTTTTGGCAAAAATACATCTTTATTATGCATTCACAAAATGATCCTCTTTTAATGTACTGTATCCCTGGCACTGGTAACAACGATACCCAAATGGTGTGGGCCGAGATGAGTCCAGAAAAATCCAGCTGTCAAATGCAGAGACACCATCGGCCAGAGAGCAGCTGGGACAAGTGGGCAGAGGTGGGGGACATGTCACCATGTCCCTGGACAGCTGGGAAAGCTGTGCTGCAAAGACCACTGGTGATGGGCTTGAGCTCTTGGCGTTGGCATGTCCCAGTGCTTCTTTGTTTCTTTGGGTTGTTCTGTACAAATGGGTTTCAGAAGAGACTACTCAGTGATATGAATTAAGAAGACAGGGGAAGGATCGTACATCAGAAATCTCAGCAGAGTACTGCCAGCTGTTGCCATGGCAAACCAGCATACCCTAACTGCTGATATTTCATTGCCAACAGCAGCAATAAATAACTCTGGGGAAAAGCCAACTCACGTGTCTCTCTTGCTCAGCAGTGACATGACTATGCCAAGTACCACTATCCCAAGCAGCAGCACACTCAAGGCTGCTGCAGTGCCTACGATATAGTACTTGCTTAGTTCCTGATGACCAGCCTTTTCCCCAACACCTGGCCCTGCAGGACAAGATACAATGCCACAACATTACTGTGCTCTGCTCTATGGGAAATCTCACAGTGTGCTTCATGTGCCCAAGAGATTTTGTTTTCTTCTGTTTTCTTCTTGTTTTCTTTTGTTTGCTTCTGGCTCTGGTGTTGTAGCACGAGGGGACAAGAAGGATTCCTTAAAGTTCTCCTGGAGAAGAGCCCATGTGCCAGTGAGCAGTGGCACCAGCACATCTGTTCCTCTGGGGTGCAGGCCAGGGCTGTGTGCAGTTCATGCAAGGAGAGCACTGCTGGGATATAGCAGAAATGCTCCAGTTTTTCCAAGCTGACGTCTCCTGAGCACTCACCTCCAGGACGTCCCTGAGGCTGAGCAGGCATGCTGCTTTCTTGTATTGCCTCTCTTTCTTTGTCTGAGACTGGCACCCTGTCACTTCTCCCCATCTGCAAGGCCTCCTTCTGCACAGTCTCATACTCCATTTCTGTCTCTAGAAAGAATAAGGGACAGTTTTATTAGAAGTAATTGTTCCTCTTCAGGAATACGATACCATGTCCTTGAGTACTTTGGCAAGCAGTAGTGAGGAGCCTGCTGTCCCCCACATAAGAGGAAAGCCACAACCAAGTTTTCCGAAATGCAATTAGAAATGATGGAGAGCCTGCTGGATATTATATAACTTTTGATAATTTTTGGTTTTAATATATGGTTTTAATTAAACCTTTTAATTAGTTGTTTTAATTAATCATAAACTGTGTTAAGCCTTAAATCACTTTTAGTCAGCATAGAGCAAAAATGTTGTCATAAGCAACCTCGCTGAGAACATAACTTGGGAAAAGTACTAAAAATGTAGATTTTGTTAAAGCGAGATATTGATATGCTTCAAAGAACAAAGCCCATGAGAGAAAGATAGATTTTTGAAACTGGACATCTGGAAGCAAGGACCTTTTGCATAAATCATCAGACAACAAAAAATAACAAAGGGTCGCTATTTGTGTTGGAAAATCCCTAGCAGAGGAAAAAGACACTAAAAAGACTAAAAATATGGACTAATTAGCAGAAACAAGAAGAGATTAATAACCAATAGTACATCAAATACTAATTAATGAAAGGGAATTATGTTATTAAGAACCAATAAACATTAATTTCTTTCTTTGTTAAAAATGTTTAAATAGGTGAAAAAGTGATGTATTGGTGTCTGTATGGAAGCAGGAGTTTTGTCAGCCACGTTCATACCCAGCACTGCAAATAAAAGTAATGCCTTGCTTTCTAACACCAAAAAAGACAATGTTAGAGGGTTCTATTACTATCAACAATTTTGGAGGTATTTGGCAACAAACCAAACCACCCAAGACTGAATTAACCAAATGAACCGCTTCAAGGTGGAGTGTCTCTCCTCATGCTTGGTGTCCAGCTCCAACCCACCTCTGACTCTGGGGTCTCATTGAGAGCCTGCAGACAGCAAGGACAGCAACAGGACTGCCAAGTCTGGTCCAATCTGTAGCCCAGGCAAGGCCTGCAGGCCCCTGCAAACCAACACTGCCTGCACATCCTTTCCACCAGCCAAGGACCCTCTCCTCTCTAGAGACTAGCAGGGTCCTCTCCTTCTCCTGACTTAGGAGCAGTTAGCTCCTCACACGTCCCCCATGTAGTCCAGGTGCACCACCAACAGTCCCACTTGTCCCACCACAATTGTCAGCCTGATGGATGAAAACGTGTCACGAGCCGAATGCCTGCAGAATCAGCATCTACATGACTTCCAGCATTAGGAAAGGGCAGCCAGGATTTCTTGGGATGTCCTTTGTGCCTTGAAGCTGGGCTGTGCATGAGCTGAACATGAATTCAGCACACACCTGTTCTGAACACCTGGATACCTGGCATCTACAAAGTAGCTCTGGCCAGTAATGATGCAACTGTGGCAGCAGCTGACCCTGGTACTCAACTGGAAGCACAACTGGGAGCAGACGCTGTGCTAGATCATCTCTGTGGCTCAGCAGCCCATGCAAGGTGTGAAATCAAGTGTCCCTGTAGTGAGGCTCTGACAGATCCCTTCCTGCTGCCTAGGCTACAGCATGTCCCCACAGGAAGTTGAAAGCGCAGCTTCTCAGGTCTCATGGTTAACAGAGTGAGATATACTAACCAGATGTGACTTTTTCAGGACCTCTTTTGGAACTTCAGGAGACTTCTGGAAATCCTTTCTTATTTTAACTTTCTACAAGGACATTTATGGAAAGTATGAAGGTAAATTTCACATGAAGAATGCATTGAAAATCAGTCATTCTGTGAAGTCTGTAGAGACCGACTACTCACCCCTGGGATACCAGCTGGGAATCAGCATGGGATCCATCCAAGGAGCTGGAAGAGCCCTCCCTCTGGCCATATCTGTAACCAAACACTCACAAGAAGTTGCCATAACATGTTCTGCTCTCCATTGTCATACCTGTCATGTAATGACAGGGCATGCATAGGCAGATCTATATTCTCACACCTGTAGGGGCACCTGGCTGACCTTGGGACTTTGAGTTGGCATCTCTCAAAGGAAGCAAAAAGCCATGACATGCACACACACACATGACTTGCCAGTGGGTCAGCCCTAGAACCCAGGCAGGAGGCTAGATAACCATCACTGAGTGATGGATAACTCAGTGCCAACTCTCTGGCCTGGCACTGCCACTCTGCACCTCCCTGCTCATTAGGAACCCTCTCCATGAAGCAGCTGCAGCCCCTTCACACCTCCCCATATTGTGTCTGCCCCACTGCCCACACTGTTGTGTCTTCCTAGCTCATCTGGCCCCACTACTGCCAGCCCAAGTCTGCATGTTAGCCACTGCCTGCCTACCTGCTCCCTGCCCCCATACTGGAGCAGTCTGGGCATCCTGAGCTTGCAGGGCCAACAGAAAGAGGAGGAGGCAGTGAGTGAGGACCATGACCCCCCCGTGGTTGCAACATGCTGCTGCTGCTGTTGCTGTCTCAGTGTTGCTCACAGCTGACATGGAAGAACCTGTCAACGTGGGGTTCTGTGACCTCACATCAAAGCAGCCTTATGACACCATCAGGACCTGCCCACTGCCAGGCCTCTCTAGTGTACTCCTGTTGACCATGAACTCCTGAATCTGCCTGCTGTTGAATTTCCTTGTTTTGCATGAATATGGCAGAAGCAGAAGAGGAGAAGGGTGGAAAAGCTCATTTCTTGCAAAATGCTGCCTTGACAAAAGTAGTAGCAAGTAAAGGCACTTGCAGATGGCTTTTTAATGCAGTATTCATGTGGAGCTTTTGATACAGGTTTCCACAAAGGAAGACCTGAGTGCCCTTGCTTCAAGGCTGAGAGCTGCAAGCCAAATCATCAAGTTGACATGGGACAACAGTTCATGTCAGTTATCTGTTTGGTGTAATGCAGAGGGGAACTTTTTGTCCCATCCAGATTTATTTGATCTAAGGGAGCATTTCAGCAACTATTTCCAGCTTTACCATCCTGTTTGCTTGGGGATAATGAGGTGTATCAAAAACCCATTTGATGCCCTCCTTCCAGGCCACACTGGTGAAATGTGATCCATTGTTACTTTGCACATAGTCTGGGACAGGAAGGCTGGAAAACCAGAGTCCTGAAACAGTTTCTTTGGCATTTGCATGTGTGCCGTGAGTGGCAACTCCCAGGTGAGAGACCACTTCCATTCCCGCGAGTTCTTACAACTGTTTGATGGTCTCAGAGGCCAAATAGAGTACAAGGGGCTTACTATTTGACTCTGCTCTGGGATGTGCATCCTCCAAAAACCTATGGCACCTTGGAAAGCTTGCATTTCCTTCTTGCTGGTTGATCACCTCTGTTGGGATCTGACACCTTCTGTCTTGCCACTTTGCTCCCAGGAATTGGATTTCTCAGGCAGTCCCTTGACCTTATTCTTTTTGATGGCAAAGCTGACTTTCAGGAGAATCTGGATGATATTTTTTCTCCTTTCTCAAAGACTTCTTCTGCCATGTTTCCCCATACAATGATCTTGTTGATGGATTGCAATGTTCTGGTGTTGCCTAAAATGAAAAAAAAACCCAAAACATCTCTGGACAATTTTAGAATAGAAAGATAGAAAGCAGTTCTTTAATTAAAGTGCCTTAATGGGTACAATATGCACATTGCATATTTCCCCCCACCCCCCAACATAAGTTTTGCAATTTTATAACACTAGCTAATTATAATATCTAACTATTACATCATGGTTACACCCAGTCCAAAAATTATCTGCCCCTTGGGACCTCCCTCAGGTATGCCTCCTGTCTCAAAGACCCCTCCTTCCTCCCACTTTCATCTTCATCAGCGTCTTCTATCCTGCTTGAAATAATTTCAAGGTTTCTTGGCCTTCTGAAAAGTTTTGACTAGAGTTATATCAAACAATGTGCCTATTAGGTACAATCTGTACAAACTAGATGTTCTTGCTAAAATCTTTATCTATTGAAATCCTTGACAAGGAACATTAAACAATGAAACCTAGCTGCTGATCAAAATGGTAGTTGTAGTCCTGAGGTCAAGGTGGTGGTAGAAATGCTGAGTGGTAGAAGTTCTGTGGAATAAGGAAAGAAGACCCTTGAATGTTGAGTGAAGTCTGAGTGTGGTCTTTTATTGGGCTCATGGTAGGTGGGAACACCTCCAATAGCTCCCCTGGAGAGGGGAGTTCTTCTCTGGATCATGTAATACTGGATAACGGGACATTTCCGGCATCTTTGACACCTTCAAAGATGTTACAGCTGCCTGTCACATCAGCACAGGTGGATCCATTATGGCCATTAGCAGAGATTAATATCTTCAGGCCATGTGTGTGAATTGTCCTGCTGCTTCCCCAGGGGAGATGAGTCATTTGTGTAAGGACAAAGCCATACAGCTTGTAGCCTGAGATGGCAGGTGTGCACACCCCTCAAGACCTGGATTGTCTGAGTGGTTTGCATTCCAGTCTTTCCCACTTCTGCATATATTTTTCTCCTAGAGTAATAGTACCATCCTTATCTTAGTTTCATCCCCCTTCCCCATCCAGTCTAAATTAGTAGGCATATTTGGGGAAAAAAGAAAAGAAAATGTGGATACCAGAAATTTTGTGTAACCCAGGACAAGAGCCTCATGGAACCAAGGGATCACTGTGACACTGCAGGGCCTCATGGAATCAAGGGACCATTTTGACACTGTGGGGTCTCATGAAACCAAGAGGATGTTGTGACACCAAGGGGATGTGAGGACCTGTCCTGCCCATGGGGTATTAAAGGAGGCATTGGGGTGCCCACTCCAGCAGAGCAGAGGGCCTTTGTTCAGGAGGCAGCAGCTCTCTGGGACAGACTAAGTGGATCGGCAGAAAAGGATGTCTATGGACAAACCCTGACAGGCCTTGACAAGGCAAAGGGGGAAAAGACATAAGTCTTTAGTCTCTGGAGGTGACTCTTATCAGGTGTGAGGGCAAAGTATCCCTATAAAGATGATATTCCATGTCACTCAGGCAAAGGGACTGCAATGGAGAAGAGTATCCAATACCTGAGGGAATCAGCCGTGGAAGAAATGATCTATTCTGACCCAGACAATGAGCAGCTCCCCATGGATCCAGATGATGTCTTATGTCAACAGCCCACGTGGTGGAAATTTATCCAGAGGACACCAATGGCACATACCAACTCCTTGGCAACATGACTTTGGAAAGATGATGCACCACCAACAGTGCGTAACATGATTTGGCAACTCTGGAAATATGAAGAGAGTATTCCTTCCTCCTTTGTCACTGCTGTGGAGAAGTTTTCAGATAAACTGACAGATAAACTGACTCAGGAGTTCCAGCAAGTCAGAGAGAATTTATCCTACTCCCCACTTGCATGAGACCTGTATGTCAACAACTGACAGCAGGGTCCTCTTGCTCAAAAAAGAGAATACAGAAGGTTCACACCATGGGGTAGTATCCTGGGGTTTTACCTGTGGGACCACGAAGAGGACATGAGGAAGTGGAATGGATAACATACCTTGACCCTAGAGGCATGGGAGTGGGAATTGCAGGGAAAAGAACCACAAGTGGATTTTTTTCCAGGAAAGTTGCTATTCCAGTCTCCAGTGGACAGTTTTCCAGGCAGAATGGAAAGGCAGCTCATACTCCTGACTCTATGAAGAAAAGTTCTAGTTCTAGCTGGGAACCTTGTGGTCAGTATTAGAGGAGCCCTGCCTGCAGCCTGGTGAAGGAGTGGGATAACTCGGTTTCCTGAACTGTGTGAGCTGGAGTCAGAGGCAGCTCAGTGGTGCCACAATTGATGCTGATGCATTTTCTCAATCCCTCTGGCAGCAGAGTGCAGGCCACAGTTTGCTTTCACTTGGAGTGATGTCCAGTACACCTGGAACCAACTGCCCCCGGGGTGGGAACACAGCTCCACTGCCTGCCATGAACTGATTCAGACTGCATTGGAAGAGGAGAAAGCTTCAGAACACCTGCAATATGGTGATGATATCACTGAGTGGGCCATGACAACATCATACAGCACCATTTCCAGGGCTTTGTGCCATCATGACTTCCAATTCAATGTGTTGCACTGGTCTGTTGCTATAGCAAGCATCGCCAGGAACCAGTTTTTATGTCACTCCCTTGGCAGCTCCATAGAGACCCATTGCCATGGGAACCATTTATGGTCCCATTTTGAGAGTTGGTTACCACAGCAACCGGCAATGGACCTATTTCTAAGTGTAGTGTCATGGGACCCAAGGCACGGACCAGTTGTGATGCTTGGTTGCCATAGCAACTGGCAATGGGGATCTGTTTCTCTGGGCTTGGGCCATGGAATTATGGATCTGTGATGTTTCCATGGCAACAATCAGCCAATACCACTGCTGGCACCCAATGCCAAGGCAACCAGACCTGGAAGTGCTTTGCCAGGGACTGTTTCCATGGCAACCAGCACTTGGGTGGGCTGCCATGGCAACCATCATGGAAACCCATTGCCAGGGACTGTTGCCATGGATCCTTCCATGGAAGACGCGTTGCCGTGCTGAGAGCCATGACAAACTGCACTGAGACCTATTGGTATGGTCAACTTCCACAGCAACCATTAACAACCCTGTTGCCAGAGACCTTGCCAGGGACATGTGCATGAGCCAGTTGCCATGGAAACTATCCCAAAGTCATGATAAAAGGTGGGTTTTCATGGCAACCATCAGAAGGACCTGTACATTAAGTCAGGTAACTTTGGCAACCATCATAAGGACTGTCACTAAGGTTGGTTGCTATGGCAACCATTTCATTGCCCCCATTACCAGGGCCGGGTGTTCAGCACTGACCCTGTGGGCCCCTGGTGGTGGTGGATGGGCATTGGGGGCTGGGCTGAGGGGTGGTGGGTGTTAATTTCCTTCCCAAAGGCTTCTCTGGGGCTGGGCTTGGATTTGGGCTGGGAACACAGGAGAGAACTCAGGGAGGTTCTTGTTCCTGCTCAGAGCCAAGGTCTTTCCTGCTCCTTGTTACTCCCCACCAGCAAGGGGGACTGGGGGGGAACCAGGAGTGGGGAGGGGCTACAGCCAGGACAGGTGACCCCAAATGACCCCTGCGGTGTACGAGGTTATATGGTATCATGGTCATTGTGGAAAGGGGGAGGGGGAAAGAGGAAGAAGGGGACACTGGGAGCAATGATGTTTGTGTCCCTAAGTCAGCATCACCTGTGATGTGATGGAGCCCTGATCACCTGGGAATACTGAATACCCACCTGTCTGTGAGAAGCAGGGAAGGAATTCCTGGTTTTGCTTCTGTGCGCTGCTTTTGCTTCCCCCATGGAATTGTCTGTGCCACAGCCCAGGCATTTGGTCCCTATTGCTCTTTGGATTCTCCCCTGTCCTGCAGGTGCTCCTGAGTTACCACAACCAGTGATGGAATCAGGTGTGAGGGATAGATGCCAGAGAAACAGATCCAGAGAGACACTGCTGGAAATTTTGCCATGAGAACCAGCATTGGAACCTGTTGCTGAAATCGGCTGTGATGGCAACTATCCCTCAGTCTGTTGCCAGAGGCTGTTGCCATGGACACCTGCACTGAGAATAGTGGTGAGATCCAGTTGCTATAGCTGTTTGCCATAGCAACCGTCATAAAAACAAGTTCCTGGGGCAGGTACCATGGTAACCATAAAAAAAAAAGGACTTGTTGCTATAGCAACTGCGTCCAGGGCAACCAGTGCAATGGTGGATTGTGGGCCAGAGCCTCAAGGGAGTTTGTGGAGCTGTTGGGAACTCCTGAAGGTGTTGGGAACAGTAAAGCAGAAGAGCTCCTGACATGTGTCTGGGGACTTTGTTCAGCCTGACGAGAATTCAGAACGAACACCACGGCGCCGACCGGTGGGTCGGGACAGGGATCCCGGGGGTCCCCCCTCTCCAGCCTCCCTTTCTGGGCTGCCAGGGGTATCCCCTCCACAGGACCCCTGTTTCAGGGGTCCGGGGCTCTTCCATCTCTGGGCTGCTGGGGATCCCTGGGTTCCCCACTCTCTCCAAGCTCTTCCCTGTCCAGGGCTTCAGTGATGGAGACTCCCACGGGACCCCCATTCCTGCTGTCCCACCTTCCCTTAATTTCCCCTCTCCCACTCTTTTCCCATCATTCCCCCAAACCGTAGTTCCACCCCAGCTCCACCGCAGCTCCGTTTGGGGGTGGCCCACCCCCTCCCTCGCTCAGTTTGGGCTTCTCACCCCCTCTTTTCCCTTCCTCTCTCCCCTTTCCCATCAGGTTCCCGCCCTGGCTCACCTGATAGCTCCGCGCCCGCAGGGATGGAACAGGAGAAGGCTGGGCGGGAGGAAGGGGAGGGAGAGAGGCGGAGCGGCAACAGGAATAGAATAGTCCCCCAATCCTGCAGGTGACTGAGAAGGAGGAACTCATCCCAAATATCTTGGTTGGGATTTTGTTTGTTTGATTGGGTGTTTTTGGAGAGGCTATTGGGGTTCAAATCATAGATTCCCCTGTGAAGGGCCCTATGGCTGAAGCAAGCAATCCTGCTCCTGAAACAAGCAGCATTGTCCTTCTCATGGGAAAGAAGCCTTGGGAAATTGTGGGGGAACCAGCCCACAATTACACTGAGTGGAAAAAGAACAACATTAAGAAGAATCAAGAAGTAGAAAGAAGAGAGGCGGTCCAAATGAAGAACCTGCCCAGCTCATGGAAATGAACCATGTTGGAAGAGCCCTTCGTTGAACATTTGAATTTTTTACAGGTTTCCATTAGAGCAGTTAATGGACCTTGTATTAGAATAGGAATAATTATGTTTGTATTGTTCAAATGTTCCTATTGGTTGTTATTCCCCTGTTCCCCCATTGGTCCCAGTTTGGTCCATTGCACCATTCCCCTAATATGGTTAGCCCCTCCTGTGTAATCCCTTGTTTGGCCCCGTTACCACCTTTCCCTTCCTTATATGTCGCGCTCCGCCCTAACTCCACCCCAAGTCACTCCCTAGTTCCAGAACCCTCTCCTCAAACCCTATAAACGTCTGATGCTCCCTCAATAAATGGCCATTTCTTTTCCACCCTTATGAAGTGTGCTCGTCCCTTTTTCTTCCGGGGAACACAACAAATGGCACCCAAACAGGGACGCTAGGGACTGGAATAAATTGATATTCGCTTGATCAGCCTAGCGTCTACGGGAATAGCTGGAAGGCACACCGGGGCCCCGGGAAGAAGCCTTCCAGTTCCGGTGTTCCCCCCTGCAGAAACTGCACTGAGGCGATTGCCCCCCGTCAGCGAGCCACCCGTGATGACCCAGCAGAATTGAGGATCGCCTCACACGCGTTGATGGCTGGACTAGAGGTGAGCTGCAGGGAAGTGAATACATATCCCTAATCTCCCCAGGACCGCCCCCAGATCCTTGTTTCCCCAGTTTGATTTTAAGCAATTTTAAAATGGGCTCCACTCAATCAAAGATTACCAACAAAAATTATCGCCGCCTTAAGTATTATTTAAAGTTCCAAAGCCACCCAGTGGAAAAGAAATCCCTGCGAGTTTTATCCAAATGGATGGCAAAGCAGGGATATCAAATAGAAGTACTGCTTTCGCTAGAATTATGGGACAATATGGGATTTGTCCTTTGGGATGCCTCTCATCACCACAATGATCAAGAAGCGGCAAAGGCTCCTGGCTTGGACTGTAATTTATAGTGCCCTTCAAAAAGTCTCTGTGTCACCTAAAGAACAAGAAAAGTCTCCTTCAGATCCCCAGAATGTTACTGTAGTCAATCAGGTTTCTTGGAACCAGAATGCATGAGATACTGGCATTGGGGACCCCATAGGCTTAGGCAAAAGACCTCCTACACAAAATGGAGGTACGGCCACGTGCTCCCCTTCAGGTGCCCTTGAGGCACAAAATGGTGGCTCCATCTTTTCTGGCCCCTCAGTCCCTCCCACAAGTTACATCACCACCCAGGTGAGAGGAGACATGTGTCAGCTTCCAGGGGGCCAGCCCCAAGATGGCCGCGCCCAGGGCCCACAACATCTGGCCCCAGGCTGTTTACTTCCGGACCAAGATGGCAGCACCCATGCCCCACTACTGGCAACTGAGGCCTACCCCCATTCCACCGGGGTTCCCTCCTTAGCCATGGTTGCTGGCAAGGAGGATTGTGGCCTTCAATCGAGATGGGCGTTAGCCCAAAAACAGGCCGAAGCTGAGGGGGACGTAGAATTTTTAAATCTTTTCCTAGTCTTCTATGACCAAGGCCATCCACCTACCTGGGAGCCCCTACACTACCCTGTCATTAAAGACATTAAAAAAGCTGCCCAAGAATATGGGGTTAGTGCTCCCTTTACTATGGGACTCATATAGGCTCTTTTTTCAGCCTATGTGCTGACACCTCATGATATTCGGACCATTTTATGTTCCATTTTATCTTCGTTGCAACTATCAGTTTTTGAAAATGAATGGAAGAATAAAGCCAGAGCACGGCTAAAGAAGCGATGGAGGCTAGTACATCAGCCATTAAGGAAGTTATCCAAGCTAATACAGGGCAGACTGCAGCCATGCTCGAGGCAAGCAGCAATAATACCACACATATAGTGTCGGAAGTGCTTGCCACAACAGTAGGGAAGTGCCTTAAATGTAATGCTTTTGGACATTTTATCAAAGACTGTCCACAGGCGGTGGCACGACCAATGGCTCCGTCAAAACCTTGCCCTAGATGTAAAAAAGGGTTTCACTGGGTGAAAGACTGCAGATCAGTTTTTGACAAAGATGGGAAACCACTTTCCCCTAAGTCCTCTCCCAACTCCAACACAGGGATAAACAGGGAAACGGAGTGGTGAGTACCAGGGGGGGCACAATGACACCAAAAGTCCCCCGTGCTCCCCATCTCCCAAAACTACCTCCCACTGAGGAGTAAATTACCAACTTGGAGACGACCTGCAGTCCCTTACAGTCCCAGAAGATGTGTTGATAGTTTTGCAGAGTTTTCAATCCCTTACTGTTCTAACCACTTTTACTAATGTTGTTTTTCCTTTGAAAGGTCTTATAATTGGGAATCCATGAATGGCAGAATTGGGAGTTCTTGTGACCCCATTTATTACAATACTTACCGAACTGTGACATTTTGATATAGAGGTAAAAGCTGTCTTTCCTCCTATCCGATTACCGGAGGGAGAAGAGATAGCTAGACTTCTACCAATCTCACAGATCCAGACACGACAAACCAAAAGTTCCACTGCAGATAATATCCATATAATGACAAATGAGCAGGTAATGTGGGTGCAACCTGTTACGCAGCACCGACCCATAATAGACTGTCAAATTTACCAGTTGGGACACTGCACTCCTCTCCATGTTTCAGGACTTTTAGATACTGGTGCTGATGTTACAATTATAGCAGAAAAGGACTGGCCTGAAACATGGAAGACCAAAACATCCATAGATACGATCAGAGGAGTAGGAGGAGTCAAAAACCCCCAAAAAAGTGCTAATCTAATTACAGTAATCGGACCAGATAATCAATTGGCTTCTGTTTTTCCGTTCATCCTTCCCTTACCTACGACTCTATGGAGAAGAGATGTCCTAGGGCAATGGGGTTTGTCTCTCACAACAAATTTATAACAGTGGCCACTGACAGGCAGCGCATCCCCGCCCTGACTTGGCTCACCGATGAGCCAGTCTGGGTGGATCAGTGGCCACTGAGGGGAGACAAGCTGCGTGCCCTGGAACATCTAGTGGAAGAACAACTTAGAAGGAAGCACCTCATACCATCAACCAGTCCTTGGAATTCCCCCGTATTTGTAGTAAGGAAAAAGACCGGTAATTGGCGCCTTGGTCAAGACCTTAGGAAAATCAATGCCGTCATAGAGCCTATGGGTGCTGTTCAACCTGGAATGCCATTGCCCACTATGATCCCCCAAGGCTACCAAATTGCGATAATTGACATCAAAGATTGCTTCTTCCAAATTCCTTTAAATGAAAAAGACTCCTCCCTTTTTGCCTTTTCAGTGTCTTCGATTAATGTGCAAGAACTAGCAAAACGATATCAGTGGACAGTGCTGCCTCAGGGAATGAAAAACTCTCCCACTATCTGCCAAAATGTTATAGCATATTTGCTTTCGGTAGTGCGGAGATCATTCCCTGATGTTATCATTTATCATTATATAGCTGATATCCTGCTAGCATCACCATCGACATCGATGCTGACAGAGGTCACTACATTCACCTTAAAGCACCTATGAGACAACGGCTTCGACATCTCCCCCGAGAAGATCCAGCTAACTTCCCCATGGAAGTACCTCAGGTGGAGAGTCAGCCAGAAACATATAACCCCTGATAAAGTTGTTATGTCACAAGAAATAAAAACACTACATGACTTATAGTCCCTTTTAGGGACCATTAATTGGATCAGACCTATTTTATGTTTAACAACCGATGAACTGAAGTCATTGTTCCAACTATTAAAAGGAGACTCCAATTTAAATTCTGTCAGGTCTCTTACCATCCCCACAAAAGCAGCACTGCAAAAGGTTTGTGAAAAGCTGTCCATGTCAACATCTACTAGGAAATGGGCAAGCGTACCATCATCTATATTCATCGTCAAAGGCGTTTCCCAGCCATTTGCTGCCATAGGACAGCTTAGAGCAGACAAAAAGGCAGTCAACCTCTGGGAATGGATTTTTCTTCCTCACCATACCTCACTCCCAGAGATGATAGCCACTATCTGCGCTAAAGCTCGATCCAGACTTTGGGAAATAGCTGGTGAAGACCCAACCACTATATACCTACCTTTGACTAACAGCACTTTACACCTTCTTCAGTGTAGCGTAGATTTCCAAGCCGCAGTTGCTGACTTTTCTGGATCATTCTCAATTCACCTACCATGCTTTCCCTTACTACACTTCCTCTCTGCTACTCAGATTTACCTCAATCCTCTTTATTCTCCCATCTCAATAACAAATGCCTGCACGGTGTTCACGGATGGATCAGGTCGGACAGGTAAGGCAGTCGTCTGCTGGAGAGTCGGTGATAAGTGGGAACATGATATACATTACGCCAAAGGCTCCCCACAAGTCGTCGAACTTTCCGCAGTTAACAAGGTCTTTGAGCTTTTTCCAGAGCCTATTAATATTGTTTCAAATTCCTTTTATATAGTAGGAGTAGTGCATTGAATGGAACATGCTTATTTGAAAGATGTTGACAACCCTCTTCTAGCTGACCTCTTTTGCTCCCTCCTTGCAAAGATACACTCCTGAAATAACAAATTCTTTATTTGTCATATCAGGTTGCACACCCATCTGCCAGGACCTGTCGTGGAGGGTAATCAAAGAGCTGACCTGCTGGTGAGTTCAATCGTGATCCCTAATCGTATGGTGCAGGCTCACCTCTCCCATGACTTTTTCCACCAGGGAGTCAGGGCTCTGAAATGGAGCTTTGACCTCACGCACTCCCAAACTCAAGCTATTGTGTCAGCTTGTGGAGATTGCCAGCAGGTCACCCCAATAATTCAAGAGGATGTGAACCCTTGAGGGTTACATCCACAGCAAGTGTGGCAAATGGATGTAACTCACTACCCAGCATTTGGTAAGCTAAAATATATCCATGTTTCGATAGATACCTTTTCTGGATTCCTTGTAGCAACTGCTCACTCTGGCGAAAAGGCCAAAGACATTAAAATACATCTATCCTTCGCGTTTGCTACAATGGGTGGGCCGTGGGCAGGATTGATGTCCTGTTCCGTGTGCTGTCTGACTCTTCCACTGGGCAGGTAAGGATCAGGCCCCTCCAGCCAGGCCATGCCCTCATCCCTGCTGCTCTCCATGCCAGGGCTGCTGCCCATCTGGCTGCTCTGAGAGACGGGCATGCAGGGCTCAGCAAAGCCTGGACTCACCAGGAATCCAGCCCTGGAAACGCTCTCGGCGGGGGGAACCAACTTCCTGCCCTCAGCCCTTCTGCTCATGCCTCCCTCATCCAGGCTGGTCTCAGCATTTCAAGAGGCATTCCTGGACCTGTCTGCTCTGGACAGATCTAGCTCCCACTTGTAGGAAAGCTGCTGGGACATCTCCTCCTTTCTGGATTTGCCAAGGAACAAACCAGCTCTGCAGCTTTCAATGCTCTTTCTGCCCTAGGTAAATTAATCTGTAAGTAAAAAAGCCAGAGCAGTTGTGACCTTCATCCCTCTGCACTCACATAGCTCCTCGGAGATCTGCTGTCTGGCCGCCTTTGCCCCTCCCAGCTGCTTCCTGGAGCATCCCAGCTGCCACTTTGCTGCAGAGGCCGAGTGCTCTCCTCAAGGCCAGGATCTCTTTGCTGCTGCTCTCCTTCCTGCCCTTGCTCTCAGCATCTTGAACCCACTGCTTTGTGGGCCTCACAGCCAAAGGTCCTCTTGACTCCCATGTCCCAAAGCCACATCTTCCCCCAGAGGGAAGAGCAGATCCACCACCCTGGCTGGTCCCTCCAGTGCCTGGAGCAAGAAGCTATTCCTGCTGCCCTCCAGAAATCCTCACTGCCCCTGCCCTGCCACTTTGCCAGCAGATCTCAGGGTGCTTTGAGAAGCTTGCTGGCAAAGCTGCTCTGCCTTGCTGACTCTGGTGTGTTTCCCCTTCTGTTTAGTGGAATCAAGGCCAAAGGACAGAGAAAGCCAATCCCACTGGGAAGCTGTGACCACCTCCTCACGGTGCTTTTCCAGTGCCAGGGACCATGCCAAGGTAAGGAGCTCTGCCCTTGCTGGGACTCCTGTTTGTGGCATCAGCAGGGCTCTTGTGAGAGCCAAAGGACCCAGAACCAGTGGGGCTGGTGTGCCCTCACCTCCCTGGCGAGAGGATTCCTGCCATCCCTGAGGAGGGACAATATGAGGGCTGCACTCCACTGTCCCAGTAGCAGCTCCAGTGCCAGGAGGAGCTCCAGTCCTCCTGGCAAGCCCCTGGTTCTCTATGTGGCCAGCACCCTGTGCCCATGAGCCCTCCTCCCCCACCTGGAGGGCCCTCTCTGCTCATCTTCTCGCAGGCAGGGACTGCAGGCACTGCTTCCAGCTTTGCTGTGGGCTCTGCACTCAGTGGGATGTCTTCTTTCCTTCCTGCCATAGACCTTTGGGCAATACCTGCAGTCTCACGAGAGAAGAGACGTCATCCTTGTGGCCATGGAGGCCATGAGCGATGCCAGTACCGCTGACAAACAGGTGCCCAGCAGTGTGCTGGATGTGGCCTTGGAAGAGCCAGACTTGTGGCTGACAGATGTAAGTGGCCTGTGGCTGCATTGCCCTGCCCTTCAGCCCTTCAAACCTGCTGGGTCTTGTTCCCCCCTGCATCCCTTCTTGCCAAACACAGCTGACTTGGGCACCCAGAGCCACCTGAAGGCAAAGAAGAGGAATGCCAAGGACAGCTGAGGACAGGGCTGCACT
>VWZF01004966.1:9181-26221 GCA_013396755.1 Sclerurus mexicanus
GGGCCGGGAGCGGGGCCGGGGCTGCCGGGGGCGCGCTGACCGCCTCTCTTGGCTCCGCAGCCCAAGGGGAAGGCGGGCACCAAGGGCAAGAAGCAGATCTTCGAGGAGAACCGCGAGACGCTGCGCTTCTACCTGCGCATCATCCTGGGCGCCTCCGTGAGTGCGGGCCGGGGGGCCGGCGGGGCCGGGGCTGGGTGGGGAGCGGGCGGGCAGCACAGCCGTGCTCTCTCCGCAGGCCATCTACGCCCTGGTGAACCTGGTGATCTTCTACCCCGCCGCCTCCGCATGGACGTGGGTGAGCGCCTGACACCCTCTCCTGCCCCAGGAGGGGCTCCTGGGCCCGGGCTCTTCCATGGCCCAAGTCCCTCCGGGAACCGGGTTCTTCCATGGCCCGGGTCCCTCCATGGCCCAGGCCCCTCCGGGTCCCTCCGTGGCCGTGCCCTTGTCCCCTGACCGCAGTTTCCTCCTTGCAGCTCGCGTTCTTCTTCAGCTCCGTGGTCTACGGCACCAGCTACCGGTCCATGAACTCCATGGCAAAGCCGTCTTTCACAGACGATGGCAGCCTTGCCGACGGGGGAATTGACCTGAATATGGAGCAGGGGATGGCAGAGTGAGTGTCCACACCCGCACGAGTCCAGGTGAGCAGGACCTGCTGCCTGAGCGTGCACGCAGAGCCAGGAGAGGCCCCCAAGGAGAAGGCCGGGCCTCAGCCCCCACCTCAGCTTCCCACTGGTGTGTGGGCTTGAGGGGCGCTGGAAGCCTGTTGCCGCATTTTCTGAGAGTGTACCTTAACTGTCCTGGTTATCTGAACACTTGGCTTGGTGTGTGCCAGGCAGGAGCTGCCACGTGGGTGTGTCAGCCTGGCACAGTCGCTGTTCTTAGGGCTGAGGTGCAGAGGTAAGAGATCACAAACGGTTCAGCAGGAGCAGTTTGCAACCATCGTTCAGTCAAGAAACAGCACTGACACTGTGCATGCTGCTGCAGCACACAGTGAGGTATATTTTCTTTTTAAACCAGCACTGCAGGTGGTGCTTGACAGAGCAGAGGGGCATGTGCTGCCAGTTATCCCATCTGGCTGCAAACTGGCCGTGTCTTGAACTGTTCTACATGCTGAAAATTCTCCCCTCTGTCTCAGCCAGCTCCTGTGACCTCCTCAGCCATTTCTGTCCTTCATGCTTGTGCATTGCTCATGTCTATCAGTGCTTGCCTGTCCAGTGTTCTTGGTGCTTCTGAACACCTGGAAGCACTGCTGGTGCTTCCTTGGTCAAGGGACACACAACAGTAATTTCTGAAAAGTGCTGTTAAACAAAATAAGGAGGCAGCGGTAGTGGAACCTACTAGAAATACGTTCTAGATTTCCTTGTTTTCCAGCAGTGAGCCTCAGACTAGTTACAGAAAACTGGCAGGTAGTTGTGGACATGTCAGGCTTTGCTCTCTGTCCTCCCTGCCCTCAGCCTCTGTCTGTTGGTCCAGCCTCTGCTGAGGATTTTTAGCACGTGCTTAGTGAGGTACTGGGGTCCTTGGCCTACATTTCCAGGTTTGCCTCCATCCTTCCCTTGCTGCCAGGCTTTTGAAGCAGCACAGTGGGGCCTTGTTTCCAGCTGAGCCCTCTGTGTCATCTCAGGTGTTCTCATGCTGGCAGGGCCACATATTGATTTGTGGTTTTACTTTTTCTAACATAAGTTTGATTTCTGCCCAGGGATGTTATCAGCAGGCAGGCCAACTTGTGGGGCACAGAACCTGCTGTCTGTGCACAGGGTGAGCTCTCATCTTTGTGTTTGTGTTAGAGTGGTACCTTTTGTACATGCAGCAGGAGTGGCTCAGATGTGTGGTGTAAGAGATTCAGCTGAGGGACAAGATGGCCAGAAGAAGAAAGGGTTATTTCTAGTGTGACTTGGAGCTGGGTGCTTTTCCCCCTCTTCATCCTTAGAGTGATTTCATTTTTCTGCTGGTCAGCCACGTGTTTTTCTCCCATTTCATGCTGGTTTGGCTCTCCAGAGTGGAATTGAGAAATATGTTGAATACTTTTTTTTGTGAAACAAAATGTGGGACAGTCAAGGAGGGAAAATACAGAAGTTTGATCTTTGGGGTGTCCTGGTTGTGGGAGATGCCTGGGAGTTGTGCAAGGCAGAGAGAGTGCCCTGGTAACTGCCCCATATGTGTTTGATGGTGCTGTGACGGAAAATGGCTGACAGGAGGTAGCACAGGGATCCAATTACCTGCTCTGAAAAGGTGACAAGTGCAGGTGTAACACTGCTGCAGTCCTGGTTGCAGATGTACTTCCCTTGGTACTGAGGCAGAGGTTTTCCTGCCTGAGCAATTGGGCTGAGGTCTATGACACATTGAAATGAATTTATGCTTATCTGAGGCATGGGATGTGCAAAACACAGAGGAGGCAGAGCTGTAAAAAGTAAACCCGCAGAGCTGAAGTTCCCATCCTTAACCTGTACCTCTAAATTACTTCCCTAGGGATTAGGGAACCACTTTAGGCTAGTGGTTACTTCAGAAAGAAGTGGATGTTTTCTTGCCCCTCAGCTGAGCTCCTCTGGAGCTCCTGGAATGCTGTGGATTTGATGGTGTTTCCCTTGTGCTGTCTTTAACTGAATGGATGCTTTGCTTTGTGTTGCTCTGCGGTTGAGGAAGGCCCATCTTGGCTGGTCTCTGGATGAGCTGGGTTTGTTCTGCCCTCACCCCTCTGTGGCCTGTGGTGATGGTCGACATTAGTGAACCTCCATTTCTTGTCCTGGAGCTGTTGATGGTGGATTCTGCAGTGTCTGGAGTCAATGTTTATGGTAGTTTGCTTTGCTCTTTGCCATTGCCTTTGTTTTCTAGGCTGCAGTCTTGGATGTAACTCCACGGTTGCTTACTCCAGCAGCTGATGATTTAACAAGTGTGAGAATTGGTGTTTTTCTAACCCTTCAGGGCACTCCCTGAGGCTTGTGTTGAAAAACTAGTATCTGTTTACCTCTCCTAGGTGTCAGATCCCCCAAAGGTGGTGGCTGAGGCGAGGGGGTGGTGGTTGAGGCGTGGGCAGCTTGTTCCCCTCCATAGCTGTTCCCAGCTCTGCCTGAGGCTGGCATGGAAGATGCTGGAGTCAGATAAACAGGAGGGGAGGAGGAGCTGTCTGTTGCTGTAGCTCAGCTTGCGGTGGTGTGCGATGTGCTTGTCCTTTGATGACCCCGAGTGTGTCTGTCAGCCTGTGAAATGGCACTGGGAAGATTCATGGCTCCCTTTAGCACAGCCAGTCGTGAGCAGCTATACTTTATGCCATGATGGGTGTCAAATCAGCAGGCACTGGCTGCTGTTTCAGCTTTGGGGGTGGCTGGAGGTTTTGTTGCTGATTTCCATCATCCCCCATCAACTCCTCAGCTTTCTTGATGTCCTTTTTTCAGAGGGAGTTCAGCTCTTTAACTCATCAGGTTATTTTTTGTTACTGTTCGTATACTGCTCAGATTCTTCCAGATACCTGTGTGTGGCAAAGCACGGCTGCAGGGACAGTCCTTGGGTTGGGGCTGGCAGGGTTGCTCCCTGGAGGCGGTGCAGACAGGCTGTGTTGGCAGAGGAGCTGGAGTGGGCTGGAAGCTCAGTGCTTTGCTTTTCTTCCCTCAGGCACCTCAAGGATGTGATCCTGCTGACAGCTATAGTCCAAGTGCTGAGCTGCTTCTCGCCCTACGTCTGGTACTTCTGGCTCTTGGTAAGCACCAGCTGCTGCTGGTTTTGTTCTTGCTGTGCATTGTCCCTGTCTTTTCAGGACTGAAGACGTTATTTATCCATTTCATTTCAGTGTCCTCTTTCAGGCCCAAGCTATTTTCTGATATGTTTTTTAATCTCTTTGTCAAATCTTGTTAAAAATGAGGCCGCACAAGGGAAAGAAGTCCTGATCCCTCTGGGTCAACCACACAAAAGCTCGGCTGACCTTTGCCTTTTCCTCTGGTCCTGTGAAAGGGCAACAAGCACCATGAGGCAGAGTAAAGCTGTCTTTGAGCACAGAGCTTTTCTGTGACTGTAACAGTGTTTCTTCTTGTTTGGCTTTCTCGGTCATTCAGCATGGACCAGGGCTGGGATCTGCTGGACACTGTGCCTATTGGTAGATAAAATGCTGTAGGCTTTGATTTCCCCTTAACACGCCAAACTCTTTCTACTCCTGAAACATTTGTTATGTGCCTCCAGCTAAAGCTGCTTGTGCAGAAGGACAAAAAATCTCCAGTTAGTTAAAATATCCCACAGTTGCTTTGGGGATATCTCACAAAGGTACAGAAGGCAATTGTGGGAGCATGGAAAGTTACCCCATTTGAGTCCTTGATCTCATTTCAGTCCTCGCCCACAAATTCCTTTCTAGCTAGCCTGGCAGAGGGCAGCCTAGACTTGGCTGTCCCCTGGAGACCATCTGGATCACTTTTTTTTTCAATTCAGAGAAATGTGGGTGTGTTTTCTGAAGGAAGGAGGGATGGAATGTCTGGGCAGTTGGATCCCTCTGGGTAATTCAGACCTGATGCTGGTATTTCCATATATGAAGCCTAAGAGCTGCATACGCATGTAAGTTCCTAAATGAAATGAAATTAAATCAGGATATTTATTTTGGCTGCCCACCACTGCCTTTGATTTCCGTGCATCCTGATATGCCTCTGATCCAGCCTGTAGGGATACTCCAGCTCCTTTGTTTCCCTCAGTAGGACCAGCAATTCTGACTCTAACACCACCCTTGCCAGTGCTGTCCCCAAAGTGACCCGAGTTTGTGCCACGTGTGTTTTGCAGGCTCCAGGGCGTGCGCTCTACCTGCTGTGGGTGAACATCTTAGGGCCCTGGTTTACAGCTGAGTCTTCACCTGCTGCTCAGGAGCCAAATGAGAAGAAGCAGCGCCGACAAGAACGCCGGCAGATGAAGCGCTTCTAGCCCTGCCTGGGGATAGATTAACACAATCTCTCATCTCCGTGCTGTTACTTCATCAGGGATGCGACTGAAACCAATCTGAAACCACCGCAGTAGCTCTTGCCCTCTGTCACTGCTGCCATTCTGTTAGAAAGGCTGCAAGAGACTTCCCTTGGTTGGGTCTTAGTGCCGGCTGAGGCCTTGCTCCTTGGGGTGATGAGGGGGGTGATGCTGGGATGTGTGTAAATACCTTTTTAAAGCAGTGCTGTATTGCGTTTGAGGTTGGGGAGTGCAATGCTGGAGGAAATAGTACATTAAAGAGCAGAGTCTAATTGACCATGCTGGCAGTGAGTTCATGCAGGGAAGCTGTGAAGAATGCCAGCATGTTCTTGGAGATCTGGAACAGAGGGAAGTAGAATCCCCAGAGACGAGTGCTTTCCTACTTTTCCCATGTTTGGTCTATGCTGCCCTGCCTGCCACAGCCTCTGCACCCTGTGGAAGCACTGTGGCTGCCCTGCAGGATCAGGCATGTGGGGCAGCTGGGCATGCTGCAGACTGGGCTTGCAGCCAAGCTTGGAGCTTTTGGGACTGAGCCTGAGCTCTCTGGAGCCGTAGACTGGCCTGTGCTACCTTTGCGGGAGCTCAGTGCAATGTAAGACAAGAAGCTGTGGATTTTGTTTTGGTTTTTTTTTGAAGAGGGTTCTCCCAGGGGTGCCATGGCTGCTGCAGAGTTCATGAGTTAGAAACCAGGAACAGCTCGGGGCAGTTTTTACTTCTGCCTACTTTGACTTATTGATGTTGTCCCTGCTGAATATGTTGTTTTACACACCCCAGTGACCCCTTCCTGCTGCAGTGAGATGCACAGTGGGTGCTCACAGTGATGCCAGCCTGGTTTTTGATGCTCTCCACAACCTTTTGCCCACACGTCTTTTCCATTACATCACCTTTATTACACGCTTTTGACTAACATCAAGCCCAGTCCTCACCCTGAGTCCTCAAAGCCAGGCAGAGTGGCTGTAGTTGAGGTGCAGAGCTAGGTGGAGATTGATATTTGGGGGATTAAAGTCCTTTCTGCTGCTGGTGGGGGGAACGAGGGAAGAGGTAGGGAGCGGCAAAGGCAACCATGGGGAGATCTGTTGGTGCAGGCCAGCCCTTATTCCCTGCAAGGCACAGCCCAGAGCCCCCAGACCTGTCTGCTGGCCCCATGTAGGTGCCCCTGCAGTGCTGGGAGCAGCCCTGGTACCCTATGGAAATCCCTCCCATTGCAACTCCCCCAGCACAGCCTTCCACCCCAGCTCTGCCCTCACTCCCCCGAACCCTCTTCTCCAGCTCCCCAAAGCCATGTGGAGCTGCACAGCCATCCCCGAAATACAGAGGGACAATGTTGGGGGGGGAACACATCAACACTAACCACACTGGCCCTCGGCCGCGCTACCCTACACAGCAGTACATGCACAGCGGCTGCCGGGCACCTGGCTCAGGCTCTGCCTTCTCCTCCAGCCCCAATAAATACCCAATAAATGGCACCAGTTACACCCTTGGGGTGCTGGTTTGGGGGATGCCCCTCAGTCAGGCAGCAGCTGCTCCAGTTCCTCCTCATTCAGGCCATTGGTGGTGACAATGTGATCCAGCTGCTTCATGTACCGCTCCAGGTCCTGCATGAAATGGGGGATGCGGGCCTTCTCCAGGACCCCAAATTTCTTCAGCCGATTCACATCTTCGTAGGAGACCTGATGGGAATTGGGGAGACTGGGTCTGTCCCCTCCATTCCAAACCCTGACAGGTGCCAAGGGGAGCATCTGGCCCCTTTGCAGGTCACGCCCCCACCTCCACTGCCCAAATATCCCTCCTGCCTGTGAGGAGGCAGCAGGAGAGCTGCTGTGGGATTTGCAAGGATTTCTGGTTTTGGTAATTTTCTGTCATTGCAGGGCCAGGTGACAGCAGGACTGCTGTGGCGGAGGGCCAGCAAAGCTTAACCTGCTGGGTTAAGCCTCTTCCCAAAAGTCTCCCACAGAGGATTAAGGATTGTCCTGTCCTTCCTTCTTACCCAGAACAGCCTTTCCCTGCAAGCGCAGGGAGGGGCAAAGAATGGAAAGGCTGCCAGGCAAGGGCTGGGTTTTGGGAAGCCACGGGATGGAGAGAGCCTGTGTGATCTCAGGGATGGGATGGGACCCTGGGATGAGCCAATCCTTGTCCCACCCCATCTCCCAGCCATTACCTTTCCAAGCGCAGCCAGCAGCGGGAAGTCGATGGTCTGCCGATGGCGCAGGATGCGGAGAATCCCGTCCAGGTAGACCTGATCCTTACTGAAACAGCCTGGAAGAGCAGAAGAGGCCTGGGAGAGGGAGCCTGGCTTCCCACTGCCCAGCACTTGCCTGAATGTTTGCTGACTGCAATAAACAGAATGAGGACACTGGACCACGACTGTGCCAGGGCTCAGGACTGCTGGACCCTGAGGGATGAGCACTGGGGAGACAGCTGGGTGCAGCAAGAGACGACCCAGACCTCACTGGGATGGTTTCATCCTTCTTCCCAAGTCATTTTTTTAATGGAAAACCACTGCAAGAATCCAAATGCATCCACAGTAATTTTCCACAGCTCAATTTTCCTCTCCTTTGCTGCTTTCACAGAAGCTTGCGCAAGTTACTCCTATGGGACAAGTGTAATCCCACAGGAGAGTGGTGCTGGGGATGGAAAGGGATGCGAGAGAGGGCTGTTGTCTTGAGAGGAAGGGGTTAAAAGTGGAAGCCTGGCAGGTCCAATTGTAAATTGCTCAAGTGACCTTGTACCTGGGAGTAACTCTTGATAAGCCTGTGAATAGCAGGCCAGTGATCCTGTGATATTGTGTACCTCTGCCCAGGTGTTCCTTTGGGGATCCCCTGGTTAGTGAGGTAATGGAAATAAATTTACTTTTTGTAGTCTATGGTTGTTGTGGCTGCCTGTGCCAACTACAGGACTGGTGATGCTCAACCCCTTGAGCAGAACAGTCATCTGCTGGTTTTCCTTTAAAAAAAATAAATAGAATCTCTCCCAAAACACAAAGGCTTTTCACTCCCCCACCCCAGTACCTGGCTGTGAGGTGTCAGTCTGGCCCCGCTTCGCCCGCACACAGTACTCCCACCGGACACCGGCGTCCTGCACGTACTGCTCCAGGTCCTGGAAGAGGGCGGAGAAGGAGAGGCGGCTGGCCCGCTCGATGGTGTAGTATAGCAGGGCTGCCCGCCACAGGAAGGGCTGCTTGCGGAACAGGACACTGTGCAGGCTGGCCAAGCCTTCCTCCGTGGGGTTGGCGGGTTTCAGGCTGTACTGCTTGCGGCCCTCAGAGCTGTGCCAGGGCTGGCGGGTGTTGTTCACCCCCCGGATGTAGTGGGTGCCTGGAGAGGGGGGACAGGAGTGAGTGCCATCAGCCACAGTCTCCAAAAAGCCTCACCTCCTACCCCCCCCTGCCCAGAGTCGCCGGGGTTGGGTGCCAGCTTCAGTCTTGGCTGGTGATGATGCCATGAGATATCTGCTTGCTCTGGTACCCAGGAGGAGGCCAGGACATGGGTAGACAGGTGGGTGCCTGACATGCTTTCCCTGCAGAGAGGGATGCAAGTGGCCTCAGCCCCTTCCCAAACCTGCTCAGGAGCCCTCTTCCAAGATGCCTCCTTGCAGGATCTCTGGGTAGACCCTTTCCCCAGGCTGTTACCTCAAGGATGCTCACAGCATTCTCCCCTCCTGTGCCCCCTATCCACAGCCACCTTCCGCCCACACTGACCTATCTCATGGCGCAGCATCCCCTCCAGCCAGTGCTGCCGAGCTCCAGCCAGGTTGATGGCCAGCGTGGGCCGGCTGTCCTCCACCATCATCACTGCCTGGGACAGCAGGTCATCTGTGAGCTGCACCACCACCTGCAGAAGAAAGAGGAGGCAACTGCTATTAGCGGGGTCTTGGCTCTCAGCAGAGCCTAAGATGGTGGCAGATGGTCACAAAAAACCACTGACACCATGGGTGGCACTCTTTGGCTCTGCTGCACCCTCACCAGCCTATGCTGCAGCTCCCCAAAGGAACCACAGACAGCAGGAGCTGTTGTGGAGGGATAATGAGAGAAAAGAGATGATCCCATGTGGGGGATGAAATAGCTGCTTTAATCTCTTTACTACCAACAAAGCTGAGCAGGCACTGTGGGGGGAGTGTCAGCTCCTGAGCAGCCTCCTCCAGTATTCCTCTGGCTCCAGCATTGCCTTCACCAGCATTGCCTTCACCAGCTTGTTCCCATGGGCTTCCCACAATTTTTCTCCTCTGGAGACCTGACTGGTCCCCCTTCTGCATTCCCACTGGCAGTGGGAGGGAGCAGTAACTCTGGCCACCAAAACAATCCCACTCTGAACACCCTACTCTGAGCACCAGCTCTGCTATGGGTCCAACCTCTGCACCCCCAACAAACATCTGAAGGATCCAAGGTTCTGGATCCATTTTCCTGGACTCCCCTGCAGATTCTCCCATTCAAGGCCCCAAGACATGAGCAGTAACTATGGTTCCACACCAGCCCACCCTTGCAGAAGGAAGCGTGTGTGCTGCCCACAATTCATAGCAGGGATGGGCATCACATGCACAGGACTAGTCAGCACCTCTATACAAAAAAACCCAACCATTTTGGGAAACCTGGCTATCATAAGTACTGGAGTCAAGAGAGCTTTTCTCCATAAACAGGAATTAACATGTCAGCCAAGCAGCATTTTCTGGCCACTGAATTCCAGACCTGCAGTGACTCAAAGCTGCAGCATCACTGGAGATGGTCCCTGGGAGCTCCTGCATCCAAGGTTTGGCAGTGGCAATCCTCAGGACAGCAATCAAAATTGTTCCCCTACATACATATTAACTCTAGAAACCATCTTTTCAGGATGAAAACATGTGCACGCGTTACTACATGACAATTCTTTTCTTATTAGGAGAAAAAAAAAGAGAGGAGACTGAATTGGTTTGCTTTAACTCAGATTTATTATTATTACTATTATGAAAGCCAAAAGTGCAGCGTAACAGAGTGCATCGCTGCGCAAATGAACAGCATAAAATACTTACAGTGCAACTGCTTACCTGGATTAAATATACCAGTGTGAAAAGGAATCCCTCCAAGGCAGAGAAGAGACTTGCCAGTTCTGGCTCCTCACACAGAGCCCGTCACCCAGGAGCACTGGAAAGGGACTCTTGGCATTGCTGGAGACTGCAGCCTCACATGCTGCCATTCCGCTGCCCACTGCAGCCCTTCTCCTGCTGCAGTGGCCCATCCCACTGAGCAGCACCACTTGCCTTATTTTGGGACCCTCCAGCTTTGCAGATGTTATTACAACCAGGGCTGCAACTCCAGCCAAAATCCTGCTCCTGGAGCAGCAGTGCCAGCCCTACAGGTCTGTGATCTCTCTTGTTCTGAGCAGCCTCCCCAGTGCATTCTCATAGTTCATGAAGCTTTTGCGGACGAAAGGATGGAGAAACAGCTCATCCCAAGGAACTGAGTGAAGGCTTTTGGTGGCCTCCATGGCATCAAGGCATAGGCTCCTGCTTCTGCCCAGGAAGCCAGCACTGCTCAGGACCTCCAACACTAAGAAGGCAGCTCAAAGGTAGGGGGACACCATCGGTGGGACCGCAGGAGACACCAGCTAGCACTATTTAGGGTGACAACATTCCACAACCCCAGGGATTGCCATGCAGCACTTACCAACGGGGCCAGGTGTTTCTCTGCTGCAAGCTGAGAGCTCGCCGAAATCCATATGGAGACCTCTGAGCTCCGGCAGCATCACCTCTGTCCTGAGCCAGAAGAAAAGCAGAAGAACTTCAGGATCTGCAGCTTGGACCCCAACAAAGCAGCTTTTGAGGGCACATGGTCAATTACAGTATGAACACTTACCCAGGAACGCGCTGCCTGTGGTGCTGGAAAGTGGGATCCTGCCTTTGCCGATCGGTGACAGGGACACAGAGCAGCTGCCTGCAGGGGCTGCCACCAGCCCGACTGTGCTGCCTGCCAGGACTGACTGTGGGCAGGGATGCACCAGCCGCTTGGTCTCTGGGCTAAAGCTACCACCACGTGAGTTTCTTCTTTTTTTAAGCAAGCCATCGTGATTAGTACGTATCAGGGAAGCAAAGGGCATGGCAGAACAGACAGGGCACAGATGGTAAAAGTCAGGAATCAGAGATACAGGTGCAGGGAGGGAGATAGATGCCTGAAACCGCCCAGTTGCCCAACAGGGTGTGAAATTATCAGCGACACAGAAGTTTCAGCAAGTTTTGGTCCTGTACAGGGAGCAAGCTCTGCCAACATTGCATAGAGAGCAGGTGAAACCTCTTCCTATCCCAGAAACATTCAGCAAAAATTCTAATGGTTAGAAAGGAACAAACCAATGCTTTAATTGTTTTAAAGGCACTTATCAAAAGTCCCAGATAAAACAGCCAAGTATCTCGCACACCAATGTGCAAACATAGTGACTGAACCCTGCATGGCCCTGAGCTGGAAGGGACCCACAAGGTTCATTGAGTCCAACCTTTAACAGCTCTGAGCAAAGAGAGAATTACACAGAGTTGGAAGGAAGCCACTTTACATCAATATGTAAGAAAAAAAGATGGCTTTCTGCCCAGCTGGAGCTGAGTTAATGGAGAAGACAATAGTTGAAATTGATCAATTAATAAAATCAAGACAGAGCTCAACTAGCAAGTCATAAGTGTAGGTCTGTTAAGACTGGCCAGCTTCTTGTCTGGGTATCGAGACCGGTTCTGGGCAATCAAAGGCAGCTGAATTATAGAAAAAGATCTGCAGAAATCCCTTCTGTCCAAAGCAAATACTTAGGAGGACCAAAGTGCCAAATCCACATCCCAGGGACACCCTCAGGAGAGATCAAAGCAAACCAAAGGTGCTGGAGGGGCAACACTCCCTTGGCAGGTGGGGCCTCAGAGGATCTGTCATTCCCACTTTTGCAGGCATGGAATGCACTGGGTACCACTGGGCAAGGTGATGCTTTGGAGAAACATTCATCAACAACCCTGTTTGGAGATGGAGGTGAAAAATCAGAGGTAGGAAATAGTCTGGTCAAGAGGCCCTGGTGAGGAAGCTGCTACGTCAGCCAGCACTGCATGATTTCTGCCCTGCAGCCAACAGCCCAAGGTAGCCCTGCAAGTCAAATCACATAAAGCTAGGTCTAGAAATCCTTCTCAACCCTTGAACCCACAAGAGAGGAAGTGTTTTGTCCACATCTGGCAGAAAGAGAAGGAAAAAAGCCCCTTAACTGCAGCTGTGGGCCAACCCATGCTGGATGCTGCTGGTGCAAAGAAACCAGGTTAAGGGATGCTGAACTTCTCCCCTGGCTCCATCCCACATGGCTACTGTTGCTTCTTAACCATATATTTCCTAGTGTTAAAACCCAAACTTAGGGTTTCAAAGCACCACAACTCAGCATGTCTTGCAGGACAGCAGGAAATCTCTTCCCCTGGCTTTGCTTTTGGACATGTAGGCACAGGCAGCTGTTGGAAATGTCTGCCATCACACTGCCAACAGCAGGAGATGACTTCCTGACAGTAATTGATGCCTTATGCACACAGCAAAAGGTTCCTGGTATGGCCACGCACACAAGCAGCAGCTCCTCTCAAGCATAAAAGGGAGACACACATGGAAAAAATCATGGGAAATTCATGGGGAACCAGCACCCATGTCCTAATGCCAGGGGACAGTGAATACAGCCAAGCTGAAAATGAAAGGACACCACTGCTCAGAGCTGAAAAATTTCCTCTTTGTACCCTAAACATTTCTTAATCTGAGTCCTTTTTATCAGAAAATAAATATTTTGCTGTATTTTACAAGTGATAAAGGAGGGATGCGGATTACCTCTCCCACGCAGCCTTCCTTCTGCATGTACTTTCGGATCATGGACCAGATCTGGCACTTGCTCAGCAGCCTCCCACCCGTGGCAACCTCAAAGCTCTCGTAGGTCCCATACTTCTCCAGGACTGTACGAATGATCCTGATTGCCTGTTGCACACAGAAACAAAACGTCAGTGCAAACACCCTCCCTGCTTACAAACACACCTTAAAATCCCACGTGCAATGAACCCCGCAGAGATAATCCCTGATTAACGCCACTAAAATGAGATGTGGTTTTGCAATACCTAAAAAAACAAGGAAACTGACCCAGCTGGAGGTGGCCACTGGGCCAGACAGACACTTTACACAATCAGCATGAGCGACTGCTTTTTGTCACCCTTGCAAGCATCTCTTGTGGGAATGGGGCCAAGCAGAAGCGAAACTGCATCATCACAGTGTGGTTAAAGTCATGATTATTTTCAATCTTTTCTGCTTTCCGTTCTCCTTTCAAACCCTGGTGCTTGCCCAAAGAGCTCCAGCTTCTCAGCTTGCTTTTTACTCTGACAGTTTCTTACTACAGCACTGAATTCCAAACCTGGCACTGAATTCCAAGATGGCAGTAAGGCTGTGCATCACCCTCTGCAGCAAAGCTGCCTCAAAAAGGGTCTCAGCACGACCAGCCTGCTGCAAACCCAACAGCCTTCTAATAAAAGCAGCATGGGCTCTGTTATTTGCACTAACATTTATGGAGCATCTATAAAATACACACATTTATTAGCACATTTCCACCCCCAAAAGCATGTTTTCATTGTAGATGTTTTCAAGCAATGACTTTCTCCAATCACTGGAATATAAATTAGTATATATCAATATTAGCTTTATAGTAATATATATACCAAAACAGATGACAATGACTTTCAATCAATTCTGGAGGTTTTCCAGCAGTTTTATTGCATCTGCAAACCTGCTTGAGCTGCTGCTCCTGAGCAGTGGGTTTTCTACCTCCTCCTGCTGAGCCAACCCACTTTGCTCTCCTGTGGGCTTCAGGCAGCAGCTGGAGCCCTGTGGAGGAGGTCCCATCCCTTCCCTCATCCCTAAGGTCACCCAGGATCCAGGGATAGGTGCCCACCACCAGTATAGGTGCTCCAATCATCCAACAGTCCACAAGACAAGAGGAAATGGCATCAAGCTTTGCCAGTAGAGGTTTAGGTAGGATATTAGGAAAAATTGCTTCATGGAAATGGTTGTGAAGAACAGGCTGCCCAGGCAAGTGGGGGAGTCACCATCCCTGGAGGTGTTTAAAAGACGTGTAGATGCGGCACTTGGGGACAGGGCGTAGTGCTGGGATTGGCAGTGCTGGGGTGATGGCCAGACTCAATCTTAAGCATCTGGTCCCACTTAAACAACTCTATGATCCTAAAAGGGGCTTTGTGGTCTGCATCTGGTGAGCAACCTTCTCTATCCCTGCAGAAAGCACTGATTTTCCTTCCCTGGGCAGTTTTCACAGCTGTTTTTAGTTGAAGTCACTTACAGTGTCTTCCCAGGAGAAGCTGTGCATAGTTTTTGTGTTTGGAGTTTTGTTTTCTGGGGTTTCTTTATGTATTTTACTTTGTTTACTGAACGATCATGCTCATTTTTGTAGCTTCACAAAGTACCTCCAGCTGACCAAGGCAGAAAAAGGACCCTTTATCCTCCCACCTCTGCTCAGCCACTTGCTCTCTCTCCTCCCAGGAGACCAGAAGCACCAAGCCAAGAGAAACCCAGCACAGCTGGTGCCCAGGTGTAAGACAACCAAAGAGAACACCCCTCCCCAAACATCAGTGCACATCCTGGCAAGCAAAATTCCTGAGATATCAGGTTTAGTGTTCTGAGCATCTCCAAATCATGCACCCACCACATGCAGTGGGAAAACAAATCCTCCAGCCCCAGCTTTGTGCTGGTGCTGCTCACATTCATGTGACAAACCAGGGATGTGATCTCCAGGGTGATGAGTCTCCATGGGACTGGAAGAATCCTCCTGGTTTACTTAAATTTTCTATTTAAAAAAATAACATAACCCCCTCAAGCACATGCAGAGCAGCTGGTGGAGCAGCTGGAAGCAGAGAACTGGTGCTGGTTTGTCTGCTTGTGTCCAAGGATGCTGATTTAGCAAAATGTCTCATTTATTTAAGCTTCATGATTAATGAAGGTCTTTGGAAACAAAAACACTTTATAGCTAATAGTTAGCTGACAAGGAGAAAGGGTTCCCAAAACAAAAGAGACTGGAAAGAGGTTACTGCAGGGTAAGAGCAAAGGAACAGTGACATGAATACTGTCCCATCATACAGACACTGGAGGACTAAAAGAAACATTGGCAGAAACACTCAACACATTGTCTCTTGCAAAAGGTTTTAGGATCCAGGATGAGACCCTTTATAGTGGTTACAAGCTCTTAATTCCATTCATTCAAAGTACTGTCCAGAGAAAAATAAACTCAGTTATTCATCTTTTACTATGCTGTATGTCAACTGCACCAAAAGAAAAAGCACAGGGGGAAATAGCTCTGAGCAACTCATTTTACTGCATGACTCAGGGAATGAAAAAGCACTGAAATGCAGGAGGGAAATGCTGAAAAGCCAGCGAGGTCTTTGCAGGAGCCAGAGCGTCTCCCTTGCAACAGCCTTGCTGGCACCAGTTTATCTGGGGCAGAGGTATGGCAGGCACTGGGAATGATGAACTGCTTAGAAAGCTGTTTACAGAAAGGGCCTGAATCATCCGGACAATATACAGGCAGAGACATGGGCAGTGATGCAGGAATACGTAAACACTCAAAAACCAATAAATCAGCAAAGAAGTTGTTATTTGAACAAATCACTCCCGATTGGGAGGCGCAAAGAAACAGCTCTGCTGTGTCAGTTTGAATTCAGGATCAGAGGTTTTTATCAGCTCCGTTGTTTGTGTGGAGGAAAGGATGCTCTTCCCAGAGGAGGGATGCCCACCCCCAGGGAGCAAACTGTTTCTGGGGCATGGCCAGGCTCCCAGCCCCAAGCATGGAGCAGCTCCACTCCCTGCAACCTGGAAAGGCTCATTTGCAGTCAGAGCATCCTGACAGCAGGCTCCTGCCTTTTTCCTCTTGCTGAATGACCAGGAGCTGTTTGCTCAGTGCCATCCCCACAGCAGAGAGCAAGTTGGGAACATTTCAGTAGTAGCAACACAGACACATTTACACAAAATAATACAGACTTCTTAAGTGGAGTCTACACCAACTTATACCATTACTGACCATATTTGCTGATGCCTTAAGGATGTTGCCACACTGGACAACCTTTAAGCCTTCCAGAAAACAAGCCACACTCTACCACCAGGATATTCAAGCTAAGGACCACTTCACATGCTGTCACACGTGCTCCAGCTCCTTGTCTGCTATTTTGACAGCAACAAGTGCAAAAACCTACTAGCAAAGTGTCCCTGATGGAGCACAGCTCCCAGCACAAACAGGAGCCAGCTGATTGGTGTGGAAATGCACCTTAATCTAGTTTCATTCCCCTCTCTATGGGCAGGGACAACTTCCACGAGACGGGGTTGCTCAAAGGCCCATCCAACCTGGCCAATGTGTGGATGCTGGTAGCACCCCCCAGCACCAGTACAACCAGCACCCATGTCACCCACAGAGCATGCAGGTAGGTGAGGTAAGTAAAAACAGGTTTAAGAAATCACAGTGTAAGTGTGATGAAGGCAGGATACAAAAGATGTTGAGGGGAGCAGGATCAGGCAGCAGCCAGGAAGGAAAGCAGGTTGTGAGGTTTCACACGGACAAGGGGGGCTTGGATTGACAGAGGGTGGGTTTAGGTTGGACATCGGGATGAAGTTCTTCCCTGTGAGGGTGGTGAGGCCCTGGCACACGTTTTCCAGAGAAGCTGCCAATGCTCCATCCCTGGAAGCGTTCAAGGCCAGGCTGGACGGGGCTTGGCGCAACCTGGCGTGGTGGGAGCTGTCCCTGCCCATGGTGGTGTGTGGGGGCAATATATGATCAATTACACGATCCATGACCACGCACCAGCTCCTGGCCGGCCCCACGAGCCAGGCTCCCCCCGTCCCTCCTCCTCCTCCTCCTCCCGCCAGGCCCAGCACCCTGCGGGCCCCTCACCTGAGTCACGAAGCGGTCGGAGGCGTTGCCGTACTTGTCCAGCACGGCGGCGGGCACGGGCTCCGCGTACTCGAACTGCGGGTCGTACGCGAAGCTGGCGCGGAAGAACCGCTCCCGCTCCGCCTCCACGTTGCGCGGCCGCAGCGCCACGAGCAGGCAGGGGCTGCGCCGCCCGCCGCCCTCCTCGCCGCGGCCCCGCGCGATGTGCGGCAGCGAGGCG
>VWZF01004966.1:26561-65084 GCA_013396755.1 Sclerurus mexicanus
GCATCACCGGCACCGGGGCAGCACTGGGGCGGCACTGGGGCATCGCCGGGGCATCGCCGGCACCGGGGCATCACCGGCACCGGGGCACCACCGGCGGTGTCACCAGCACCGGCGGCATCACCCGCCTCGGCTGCACAGCCGGTCCCGGCTGCAGTGCTGCCTCGGTAGTACCGCCAGCCCCAGCTGTGTCACCACATCTGTATTGCCAGCCCCGCCTGCGTCGCCACGCTGTACCACCAGCCTTAGGGTGCTCCATCGCTAGCCCTGGCTGTGTCACCAGCCCCAGCTGCATTTCCGAGGCCAGTTGCGTTTCCATCCCAGTCGCTTTGCCAGCACCAGCCATATCATCAAGCCCCAGTAATATCACCAACGCTGGCTGTGTCACCGGTCCAAGTCGTATTGCCACTCTGGTTTTGTCATCAGCCCCAGACACATTGTTAGCCCGATCATGTTGCCAGCCCTGGCTGTGTTGCCAACCCCAGTTGCATCACTGACCATGTGGTTTTTCCCAAAGCCCAGCACCGCGGGTGCCTGCAGGCAGCGAGCACCTCACTGTTTGCTTATGGCTGACTTCATTACCCTGCTGCGAAGGACAAGGCAGACTCAGTGTGCAGAAGCATACTCTGTTTATTATGTCGTAAATCTGCTGATTTTGAGTTGGTCTTGCCTGAGGAGCCTAGCTCACTGCCTGGCAGAGGTGCTTTTGTAAGCCATACCTGCTGTGCCACCCCTGTGCCACCTCTGTGACCACCCTAGTATGTCAGAGCCTGCTCTCGATATGTGAGTTCCTCTGTCCCAGGTGAGCAGAAGCTACAGCACTGTGGGTTCCACAGCTTCTAAAGTGCCTAAACATGGCTTGCTAGTGACAAGGGCTTGTGTGTACGCTGGAATTCACAAGTGCGATGTTAAAGAGCTGGCAGCATGGTTAATTATCCACCCGCTAGTGGGAAGTTACAAGCCTCTTAAGTATAATTAATCGCCATTCCTGAAAGAAAAACCAGCGTGGAAGTGGGTGCCAGCCCATCCACATGAGCTGTTGGTCTTGCTCGCTTTCCTTCCAAACTCAGCTCCGAGTCCTTTGCTCCCCTGCACGGCAATTTGTGGTGGCTACTGTCATGGAGGGAAGCTGGCCCTCACTCCTTTCAGTTCTTTTTAAGCTCCTTAAGGATCTTGTGCCCAGGTAAGATCTTCCCCCTGCTCCCACGCTCTGGGCTGGATCTCACCTTCCCCAGCTCCCCCTGCTCCTGATGGCTCCCCAGCAGGATCTCATTGATGTAACTAAGTGTCAGGTTGCTGAAGACCATGTTAAAGTGGTGGGCACCTCGCAGCTCCTGGATGTACACCTTCTGCTTTTGCTGGTTGCGCCACTTCTTGCACAGCTCCAAACTGCGCGTGTTGACGCTGTCGTCCCCATCGCCGTAAATTATGTCCACAGGGTCCTCATAAGGGAAACGCTCATCATATATGTAAGTTTCTGGGGTGGGGAAACCTGTGCCATAGAGGCAGTACATGTCCACCCCAGGAGGGGGTAAGTCCTTCAGCAAGTCCTTCATGTCCTCCCACATGTACCAGCCATCCTCCAGGTTGACGTCAGTGAAGAAGCGTTGGTAGTCCCGGTAGGTATAGTTGCAGGAGGGTGTGGAGATGAAAACATGGCTCTCAGGCCAGGCCAGCGTCGTTGGGAACATCCAGGGGTTGGTGGTGGTCATGCGCTGCTCTTCACGCAGCTTGATGTTGGACATGAGTGGGATGCCCTGGTTGTCACCTGTGGGACACGCAAGGGCTCATCAGAAACAGCACCACGATGTACCCTCGCACATGGGGCCTTTGGGATCAGCCCCTCCCAGCCCCACACCGCTGCTTCCTGGCCAGATCCAGCTCAGCTCTTCCCCTCCTTACCCCTACCCTGCCCATGACCCCATGTTCTTTCCTCACCCCTCTGGCTACAGTTACTCAGAGCAGCCTCTCCACATCTCTAGCTGCTTGGAAGGGCAGGGCACAAAAGCTGGATATGTGATGGCCCAGATTAACTCAGCCATGAACTTTCCCTGAAACCCCAGCACCTCCATGCCTGCCTGCAGGGACAGGAGTGAGCTGGGCCTGATAGTGAGTGGCCAACCTGCATGTCTCCTGCAAGTCTTGATATTTTTCGTGTGTCTGGAGTCCTAAGATCATGGAGTGATCCCAGATGACCTTAAAAATACCTGTGGCTCTTGTGGCAACAGACAAAAATATGAGCAGATGACTTAAGGATGATGCAAGTGGTCTGATGTTAAAACTTTCAAGCACGTGATTTTTAATCCCATGCATTTTTGGAGGCTCAGTTTGTCACTTGTGGATATTCTGGGCTGTCAGCATTAGGCAAGTGATTGTGGCTTTCTGGCCTGCAAAGAGGCTAAAGAGGAACTGGGTCCCTCACCAGTGTCCTTTCCCTGCCCATCCCTTCCATTTCTGCAGGAGGGAAAGAAAACAAAGAGGTGGCGGCACACAAGGAGTCACCCACCGGATGCCAGGATACGCAGGGGCTTGACGGACCCTCCCCAGGGGGCACCCAGAGAGATGAACCCCCCAATGTACTGATCTTTCCAGGCTTGTGTCTGCTGCAGCAGAAAGTAGAGAACGTGCAGGTTGCCCATGCTGTGCCCAATGAAGAAGACACGTCTCTTGTACTCGTCATGCATCTCCTCGATCAGCGCCTTCAGGTTCTGGAAGTATTCGGGCTGGTCCTCTGTGGACAAGAGGGGAGCATGATGGCATGAGGCTTATCCCTCTTCCATCCCTGCATGGAGGGCCTGGCCACAACCTCCAGACTTACGGGGTCCAACCCTCCAGTCGTAGGGGGCTGCCCGAACCGTCTGGTCCCTCACGTAGCCATTGTTCACCAGGTTCTGCACGAGAGTGTGCAGGTAACCTGCAAGCAGAGAGAACAGGTGCTAATTAAGTCTGTGGTCTTCTCCTGTGAACCTTTTTCTATCCTGGTCCTGGTCACAATCAAAACATTCTCTAGTAAGCCCTGCAGCTTGGTGGCTCCAGCCAGACACAGTGACTCTGTGCATCCCATTGTGTATTGGGGTCAAGGTTGGGGTGGTCCCTGCTGGCAGTCAAAGGGAGTGTGTCCCCAAGGCTAATGTCCCTCATTCCCAGTGATCTGAGCTCTCTGCAGAACCAGTCCCTGCTGGAAACATGGAGACACCTCCCCATTTGCACGGAGCACATGGGATCCCCAGACACCCCATGCCTCTCCTCCTCTCACCTGCCAGTTTGCTCTGATCCAGGTATTCCACAGAATAGGTCTTGCCAAATCCAGGCACGCGGATATGCACCCCTGGGGCATTGGACATTTTCCTAGAGGTTCGGTTGTACACCACCCTGTAGGGACAGGACAGAAGGCAGCAGAAGAGCCATTTCCCCATGGGGACGTGGGGCTGCGGTGGAGATCACTGGGTGGCGGCTTGGACCTAGGTGGCTGTTTCCAAGCCTTGTATGGATGGGGAGGTCGATTGGTGCCCAGCCAGTGTCCACGCCTCTTGCCTGGCATCCTGAGACAGGAGGATCTGATGGAGCAGTCTGCAGCACTCCCCTCACCCTGTGACCCTGGGCAAGGAGGCAGCATCTCCAGTCAGTGTTCAGGACATTCTGGCTTGGCATGAGCACATGGCAGGAACATGGGAAAGGCACAGGCACTTGGAGCCAGGCAGTTGTGTTCCCAAACAACCCTATGGTCCTCCTGTGCTTTCGCATGTGTGCTAGACCATGGCGAGGGGGAGGAGAGAAGAGGGGGATCCTTGGTAGGTCATTTCCCCAGGGAGCTCCCCAGGTAGGGTTGAATGGTACCTGGTGTTATCGATCCAGCAGTCAACTCCCACTGGCAGGAAGGTGTTGAGGTTGAGCCAGATGGTGAAGTAATCCTCTGTTTTGCGGTAGCACATCCAGTTCACCACATCCGGCTTGTCCAGCTTGGCTTCCAGCTGGTTCCCAAGACACCCGGGCACTGGAGGCACCACAGAGGGAGAGCAGAGCCAGCTACAGACCCCATCCCACTAGCCCCGTGGTGCTGCCCAACCCAGCTCTTGTCCCTGTTCCCGAAGAAGGGCTTCCCTGGGGCTCTCCATCTGGGAATGGCTGGGCACCTGCTGGAATAGCATCCCTGGAGAACAGCCCACTCTGCACATGAGTGCAGGTGCTCAGAGCAGAGATACAGGGTAAGCATGAAAGCAGCACTAAAAACGCATTTTGAAGGACCCCAGAGCTGCCACCCTTGGCCCAAATATGCCAGTCCTCACTAGCAAAAAACTGGATTATTCCTCCTGCCTGGCTGGTTTTCCACCCTCCTCTCCTCCCTGCAGCCTGGAGAAAGGAGTCAGTGCTGGCTGCCCATCCCTACTGCATTCCTGGCACCTTGACCTAGGATAGTGGGACAGCTCAGGGATGCAGAGTTCCCAGGGAGGTGAAAGTCCCAGTGCTGGCTCGAGACCCATGCACTGTTTTCTTGAACTTTAAACCCTCTACACAGATTGAACAAGATCTCTGAAATGGTTTGGTGTTGAGCAGAACTGTACTCTGTTGGAATTCAGTGGGAATAGTGCATGCAGGAAATACAGCTTTAAGCAAGTTCACTTGTGTGACCTGGGCTGCCTTGATGAAGGATGACAGTCACAAGGGTGTTTGGTCTCCTCTGGGAACTTCAGTGTGGTTCCCAGCAGGGGTGGGACACCCATCCCAGTGCCACCCTGATTTATATGCCTGTGCTGGGATCAGACACCATGGAGAGTTTTCCCAGCTGGTGTGCAGGAGCCAAGAGCTGGCTCCTGATGCCAGCATTGACCATGAGGGTGAGAACAAAAGGTGAAGGGACTGTAGGGGACAGTGAACCTGGTCAGATGGGAGCACCGGGTGATTCCATGGCCCCAGCAGGTCAAAGGACTTGCCTGCAGTACACAGCTGGGGATGGTGTGGACCTTCCATGCCAGGGGCATGGCTGCAACCTCTGAAAGCCTCATGCCACGAGAGAGGGGAAGGAGATACAGCAGTTATCTCCCTCAACATGCTTCATGGCTCCCTCATGCCTGTGGCATTTCCTCAGACATACAGGGAGGGTCTAATCCTGTCTTCAAAGCACCTGATTGGAGATCAGGCCATCCAGTGGTCCCTGGTGTAGGAAAGCCCAGGCAGGGAGTAGGCAGAGGGGATCTCCCTGGTCAGCAAGAGGAGTGGGACCACAAGCTGCTCTGATGGCTACTGAGGTGTACAGCCAGCACCCTCTTCCCCACCCCTGGCACACAGCCCTGAGCTCTGTCTCCCCTTCCAGAGGACATTAGGTAATTATTAAGGGAGTTCCTGTGGGGGCAAAGGGGTTATCGGCGGTCCCAAGGGCACTGGGGGTTTCTGGGACGCCCAGCCCAGGGGGATGGGTTACTCGCGGATGCTGAGCAGCACATGGGGCAGCCAGATCCAGATGGGCGTGGGATAGGCCCTGAGCCTGGTACTGGGGGACTAAAGGAGATGCTCCGACCATCACAGGTAGTCCTGAAAAGAGGCACCTGGTGACAGTGACCTGGGTCACCTACTGGCCACCCCAGAAGGACCAGTCCCAAGCCATGGAGGCTCCAGACACCGTTCTCTGCTCCCTGATGCCTCTGGGAAGGGAATTATCAGGGTCAGCTGTTGGCATTGTGGCAGGGAGAGATCTTCTGCTTTTTCTCTTCTCTTTTTTTAAGGGGAAACTTGGCATGATTCAAGTAAAAGGAGGAAAAAACCCAACTCTACTTAGCAGAGGTTTCATGGCAAAACCAAAGCTGCCCTGGTGATGGTACAGGGGCAAAGGAAGGCAGAACCATGCAGGAGAGAGGTACCAGCAGGTGTTGGCTGCTCCCACCTCCCTGAGGTGATACATCCACATCTCCCTTCACCTCCCTGTGTCCCTTTTCCTGCTGGCTTGCCCACAGGCAGGATTGGCGTTGGGTGGGATGTGAGATGGATGCCCTTTTGCCACAGCAGAGGATGACTTAGCCATCTCCGAGGGATGGAAAAAGACACAGGATGGGGTGGGCTTCAGGGGAGTGAGAGGTGCTGCATGCACCCACTGCACCAGCAGCAGCCACCATGGGAAGAGGCAGAGGAGATTGTGCTGCAGACCCTGTCCATATGCCAGCAGATTTCTCCCAGACCCAAGTAAGCCCTATAACACCCTTGGGGCCAGATGTGAGATATCAGAACCCCATTTGCTTTCTATAGTGTCCAGCTTCTCCCTGCAGCTCCAGAAAGGTCTGGCTGAGCATGGCCAGCCCTGTGTCCCTATCCCAGCGAATGGGAGGGGACTGGGGAGCCGTGTGTCACCCCCTCTTGGTGGCTCCAACTCCAGACAGCCAAAAACCATCGCAGCCAAAATCCACTGAGTCGCTAGAAGCACAGCACCCCAATCTCACTGTCTGCTTTGGGGGGCCGCACAACACCCAGGCTTCCCACCAATACCCCGCAAGCTGCCCGAGCTGGCGTGACCTTACCGAGTACCACGGGTGGTGTGCTGTTGGTCGGGGGAGCTTCGGGGGTGGTGGTGGGTGGAAAGAGGACATTGAAGAGCCAGAACTGGGACGTGGGCTGCAGGAGTAGCAACAGCGTCAGCAGCGCAACCCCAGCGCCGCTGCTCCCCATGGCAGGCTCGGCCGGGATCGTCCGGACGGCTCCAAGCAAAACAGCCTTTTATAATTTTTACGCAGGTCCAGCCAAGAGGCACCCGGGCTGCAGGGGAGGGGAGAGTTGCAAGGGGCTGGCCATGATGAGGAGGAGGGACGGGGAGGGACGAAGGACTGGCCTTATGGACAAGCCATGCCCTGCCAAAGCCAGGCGAGCAGTGCCCAGGGGCTTTTCACAGCCCGGGAGCTGTGCTCAGGAGTGCCACACATTGAGCAGCTTCCTGGTGCCTTGGTGGCTCTCCACCGTGTGCTGGGGACGTGGCTACCACGTCCTTTTCCCTGCACGGTGCACCTGGGGTAAGTTCCAGGGCTGCTCCCTCCCTGTCTGGGTGAATAGACACCCTCTCAGCTCCTCCTGCCCTTGGCAGGGGATGCTGGTGCTGCCGACGTGGTCAGGTGGGCAGGGACACCTCCCATCAGACCAGGTTTCTCCAAGCGCCATCCAACCTGGCCTTGAACACTTCAGGGGTGGGGCAAAATGGTACTCTCCGGCTGAAGGGAAGATACCTTCTTCCTCCCAGGGAAGTGGGATGGGTCTGCATGGGCTGGAGGGCACCGGTGGGTAGGCTGGGCTGGCAGGGTGGGTTCCCGGGGGGGCAGAGGGGTTCCTTCCTGCAGAATGTGAATAAAGAGAAGAGAATAAAGGAAGAGAATAAACATGTGGGGTGGCCTTTAGGTGCCCACCCGAGCTCGCGGCTCCTCCGAGGGCTCCGTGTTTCTGCAACCCAACTCCTCGCAGCCGCCTCCCTCCCTCCCTAGCGCGGCTCCGCAAAAGCGCTGCTGGGACTCGGATTCGAACCGGGGCTGCTGCACCCACAGCGCAGAGCACGGACCCCAAAGCCCTGTACAGACNCCCCCCAAAACACCAAACATGAGCCTGGATAGCTCAGTTGGGAGAGCATCAGACTTTTAATCTGAGGGTCCAGGGTTCAAGCCCCTGTTCAGGCGATGGATTTATCCTTTAGGAGCCCGTGGGCAGGAGCAGCACCTCCTCTTGCTGGGACAGTCCCTCCTGGGACAGCTGTCACAAGGCTGAAGCAGGAGACTCTTTCCCCCTGCTCCTGCCTTCATCAAAGGGTGATCAGGTCCCAAAAAAATAACATCTTTGGGCAGTTTTCCCACAGTTTGGGTTCTACTGGCAACTGCTTTTTCCTTGTGACAACTTCCATGAAGATACTGAAGGGACTGGAGCATCTCTCCAGGGAGGGAAGCCAGGCTCTGCTCAGAGGTGCCCAGTGCCAGGACCAGAGGGCGTGGGCACACACTAGAACATCAGGAGACACTTTTTCACTGTGAGGGTGACTAGTAGAGCCCTGCATCACTTTAAGGGAAGATGGCTCATGTGAGAGCAGAGGCTTCTTGCTCTGGACAAGTTACAAAAGAAAATAAATTTCGTTTTTACAATAAAAAATCCTCCCTTTCCCAAACACAAACCCTACTGACACCTTAGCCCATCTGCCTGAGTGCTGCAGCCCTCTTCTGCTTTCAGATGTCCCCACAGTGGTGAATAAGTTAAGACCCACTGCTTGGGTGGTGTCTTCTTCACCACCAGCCTGTGCCATACCTTATGTAATTTCTCTTTTGAAAGCTCCTGTCCGGAGTGAGTTCTGCATGGCTGTCAGGAGAGGGCACCAAGTCCAAGCAAACAGGGTGACTCCGTGGTCTGAAGGCTCTGGAAGGGTAAAGGCAACAGTTTAAGAGGCTTCCTCAGCTGAAGCATCTCCTGGTGCACCCACAGACCTCCACCTGCCTCTTGGTGCCCATGAGACCTCCAGCTTCCAGACCCACAGTGTGTCAGGGGCATCCCTCAGCTCTGGGTGGGTTTTGCCTCTGCTGTAAAAGGATCCCTGGAGCTTCTGCAAACAAGATCATGTTCCCCTGGGGTAAGGTTTGATGGCAACAGGGCATTCATCAGGTTGATCTTCCTTCTGCTGTGTCAGATTCTTCATACCCTGGAGGACAGGAGGGGCAAGCTGGGCAAGCTACTGCCTTCCACCTCCTCTCTCTCTGCAGGGCAGCCATACCATCTTCTGGTCCTCTTTCTGCAAAACTGTGAGGAAGGGAAAGGTGGAAGGCTGGGTGAGTTCTCCTAAATTCTCGAGTTTGCGTGGAAAATGGAGAAAATGGAGTGCTTTCCCAGAAGTGCCACTGATGCCTCAGTGGAGAGACCCTGGGCAGTGACTATAGGTTGGGAAATCATTGAAGGCGTGAGTCTGGTCAGTCTTAGCAGAGACACCATCCAAGCTTGTGGCCCCTTCCCAGGACGTGGCATCTTTTCAAACCAACCTCCTCGCATCCGACTCCCTCCCAGCTCTTGACAAAAGTGTTGCTGTGACTCGGATTCGAACCGAGGTTGCTGCGGCCACAACGCAGAGTACTGACCACTATACGATCACAGCAGGTGTCCTGCCACACGCCGGGACCGCGAGGAGGAGAGTGCCTGCTCCGTCCCCTCCCCTGGCACTGACACCTGGCATAGCCCGGCGAACAAATCCATGCTGTTTTATTAAGGAGGCCACAAATGGACTTGGATGCTGCTGCTCAGGGCACCGGCAACATGGAATGGGGCTCTAAATTGTGCAAAAAAACTGGAAATGCCAGGATGGCACCAAGGGGATCAAGGCTGCTGTGAAGCACAGCGCTGTGGAAGAGTATCATGCAGTGGGGCCATCACACCATAATATAGCAAATTCAGAGTTATAATAGTTTCAGATAAATATAAGTTTTACAAGAGGTGAGGAATTAACCTTTTAGCATTGTAAGCGTGTGATACAACAGATTTGGGGGAATTCAGTTAAAAACAGCAAAAGGATTTCCATGAGGAGCTGAGTGATGCTATGGGAAGGATCCGGGCAGGGGAGTCCAGGTAACCTGGAATGTCCCCAGGACCCTACTGCCACGTCCCTGCCTGATCATGATCCCTCTCCATGTTTCCCCACAATTTTATGCCTTCAAATCTGTACTTTGATGACTCCAGAGCTGATTTTGCTGTTGCTGGCCCTGGATGCAGGTTGGGCTCAATGTTGGTGGAGAAGAAAGGACTTAGTGGGGGTGAGAGCTCCCTGCTCCCTACTCTGGGCAGCCCACAGCTCCTTGGGTACCATCCCACTGCCACCCCCTCCCCATCCCTCCATGCATCACAGGATATGAAGTAGGGGATCCCTGGTGGTCCCATGGACTCCAGGCCCCCTATGTGCCCATTGGGTCCCTCATCCCCCTCCATCAACCCCATGTTGCGTACCAGAGAGACTGTGGGCATCTCTGCTCAGCATGGAGCCTCCAGTGCCACGTGTGACCCGTGGAAGCTAGCCAGAAGACAGGTAGAAACAGGTTTTAGTAGGAACACAGAATAGGGTTCCCATCCCTGGAAGGGCTCAGGACTGCTCTTACAGACTTCTTGCTTGCATGTCCTGGCCTTCATGCATGTTTTTAACTACCTTGATGTCTGCTGGAGGGACAACACAGCAGGGCATAAGCAAGTCAAGAGGATCCCGGTGGGTTTTGGTGGCAGTTTCCTGACTTACGTGGTAGAGGAGCTAATGATGAGCAGTACTTGCTTGGACTTCGAACTTACAAACAAGGAAGGGCTCACTGAGAGGAGTGGCTGAGTCACTGGAATGCGGTGCTGCCATTCTGAGGGAGAGCTGTGGGACGAACCCAAGGACAAAGCCCTACCAGGATGGTAGCCAGGTCCCCAGTTAGGGGAGAATAAATGTTCAGACTAACCTAGCTCAATGATATGCAGAAATAACTCTGAGAAGTTCTCTCAAATCATTAGTGAGGACTCTCATAGTGATACTTAATAGAAGATCAAGAGGAAGAAGGCTCACACAGTTCTACTTATTGTCTACAGACACTGATTTATTAAGACATGGGCACAACATCGTGCAGCAGCAAAGGTCCCCACAGTGAGAATCCTGAACCACCATCTCACCATGGCAAGACTTTCCCTTCCCAGTCCAGGAAGGTCCCAGTCTCCTTCTCGGAGAGGGAAGAGAGCACTTTCAGCATCCCTTGCACGCTGGTGTCCACTGTCAGAGGGGGCTGTGGGAAAGAGAGTGAAACAGTTGTGTGCCCAAGGTCAGGACAGGGTCTGCCCTGGAACAGATCATTGCTCAAGGCTTAGGGTTGTCTGGCAGGAGCAGGGAGAGGCCAGCAGCCAGCAGGAAGAGATCCCAGTCACTCATGTCCTCTCATGTGCCTCCAGGGTATCTGCCCAGGAGCTCCCACAGAGCCCAGTGTGCCTGGGACTGTCCAGTCCTCAGGAAGCTCTGCATTCCTAAATGATGAGGTTCTTCAAGAATATGACCAGAATATCTCTTACCTTAAATGATCCTGAGCTCCCCATGTCAGTTTGCACCCAGCCAGGGTGGAGAGAGACACAGAGGACGCCGTGCTCCTTGTACGCCAGGGACTGGCACTTGGTCAGCATGTTCAGAGCAGCCTGTGGAGAGACGGCAGGGAGAGTGGTGGGAGGGGAATGGGGCTGCAAGGGAACATGTGCAGATCTCCCAGCTTGGGCAGGGATAGGGAAGCTGTAGCCAGTTCCTGGGGTACAGGATGCTGTCTCACTATCCATGTGTGGATGCACAGCCTAGTCAAGGTCCTATCCCACCACGTTCCTCTGAGGTAGGACCACAATCCAGGTATATGACTGCCCTGTGAGAGGTACCCAGGGACTGATAAGAGCTCAGTCCCAGTGCAGAGAGGGGCATGGACTGAGAAGGAAGCTGGAAGGAATGCAATGTCATTTGGAGGTGAAAATGGGCTCACCCCCAGTGCACTCTGGCAGTACCTTGCTGCAACGGTATGAGACAACTTGTCCAAACTCCCATACATAGACATCCTCAATGGAGCCCGCGTAGCTGGACATGTTGACGATGGCTGCCTTGCTGCAGCTCAGCCCTGAGCCCGGGCTCCCCTGAGCAGCTTTCTTCAGCAAGGGCAGGAATGCCTGCCACGAGAAAGAGGAGACAGGGGTACATATGGATGTGGCACCAGGGAGAGGATAAGCTCCTTCCACAGTGGGGAACATTGGCACCAGCACTGGAGCATTCTCCTTCCTCTTCCCACTGCCCCAGCATGCCAGGCTCCAGCTCCCGAGCTCCAGCCCATGGCTCCATGAGCTTCTCATCAACTGAGAGCCCATCAGGCACCAGAGTGGAGGCAGGACACCCTCTCACCAGCCCTTCACACCATCTGTGATGTCCAGCTTGGGGAGCCAGGGACATGGGAAGGGATGCTCACTGGAGCTACGCTGCAGTGCTGGGGACTCACCTGTCCCAGCAAGAGGGGTCCAACAGTGTTGGTGGTGTAAGTCTGGGTCATAGTTTCCAGCGTCTCATTATCAAGTGACTTTGGCTGTGCACATCCAGCGTTGTTGATGAGGATGTTCAGCCCTGAGCCCCCCAGCTGCTCCTCAACTCTGGCTGCAGCTGCCTTGATGCTGGCAGGGTCACTGACTTCTGCACAGCCGATGAAGGGGAGGTCAGTGCCCATGTGCTTATGGTGGCTCGGAGCCCCCTGTGTTCCCCCAGAGACAGTTTTGCCCTCTGGCCCCACAAGCACCAACCCACTGGCACGGCTCCCTCCCACCATGGAACTCCCAGGGTGTGCCCAGTGCTTGCACACTCACCAAAGGAACTGGGGCAAAGATTCCCCACCTCAAGGCACCTACCGAGTGGGATGATGACGAGGTTGGGGTGCTTGGAGGCCAAATTCTGTAACTCCTGCAAGAGAGGGCATTGTGTGGGCATGGAGAGGCAGGAAGGGCTGCACAGAGGCTCAGCCTTTCCCAAGCAAAGCCTGCGTCACTCCAGCTCTGACCCTATACCACAGCACACCCAGCACCCTGATCCAGCTGCCCTGAACCCAATAGATGGGAAGTGCTGCATGACCAGGTGCCATTGTTCCCTCCACACATCCCATGCACAGCTGCTCCCACGGTGTCCAGGCCCAGCTGCCCTGTGCTGTGGGTGCCTGGATGCAGCCCCAATCACTTGCAAACTCCCTCTCTTCTCCAGTTTCCCACCAGCACTGAGCACTCCAGTCCCCCAGCACAGACACTGCCTCCCACCCCAGCCTCACCTGTGCTCGCTGTCCCTTGGGGTCCCGACAGGCTGCAAACACCCACTGTGGAGGTTTCGGTAACCCCAGCAGATGTTGGATGAACCCCAGGCCGAGGCCCCGGTTGGCTCCAGTCACCAGGACAGAGCGGACACAAAGCTCTCCCATGTTGCTTCTCCTCTATTCCAACTGGTGCTGTTTGCTCAGCTCCCTGATGTTTCCTTATAATGTTTTCCATGGACACTCCACCCACTCAGGGCTCGCACCAATCCTTAGATCGAGGTACAATTTCTCCAGCACTTCAAACTCCAGGACATAGATTCTGGCTGGGAGCCTGTCCTCATTACCAAAGGGCAAAAGTCACTTGGCTTTTTCAGGCAAATTCTGATGGCCTTGGGAAACCCGGTGCTATAACCCAGTGGAGGCTGTTGCGGGTCAGGAGGGAGGGAGTGGCATATGGAAGGGATATGGGAAGCTCCATGGCTTGGGTGCATTTGACACTTCACAAGACGGACTTTCCAAATAGGACCCACACTGCACTGAGAACAGGCTGCTTTCACCCCTCTTTTTGCATCCCCTGGGCGAGGTCATGCCACAGATGACCACAAGCAGGCATTCTCTGCCTTGCTCTTGCCTCTTGCCAGCCAATGCCCATTTCCTGATTGTCAAGGAAAAGACCTATGGAGTGGAGGAAACCGTGGATCCACTCCCCTGTCAGAAGGATGGGAGGTGCTGGGGATGCTCTGCCATGCACGGTGCCCATGGAGGAGGGGAGCCCATGGGGACACCCCCTGCCCCAGTCACCCACCCCCCCCGCCTGGTTATCCCAGGTGGTTGCACAGAGACAGGGACAGCAGCTCTCAGGACTGAGCTTTTCAGGCAAGTTATGACGATGATTTATTCCAGGGCTCAGTCCCATTTCCCACCTCCACAGCCATTTTCTGGCTGGCAAATGTGACCCCTCCTGCCCACTCATGCCCCAGGTCATGCTGGCAGGGCTGTGCCTCTTCCAGGGTCACAGAACTCGGTGATGAGGTGCTTGGCAGTGGAGCTCCAAGAAGGGAAGGGATTGGGAAGCAGCTCTTCTAGCCTTCCCCACCCCATGAATGTCCTTGCAGTTCCCCTGTGCCCTCTACCTCTGTAAACTCTGGGAGCTAATGTCTCTTTGACCCATCTCCACATCCTCACTCTCAACCCTCCCATTCAAGCCCAGCACACGCCCTCTGTGCTCTGCCCGAGCACAGCGTGTCCATCTGTCCCACCTGTGACCAGGCATCCCCCAGCTGAGGGGAGAGGGCAGCTGGTCCCTGTGACCCCCATCCCCTCAGGCACCGAAGCCTGAAGCTGGGCAGAGGAAAGTCAGCCCTGCAGGGGTTTGGAAGATTTCTCTCCTCTCAGGAGCGGGGCTCTGTTCTGGCTTCTCCAGTGCCTCCTGAACGGGAGGTCTCCAGAAGAAAATTACAGTGCAATGGGACCTGCAGGTTGTAACTCCTGGGGATGCCAGGGCCAGCCATGGGTCAGGGGCAGCTGTGGGCACCACTACACCCTGAGATGAGAAGTGGGGCATCTGGGAAGGGGTTGCCTAATGAGTTGGCAGCACATGACAGAGCCAAGGGCACTCAGAAGGGTTTATTGAGGATGTGGGGCAGGTGGAGCTGCAGCAAAGCTCCCTGCTGCTGTCAGGATCCTTAACTGGCATTTCACCAGGGCACGATCTTCCCTTCCCAGTCCAGGAAGGTGCCAGTGTCCTTCTCAGAGATGGAGGAGAGCACCTTCAACATCCCTTTCACGCTGTCGTCCACCGTCACAGGGGGCTGTGGGGAATAAATGGAGAGGTAGCCTGTGCCTGAGGCCCTGGAGCAGCCTAGGCTGGGGGAAGGAGCCACTCCAGTGCAACGGGAAAGCTGAAAACCCAGGACACCCTGGACAGAGGGTTCGAGCAGGGAACTGAGGGGATGGGGGTACCCAGCACCAGGACAGGGAGAGCTGCCCTGGCAGGAATTGGACAGGGAGGGAAGTCATGAACAGAGGATCAGGCAGCAACTTCCACCTATGCAAAAACAGCACAGGGTCTCTGATGGACCCTCCATGGTGGAATTCCTACCGTGTATCCGGCAAAGCTGCCCATGTCAGTTTGCACCCAGCCAGGGTGGAGAGAGACACAGAGGACGCCGTGCTCCTTGTACGCCAGGGACTGGCACTTGGTCAGCATGTTCAGAGCAGCCTGTGGAGAGACAGGGCAGGGACAGTGGTGGGAGGGGAAGGGGGGCTGCAAAGGGACCTGTGGCTGTGGAAGGGCAGGGGAAGCAGATCTATACCCAGCACAGTGGGACAGTACCTTGCTGCAGCGGTACGAGGTGACTTGCATGTTCTCCCAAGCATAGAGACAAGTGATGGAGCCGCCGATGCTGGACATATTGATGATGGCTGCCTTGCTGCAGCTCAGCCCTGAGCCCGGGCTCCCCTGAGCAGCTTTCTTCAGCAAGGGCAGGAATGCCTGTCAGGAGAAAGAAGAGACAGGGACACACATGGACATGGCAAGGGGAGAGGACCAGCTCCTTCCATGGTGGGAAACACTGGCACCAGCACTGGAGCATCCTCCCTCCCCTTCTCCCTGCCCCAGCATGCCAGACTTCAGCTCCTGAGCTCCAGCCCATGGTTTCATGAGCTTCTCATCAACTGAAAGCCCACCAAACTCTGTAGCAGAGGCAGGACACTCTCCCACTAACTTTTCATGCTCCCTTGGGACAGCCCAGCTTGGGTGCGAGTCTCACCTGTCCCAGCAGCAGGGGCCCAGCCGTGTTGGTGGTGTAAATCTCAGTCATGGTCTCCAGTGTCTCAGTGTCAAGATTATTAGACTTGGCAATTCCAGCATTGTTGATGAGGAGGTTCAGCCCGGAGCCCCCCAGGCGGTCCCCAACTTTCGCTGCAGCTGCCTTGATGCTGGCAGGGTCAGCAACTTCTGCAGAGCCGGCGCAGGGGAGGTCAGGGTCCCTGTGGTGGTTTGGGGCCCCTGTGTCCCCTCAGGAATGTGCCCCCCACAGCTCCCTCCAGTGTGGGGCTCCCAGGGTTGTGATGAGTGCCCAGGCATTTGCCAGAGGAACTGGGAGCAAGAGTCAACCTACCAAGAGGGATGATGACCAGGTTGGGATGTTTGGACGCCAAATTCTGTAACTCCTGCAAGAAGGGTCACGATGTTCGCACTGACAGGCTGGAACAGCTGTGCAAAGGCTCACCCGGCAAAGCCAGTCTAAGCCTATCTATGCTCTGTCCCTACATCACCTCTTGCCCAGCACCCTGCTCCAGCTGCCACAGTCCCAATGGATGGGGAGTGCTCTGTGCCTCCCTCACACACCACCTATCTCTGTGCCCTCCACACATCCCATGCACAGCTGCTCCCGTGAACAATCCTGTCCAGCTGTCCCATGCCATGTGTGCCTGGATGTGGCTCCAGCCCTTTGCAAACTGCCTCCCTGCTCCAACCTCCAGCCTGGCACCGAGTGCTCCTGTTCCCCAGCTCAGACACTGGCTCCCACCCCAGCCTCACCTGTGCTCGCTGTCCCTTGGGGTCCCGACAGGCTGCAAACACCCACTGTGGAGGTTTCGGTAACCCCAGCAGATGTTGGATGAACCCCAGGCCGAGGCCCCGGTTGGCTCCAGTCACCAGGACAGAGCGGACACAAAGCTCTCCCATGTTGCTTCTCCTTCCTTTCCTCCAGCTCACGATCTTAGCTCATCTCACTAATATTTCATTACAGCCTGTTTCATAGACACACCCCAGTCACTCAGGGCTTGCACCAACCCTTGGCTTGGCCTCAGGAGGAGCAACGCCTCTAGCTATTTTTGCTCCAGTACACAGCTCCTGGCTGGGCGCCCATCTTAGTTACCTAAGGGCAAAAATCACTGGGCTTTTTCAGCCAAATTCTGTTGTCCTTGAGAAACCTGGTGCCACGATGCAGGTGAGACTGTTGTGGGTTAGGAGGGAGGGAGAAGCATGTGGATTGATGTGGGAAGTTCCATGGGTTGGGTGAGCTTGACTGCTTCACAAGCATCCTGAGGTCTCGATGGTGTTTGCACATTGTACCAGGCTGTGTCTTCAATGTCCCCAAGCAGATGTTCTCTGCCTTGCTTCTGCCTCTTCCAATACGATGGCCACCTGCTCATTGTTGAGTGAAAGAGTCATGGACTGGAGCAAGCCCATCGTGGTCTCCTGGCAGAAGGATGGGGACCTCCACAGCCAGCACATCCATCCCTTGGGATGCAGTTCTAAGTTGAGCTGTCCCTCTGCTCAGAGCCACAGAGGACTCAGGTGCCCAGAACATTCATCTGCAAAGGAAACGCCCTGGTCAAAGCCCCATTCTCCACTTCGCCTGTTGCCATGGGGCACTGGCCATTCTGTGCTACCAACAGTGAAGTCCAGTGCTGTCCAGTACCTCAAGTGACACATTACAGGTTTCAGGGCTGGATTTGGTGTGTGTGTGCATCATGCATTCCTGCCCCATTGTATGTGAAGGCACAACCCTAGAAACCTCTTGCCCATCCTTTGCTCCCCTGCACTGAGTCCCAGAGCCATTGCACAGGCTGCTGGGCAGCAGTGGAGAAACTGGCACTGCTTATGACACTTCTGCCTCAGGATATCTTGGCAGTAGCATTAACCAGAGCCGCTTCCTCACAGTGGAAATGCCAGTGTGTTCCCATACTGCAGCAGCAGCTGATTTCCTCCTCCCCACTCCAGTCTGTTGTCTGGGGCTCAGCTGGGACACACTATGAGATAAGCAGGTCCTTGCCCCCTCTGACCTGGGACCATCCTGCACAGGGCACCCTCCCCAAACCCATCTGGGGCGATACATCTTAGGACCATGACAAAGATGTCCATTTGAAAGCCCTGCTCTGCCATCCTCTCATTCTCACACTTGCTTCTGACTTTGTCCTGCACTAAACACTCTCACATCCCCACTGCATTCACGTTCCATCCCCACAGAACTACTTTAAAGTATGGATGTGCCAAAGTTTGGTCCCAAGGAGCAACCCGATCTAGTGGAAGGTGTTGCTGCCCACCGCAGCGGGTTGGAACAAGATGAGCCATAAGGTCCCTTCCAACACAAACCGTTCTACAATTGTTTCTGTGATTTACCAAATAGCAATGTGCTAAGGACTATTTTGGCAAGTAGACACATGCCACAAATCACAACAAATCTCTGATTTGTTTCTGCTGGGTTGTTACCACATAAATTGGCAGTTTCTGCTGTAGTGGTAGTAAAACAACATCACCAGTGACCTGTCTGAAAGAAAACTGAATTTTGCACATCCCATCACAGCATCTCAGCATGTGATAGTAAATCCCTTTGATATTCCTGCTCTTCCAGTTGGATCTGACATGGGGCCTCTCTCCAGCTCTATGGGGCTTTGTAAATTCCCTCTATACCCTCGAACAGGCAGGTTGGTGGCAGCCCCAGCCTTCCTCTGCTCCTGTAGTAGACATTCATTGGCAGTTTGTATGGTGAACTGATGACATATCTTCTCTCTGCTCCCTTCCTTGCCTCTGCCAAGTCTCAGACTCTCCTTAAGTTCCACACAATTCACTTTTCCCCCCCCATTTTCTTCCCTGAGCTTAATCAGACCTCCTTCTACTTTTCAAATTTTCCATACTGGTTTGAGAGACTCCTTTTGCCTCTTGAATTCCTACCACTTACCAGCAGTACAAAGCTGTGGGTCTTTCAGCTTTTGTCTCAGACTGATCTTTCACTGAGGAACTCCCAGATAACTGGACTGAAATTTAGGCTCCTGTAGATCATTTCAGTGTTTCCTTTTTAATGACCACAGACCTCATTTCCACTCACCAATAGATGCTATTTGCACCAGAGCTCAACTCCTCCAAACAGACTTCCATGGTTTTCTTCTTCTAGGCAGAGGATGAGGCCATCACCCAGAGTCTGTTTGAAAGCTCCACAGTGCCTCAGAACAAGATAGCATTAAAAACCAAATAGTTAACCTTTTAAATCTCCTATTTTTGCTGTGTCACGTTTGTGTAGCCATCCAACTCTTTTGGAGTTGTAACTTTATAATGTTGACTTTGCTCTGGGGCCCCACACTGCATTATAGAGTTTAAACAAGCGCTGCTTCACCAGGAGTCAGAGTTCAAGCTGGCATGAAGAGGCAGAGGGGGAAGCAACCAGCCTCACTGCTTTACAGCCCAGCCTTGTCACAAGGGCTGCTGCTGTCCCCAAGCCTCTGGAAGGGACCTCAGATCAGCTCCTAAGAGGGGATTCTGATAGTTCTTTGGCTCTGAAATGTTCTTGCATGGCCCAAACCTTAAACTGAGCATTAAAGTCCTTAGAATCATAGAATAATATAGGTTGGAAAAGACCTTTAAGATCATAGAGTCTAACCATTAAGCTAACACTGCCACTAAACCAGGTCCCCAAGTGCCACATCCACACATTTGTTGAACACTTCCAGGGATGGTGACACTTTCCTGAGCAGCCTGTACCAATGCTTGACAAACCTTGTTGTGAAGAATTTTTCCCTAATATCCCATCGAAACACTCCCTGGCACAACCCAAGCCTGTTTGATCCTCACTTGTTACTTGAGACTGATGCCCACCCTCCTTTCAGGCAGTTGTACAGAGTGATTAGGGCCCCCTCAGCCTCCTTTTCTTCAGGCAGAGCCCTCCCAGCTCCCTCAGCTGCTCTTTATCAGTCTTGTGCTCCCCATTCTTCCCCAGCTCCACTGCCCATCCCTGGACACACTCCAGCACCTCAATGTCCTTGTTGTGAGTGGCCCAAAACTGAACACAGGATCCAAGGTGGAGCCCCACCAGTGTCAAACACAGGGGCACTTTATGGTCCTCTCCCATGACCCCCCCAGGCAGCTGAAAATTTCACCTGTGGATGTTTTCCACATCGCCATACCGGGAAGAGCCAGCTTTCCAGTCTCACCATCTCTGCAGTCAGCTGCTGGAAGCCCAGGTGTGCTCACACTCATGGAAGTGATTGCACAATGACAGTGCTCCTTACAGAAACAAGGAGAAACATGCTATTCTCTGCCTGCCAGTGGAACAGGGGTGGGGCACAATTAGCTTTAGCACACTTCATCTACTGCAAATAAGAATGAACTCCCTTCTATTTACCAAGCCGATTTGCTCCACAGTGCATTCTGGTATGTTTCAGGACATGTCATCACATATTAGTCACTTGCTAAAGAATCAATACATGGTGATGAATGAGACACTGATCCAAGGGTTGGGTGAGATGGATCCAGCACCGTAACTGAAGCTCGACAGGTTCACACCCTCCCTGTCACATTGTGTTTTGGGCTAAAAGTGATCTAGCGGGAGTTGAAACCCTATGGCAGCGGGATTGGAACTAGATGATCTGTAAGGTCTCTTCCAACCAAAGCCATTCTGTCATTCTATGATATGATTCCATGACTAGTGACATCCCATTGCAAAAGAATGCAGGGACTGGAGGTGAGAGCCTGATCCTAACTGCAGCTCCCAAGCAAGATTTCCCATGCTCTCCTTGTCTCATCTTTGCTGTTTTTCAAGAAGACTGATCCAGGTTACAACTGCATTAGATCAGAACTGGAGAGAGACTTCAGACAAGAGCATGAAGTGACAGGACAAGGGGGAATGTCAAACTGACAGAAGGCAGTGTAAGATTGGATAATAGCAAGAAATTCTCCCCTGTGAGGGTGGTGAGGCCCTGGCACAGATTGCCCAGAGAAACTGCAGCTGCCCCATCCCTGGAAGCATTCAAGGCAGGGTTGGACAAGGCTTGGAGCAACCTGGTCTAGTGGAAAGCGTCCCTGCCCATGGCAGGGGGATGGAACAAGACAGTCCTTAAGGTCCCTTCCAACCCAAACCATTCTGTGATTCTGTGACTGAGGGTTTAGAAGACTCACCCTCCGTGCAAACTCCCTTGGGCCACAGCATTGAACCCAGTGTCAGCCTGGAGCCTCACACTGAGTTCAGAACCTCTCTTCTGGGAATATTCAAGCAGTCAAGGTGCCTCAGGCTTTAGCAGGCAGCAGGAGTTTCCCAATGCCTGTTGTAGGGAAGCTAAAGCACTTGGGTAAGCCTGGGGGGTTTTTTTTGTTTCGGTTTGATTTTTTTTTGTTTGCTTGGCTGGTTGGGTTTTTTCCTTTTTGGCTGCATTTCTTATTATTACCTTCTAGAAGCCTCACAACTCTTAACTACCAAGATTTTCAAAGAATCGATAATCCTCTATTTTATATGAGAACAGAAGCATAAAAGCAGGTCAAGCAATGCCCTCACCAGGAAGTATTCAGTTACAGATACTCAGAGCTGCCTTTCTTTCACTGTTCACATTTGCATTCAGAACAGGCTCCTCCTGCCTTCAGCTCTGGCTGCACATTAACTGTTTCTACACGGCAGATCACCGGGGATCCCTGTACCCAAGGCTTTTTGGAACAAGCATCTAGGAAGAGTTTGTTAATGTAATTTGCCAGCAGTATGCAGGATCTCTGTGGAACAGGCAGCCATAACCCCACTCCCCAGTGAGGTTCACTGTGATTGTTTGTAGCCCTCAGTCCTTTTTTGCCAAACTTTGTCACAGACAGAGCAGCGTTTTGGTGACAAGTCACTGAGTTAATAGTCTGAGCACAGAAGGAGGCAGGAAAAGGGAGAATAGGACCTTTAGTTCAGATATTTGCTATAAGGAAGGTTTCTTCTTTTTAGTCTATTAGTATAATCAGAGACTTATTTTTATGAAATTCCAACTTCTGTATATATATACACAAAAAAGATTCTCAAAGCATTTTAATATTCCAAAGTAAACTGGGGAGCAGAGGTTCAGCTGTGGAGAATAAAGTTAACACAAATAACCTGATGCTACCACTACCTTGATATAAGTGTTTAGTTTCTGATGTATCACTAACAGAGATATTTGTCTATTGTTTGGCAAGCAAGGATGAAAATAAACCACAGAAATAATGAACCTTAGATACAGAGTTGCTCAGTCATCACTTCATTGTTGAGCTCCTGAATGTGTGCTCACCCTAATGGGATTTTAATGTTGTTTGTGCATCTGTTTGCTCATATAATAGCTGAAAATAAAACACCAACACCCACCCCCAAACTGGCAACAGGACTGGTATATGCAGGCACCCTCCAGACATCATCCTCCACCTGATGCTGATTGCCTCTTTTCTGTATTCTCTTTTTCCCTCAAGCCCTGTTTTCCCGTCTCTAGATGCCAGCAGACCTTTTCCTTGCTTTACTCCTTAACTAACCTTTGGTACAACTGTTGAACCCCGTACCTGACACTCAGCAACAAAACTAAGAAGAAAAATCCCCCAAAACAGCTGCACCACCAACTGCAGTCTAAGTTACAGAATGGTTTGGGTTGGAAGGGACCTTAAAGACTGTCTTGTTCTGATCCTTTGCCATGGGCAGGAACACCTTCCACTAGACAAGGAAGACTGGGTTGCTCCAAGCCCCATCCAACCTGGGCTTGAACACTTCCAGGGATGGGACAGCCACAGCTTCTCTGGGCAACCTGTGCCAGGGCCTCACCCCCCTCACCGGGAAGGATTTCTTCCTCATATTCCATCTAACCCTGCCCTCTGTCAGTGTGAAGCCATTCTCTTGTCCTGTCACTTCATGCCCCTATCCAAAGTCCCTCTCCAGCTCTCTTAGAGTCCCTTTAGGTACCATCCTGAAGCCTTCCCTCTTCCAGGCTGAACAACCCCAGCTCTCTCAGCTGTTCTGCACAAGAAAGACACTCCAACCTTTGAAGATCTTCGTGGCCCTATTTATTTACCAAATATATTGCATCTGATGGTCAGGGAAAGAGCCAAAAGAGGTGCATTTCTGGGCAGGCAGTAAAAACAGCTTGTGAAGGGGTTGGTACCTCCAGATGCTAAATGGGTTTAGTGCTTTTCTTATTTTTTTCACTCTTATCTAGGGTTAAGGTTACTGTGCTAAAGGTGCTGAAAAGACCTCCAAGAACCGCTGCAAACTTTCTGCCAGCCTTGTGAACCGATGGGGATCCCCAGCGCCTCGCCCCCTCCCACCCCGCATCTCTCCGACACCCCTCGCTTCTCGCGGGGGCCGTCAGGGCTGGGCTGCCGTCGGACTGTTTGTACCGAATATTAGGTGGGACGGCAGAAATGCACCCCGGTCGTCCCTCCCGCGGTGTCGGGGGCATCCCGGTGGCGGTCAGCGGGGTCGGGAGGCGGCGCCAGCCGGACCCTGGACGGCGGCGATGGCGGCGGCTCGGACGGTGCTGCTGACCGGCTCCAACCGCGGCATCGGGCTGGAGCTCGTCCGGCAGCTGCTGGGCTCCCCCAGACCGCCCGCCTGGATCTTCGCGACCTGCCGGGACCCCGAGGGGCCGCGAGCCCAGGTCAGTGCGGGCAGGGGGGCGGCAGCGCCCTCGGGTGCCGCGGACGCGCTCGGTCACACGCCCGGTCGCAGCGTCACCGACCGCGCAGCTCGCTGCTGCCCGCGGGGATCTGCTGTTCGCAGCGCGCCCTGCCCGTGGCAAAGTCGCCTGAAGTGCTCCGGGTGAAGAATCGGCCGTGCCACCCTCCGGGCCGCGCCGCTGGGCTGTTCTGGGCTGTGTCGGATCTGCCCCAGCCCGCCCTCCCGTGCCAAGGGTTCGCCTCAATCTGCCCTCCCGTGCCAAGGCTTCGCCCCAGTCTGCCCACCCGTGCGCCGTGGGCACGGTCTGAGCTGGGCTGGACTCGGTGCCTGAGGCTGGCTGAGCAGGTGGGAACAGCAGCGATGCTGCTCCGGCTGGTTCTGCAAGGTCATACGGCACCCTGCAAAATCTGGGGATTCAAAACCTGAGATCTGCAAAACTGGTGGCCCGTGGAGCTGTGGGATCCCTCTGCTTTCCACTTCGCTGAGGTGGGATAGACTCACACATGTGACTTCTGCAGGGAATCACAAAGCCTCCCTGTGCTTTTAGCTTTCCTTAGGTCCAGCTTCAGTCTTCTGCTTGCTGTGTTCCACTGAAATACAAGCAGGGAGAAATTTGCTATCTGATAGCTCCTGGCTCCAGCTGATTTGCTTGTTGCATGTGTGCATTATTCCATCTCAGTAGTAACCCTGGCACAGTGAGAATCCACCCTGCCAACCCAGGGGTGCCCAGCTCCTGCTGCAGCTGGCGCTTGAGTTGGCTGGGTTAGAGCTAGGTCAGGTCTCTTATTTTTGCCTTTTTCTTCCCTCTGCCCACAACTTGCAGGACTCGGGCAGTGATGAGATCAAGGACTTGTTGCAGGGCTGGACTGGAGCCAGCTTACCCACAAGGTGGTCCATGGGCATCTCTCCTAACTAGGGGATGCTTCCCTAAGCCTTGCCCAGCCATGGTAGGATGAGGGCAGTGTCTTTGGGGTGTTGTTGCTCAAGTCCATGACCACAAGATATTGAAGGCAAAGTGTTACTCTGCCAGACTAGGGGCCACATCGATCCTCCTGCCCCTTTGTGCCTGGATCTGGTGTTGGGGTGGCTGAAGCTAACATTGAGATGGTATGCAACTGTTGAGGCCAGCAGCTGCACAAAACAGGGGAGGAGAAACATCTGTAAGCCACCACAAACAATTTAGATGGATTTTCCATAATTTCCTGTGTCCAGGGCTAATGTGGGAACATGGAGTCTGGTGGGGTAACCCAGAGATAACTGAAGGTGGATCACAGCCCATGCCAGCAGCTCTCCCACTCCATGTTAGTTGGATGAGTCCTCTCACAAGAGACCACCAATTTGTGTTTCTCCTGCAGCGTTTTCTGTGGGCATGTTTGGAAGAAATTTTTAGTTCTAAAAGCAATCCGTGGTGCTTCAGTTTCTGTTCTGTGTTGTGTTCTATTGCTATAGTTGAAGGAGGCTCAGAGCAAAGAGCTTCTAGGGACCACAAAGTGGAAAATTTTCTTTTCGGAAAGAGCTTCTGAATGCTCCATTGTGTGAGTTGGCACAGGCAGGCAGCCAGGACAACCCATAGCTAAAACAAAAAGAGTAAGTTTATTTCTGTTATCTCACTAACCAAGGGATCCCTGACAACAACTCTGGGCAGAGTACAGAGGTACAGGAGATGCAGGCACTGTTTAGATCCATGCTTGCAGATGACTGGCTGCTGTTCACGTGGTTTGTCAAGGGTTATTCCCAGCAGTAAGGTCGCTTGAATGATTTACAGTCCTCCTCCCCAGTCTTCTGCTTTTAACCCATTCCTCCCAATATCCACATTTGATGAAAACAATCAATAAAAACGTGCCAAGTGGTTAATTTCGCTTGAGTGGGTGAGGTGTAGTGTCCATAGCAGAGTGGATCTGGGATTGGACTATTTGGAGGCAGATGTAACTTCCCCAAAGGTCAAATCTGATGCTAGCACTCACAGCTGTTCCTCTTCCACCTCACTTGCAGCAGTCTCTGGGAGACACCTCTGGCTGTATCCCCAGCCAGTTTGCATCATTTCCTGGGTGAGCTGATCCTTCACAGTTTGCTCTCATCCTTTGCTGTGCATGTAGACCTTTTGGGAGAGTGACTGCAGTATCTGGCAGTTGCAGCCACATCATGCTCTGTGCATGTCCATGTTGCTTTATGAGGCCCAGAAGACGCCTGAGAACTGGGGCAGGTCCCCAGCCCAGCTGTTCACAAGCACCGAGTAACATCTGGAAGATGTTTCCCTCAGGGTGGGCCATCACTGGTGACCCAGGATGATGGCTTTGGCTTGGCATTGTCTCTGCCTTGTGCTGACTTTTTCCATGTCTCTTTTTGTAGGAGTTGAGAGATCTGGCATCCAAACACCCAAACCTGGTTCTTGTGAAGCTGGGTAGGTGCACTCTGCCTCTGAGTTGGTAAATTTCAGGCTCCCATCCATGCTTGCCCCATTTCTCCTTCCCTCCCTCCCTACATTCAGGCTGTATGTGGAGATTCAGTTCTTCAGAGCTTCTTCAAGTCCTGCTGTCAAAAGTCCAGACCTCTCTGTGCTTCAGTACCCCATTCCCTGAAGCCTTCTTGCTCCATGGCCCCAGGACCAGGATGTTCTTGAGACCCATCCTGGGGAGCCTCTGACTCCCCCAGCCAAGAGGCCACATCCTTGCTCTGCCATGCAGCTGCCTTGATCCCAAGTCCAAGGCAAGACCAGGAGGACCCAGGGCAGCTCCTGTGGAAACGCTGTGTGATCAGCCCAGAGCCTGGGCTGGAGCTGTAGGACCTTGCAGACCTATCCCACAGCAGGTCCCAGCCCAGCTCCCTTTGGGGACCTTCCCCCCACCAGGACTGCCCTGGGTTCTACAGAAGTCGCTCAGATGTGGCCTTTGGAGGTGGTGGCTGCTGGGGACTGACCCAGCATGGGAGTCACAGCAGCGCTTTGCCCCCACGGTGAGCTTTGCCCGGTGGGCTGCCCCGGGGCAGGACAGCTGCTGGCGGTGGGGCACAGCAGGTAGTTTTGGGATGACTTGGGGTGTGTGGATGCTGGGGTGCTCAGAGCTGGTTTCACAGCACCATCTGGTGCCTGCGGATGGAAGAGCTGCGCTGGTCGGGATACAAGGCTGTTGTGCAGCATTTTCACCTCCCTCTTCCCCCCAGCACCCCCATGGCTCTCAGACACTGTTCTCTCCCACTGCAGATGTCTCAAATCCCTCTGCTATCACCGATGCAGCGAAGATCGTGGAGGGGAAGCTGAACGGCCTGGGCTTGAACCTGCTGATAAACAATGCCGGCATCTTCACCCCCACGGCATCACTGGACACGGTTGATGCTGAGGACATGATCAAGACATATAAGACCAATGCAGTGGGGCCAATGCTGATGGCTCAGGTACGGGTGAAGCTCTAAGGATGGAGCTCACCATGAAACTTGACCCAGCTCGAGGGTATCCCAGGCTGTCCGTGGTCACAATGGGGATCTTGGAGGGTTTTGCCAAGTTTCTCAGGGCTGCAGAAGGGAGAGGGCAGTGCTACAGCTGGTCTCCCAGCCCAACCCCTCTGTAGCCCTGCTATGTTGTGCTGGGTTAACTGAGAGCAGGCAGGGCCACTGCAGCAAAACATCCGGGCTGTCCTGGCTTCCCACTGTTCTTCCTCATCCTCCCTGGGTTGAGGTCACCATAAGTGGGGCTGCCTTGAGACACAGGTGTCCCACAAGTTTGCTTCTCCCCAGGCATTCCTGCCTCTGCTGAAGAAGGCTGCCCAGGAGAGCAAAGAAAAGGGCCTGAGTTGCAGCAAGGCAGCCATCATCAACATCTCCACTGTCATGGGGTCCATCAAGAAAACACCCGATTCCTTCTTCAAGCCTGTCATCTCCTACCGCTGCAGCAAGGTATGGAGATTGGCAACTTGTCTGTGCTCCTGAGCTTGGTGGGAGTCAGAGCTGCCCCTTGCCAGGCCTGATGTCAGGGAAGCACCTGAGATTGCGAGATGGAGGGACTGATCCACGCTTATCATTGCTGAAGCTCCTGTAGCATCTCCATGCCCCCCCAGGGGAGACACACAATTTCTCTTGAAGACCCGGCATTGCCTTTTCTCCCTCACCAAGAGGCAGTGATGAGAAGGGAACCTGGTTCATGGAGCTTCTTGTTGCCCGTGGCTGATGCTTCTTTTCTCCCCCCGCAGGCTGCCCTCAACATGCTGACCATGTGCCAGGCTCTGACCTACGGGGAAGCTGGGATCCTGTGCGTGGCACTGCACCCTGGATGGGTGAAAACAGATATGGGCAGCCAGGAGGTAGGTTCTGGATGAGCAGGTCGAGGGGGGAACCCATGGGTGGGACCCAAGCCTACAAACCCTCACAGGAGATGGTGAGGTGGCTCTTGAGAGAAGGGGTCCATGTAAAAATGAGCTGCCTCTTGGCCTCCAAGTTGCCTGCATGTCTGTTGGGCCACTGAAGAACATGTGGATGATGCCTGGGAAATGGCATCCGCACATATGCAGGGTGAGCAGGATGCCTCTTCAGGGGGAAAAGTGGCTTTGCGCAGCCTAGAGATGTGCAGAGAAACTGAATCTGACAGAGCAGGGGGGAGAGAAACAGTACTATTCCATCTGTGCCCCCTCTTTGAGGAGCTGCAGGTCCACGAGGTCTCCATTCATCCTGCAGGATCCATGATTTGCAGTGGGGGTGGTCCCTGCAGCACTGGAGTTTTGAGAAGCCTGCACATAGCATCCCATTTGCAGCAGGGATCTCCTCTGTGTCCTTTTTGGTTAAACCTGTGGCTGGCTTTCCGGCCTGAACCATCTCCATGCAAGCTGGCAGTGACCGTGCAGATACCCAACCTTCTTCCCACACAGCAGACTTGTCCCAGCTCCTGTTCTCTGCTCACTCTGGGTGGCAGGAGCCTTGCTGCCAATCTGCATGTGCCGAGTGGGTGCTGGTGGATGGCCTGCAATGACAGTGCTGTCTCGTTGTGCCCATTGCAGGCTGACCTGACAGTGGACACAAGTGTGCGGGGACTGCTGTCTGTACTGCCAATCCTTTCTGAGAAACACAGCGGGACTCTGCTCAACTGGGAAGGTAAAGCTATCCCCTGGTGACGGCTCTCTGTCCCTGGGAGTGCCAGGGGACTCCCTGGGTGCACCAGAGCACTGGGATCTTCATCCTTCCGTGGTCTGCAAGGGATCTACTTGGGACTCTACTAGTGGGTGTACAGAGTGTGATCCCTGCCTTCACCTTGCTAATAAAGTCTATTAGTACCTGTGCCTTCTCCCATCTGCAGTGTCCCCACTGAGACTGTCTCTGCTCTGGAGCTGGCCCCTGTGGTCAGGAACCCCCAAGCACCTTAAGGTGCTCCAGGACGTGTTCAATTAAGAAGCCTCAGCAAGAGGCCAGACGGGCAGGTCTCCTGGCTCAGATGCTTGCCAGTTGGTGTCAGCTTTTCCTTTGCATGAGTTCAGTGTGTTTGTGCTCATGATTATCTCCCTGTTTCCTCCCCGACGGATGTTTCCTGCTGCTCTCCCTCCCTTTTGCTGGCTTTGCCCTTTGTGTCAGGCTTATTTCCTGGATCTGGACAGCATCAGACCTCCGTGTTCCCCCTGGCCACTGTGATGGCAACACTCAGCCCTGTGTCCTTTCACTGGGTGCAGCACAGTGCCCCAGGAGACACTTGAGATGCCAGTTTCACCAGCCAGCCGTTCCTTGGGAGCACAGGCAAGCTAAGGATGATTTAGGATCCATATGCTTTTAGCAGCTGGTCCACCTCTATTCTGAAACTGCAGCACAGGTGCCAACTGGACCAGCATGTTGCCACGGGACTGTGGGGCCCAGCAGTAGGGAAAGCTGAACAACCCCTTGGGGACCCTTCCTGGGGCTGCTCAAGGCCATGGGAACACATCTGGGGACTTCAAGGGACCATGGGTGGGGATGTTGTCACCCAGAGAAGCTCAGACAGCCCCTCTGAAGCCATAGTAGGATCTGGGGGCAAACACCTCTCTGCTCTGGGGAGCCCAACAGCTCTCTAGGCTCCGGGGATTCACCTCAGTGATGGGAAAAGCCCCTAATTCCCAGGGTCTTCCACCAGCTGCCTTCTTCCAGACCAGTATCTGCTGGCAAAGATTTATTGTACCAGGAATTGGAGTCAGACAGGTCCGTGATTTGGGATAGGAGCAGCGAGGACATGAAGAGTCCTGACCTGACTTGGTAGGATCAGGGCAAGACCCATTTTGAGACAGACCCTCCTATGCCCAGGTGGGGCAAATGGCAGCGGGCAGAGCCCCTGTGAAAGGCAAAGCCTGCTACAGGAGGAGAGGGTCAAAAAAAGGAAACAGAGAACGGAAAAGGGCTGCTCCTGTGACAGCAATGCAGCTGTGGAGGTGGAGCAGCAGGCAAGAGGCAGGTCACAAACAGCCAGCACACGAGGAAGTGCTGGGACACCACCCAGCGTGGCCAGGGCGGATGGCCACAGCAGCTCCAGGTGCAGCAGATCTTCACTGGACAGGGAAGGACCGGGAGCAGAGGCAACCAGAACCACAGGAACCTGGAGATCCTCTTGGCAGGAGCCATCTTCCAGCTAAAACTTCCTTCTGCCAAGGTGTGGGCACTGTCTGTGGCGTGGGGGGATGGTCATGGTGGGGACATCTCTGTGCTGGGTGGCACTGTGGTCCTGGGGCTCAGAGCCATGGGTGACCATTCCCAGAGCCACCAGCAGTGGAGAACACTGATGCTAGGAAGGCTAGATTGTCTGGGAGTGCAAGTGCTGAAGTCCAGGGCTGCCATCCAAATACAGGCACCCAGCTTGGGTCCATGAGAAATGGGGCTCTGGAGGAAGAACCTCCAGGTCCCTGCAGCACCAGGGCTGCTGAGGAAGCCAAGTGGGACCAGCAGATAATGTGCTGAGGCTTCCTCTAGCATGGCCACAGCTGCAGCACTGGGATTGCTCCATTGCTATCTGTCCCTGCAGAGCCTGGTGCATCCCTTCTTCCTCCCTGTGTTATTGTTAGCCAGGAGGAAGCAGCTACCCAAGTCCTACCTCAAGCTTTTAACCCGCTGCTGCCTGGCCTGATGCTCTCCACTCCCATCAGCCAGAGCCAGGAAAGGCTCCACACCTGCCTTGAAAGGATGGTTTGGTACTGGGAACTTGCTCTAGCCTTTGCGTTCCTGGGGACCAGCAGCACCTTCTGGCTCATCTCCCCTAAGATGTGTTGTCTCCCAGAGGTGTCCTACAACCCCTCTTGAAAAGGGTGGACACTGGCATTGTCACCTCTAAGGTTCTGAAAGCATTAGATGCCAATGATTCCCTCCTTCCTCTCTCTTGCCCTTTTTAGTTGGTCGGATCCTGCTTTTGTGCTTCCTCTGGAAGCCCCTCTACTCTGCTGGGGGGGGGGGGCGCACCATGGAGCTGGCAGCTTTACCAGCTTTGCACAGACTGAACCCAAGCACCTGATAAATGGCTTGGAGGAAATCCAGCTTGGGGAAGAAAACTGCAGCACTTCACCAGCTTCATTTGATGAGCTGGGGTTCAATTGAAGTCCAGGATTTCCAGAGGTGCTACTTGCTACTCCTTGAGGAAGTGGAAATCAGACAGACATCTCAGCAGCCTTCTCCAGATTATCATCTTGTCACTCAACTGAACTCTGCCAAATTGCCCCCTACTTCTCTCCAGGCACAGAGGGGACCTCAGTGTGCCATTGGCACTGGCTGGACTGTGCCCTTCCTGGTGATGACCACCAAGGGACACCTTTCCTGAGCACCAGTGTTCATGCAGGAACAGAGGTAGGTCACAGAATCACAGAATCTGGCAGGTTAGAAGGGTCATCTGGCCAGTCACCAAGCCAGTGAGCCTGATGGGGTGATGCAGAGGTGCTCCATGTCCCCTGCAAATATACCACAGATGTTGATGTGACCAGATGTTTACGCTCTGGTGCCCCACGTGCACCCCCAGAATAAACCAGAGGTTTGCCTGCTCCATGTCCGGGGGTCCTGGCACAGCCACACACATGGATCTTCAAAAAAAACCCCATTTGGGAGCATGGGAGGGTGCACCCATGGGTCACACTGAGGTGCTCATCCTTCCTGCCACAGCTGAGCTCTGCCCACGCCTTTGCCCCCAGCAATGCCCAGAGTGATTCTTTGGCCATAGCACCCAGTCCTGCTCTGCAGGGTCCTGCCAGGGGTTTGGAGCAGGTCAACCTCTCCCGGCCCATCCCACGGCACCAGCTGGGCCTGAATTTCCAGCTCTTGCAGAACAAGTTCCTGGGTGGCTGCACCTGAAGTTGGCACTGTGCTGAGATGCCACCGTGCCTGTCCGGTGCCATGAGCGGGTATGGAAGGCTGTGGAAATGGCAATGGGGTTCAGCTGCTCAGGGCATGGCATGGGCTGGAGCAGGCTTCCTGCTGCTGTCTGCAGAGGGGTCATGCCCTCTGTCCCCAGCATATCAGCACACAGATGTATCTGTTCATCTGTGTTGAGTGGCATAGGGACTTTGGGATGGCCTTGGAGACCAGCAGGTACCTATCCCATCCTCTCTAGCCACATGGTCAGGGTCCCAGCCTTTGTCAGGGATGCAGAGTGAGATGGCTGGGATGTTCAGTCCAGACCCAGACTTGCCCCCCTGGAGCATCTTTCCCCCCTTGTTGTCTCAAGGGAATGGAGTTAGACCCCGTGATGGCAAGAACAAGGATCCGAGCTCATTCCAGTGAGCTCTCTTCCCCACGTCCCTCTCCTCGGAGCCAGGGAAGTGGTGCTGGGGAGGAACTTGGCTCCTCTTGTTTGTTATTACAGGATAAAGTTACCCTTTAAAGCAGAGCCAGTGCTGTCAGGGCTGCATTCCATGCGGGAACATCACTCCTTCCCAGCGGCTCCAGGACACTTCTGGTTATTGTGCTAGTACAGAGCCAGCCCAACCCCAGTCACAGTGAGGGGGACGCAGGTGGGGAGATCTGAAGAGGAGCCTCCAGGCTGTTTTCACACCCTGGGAAAGTTGAAAGCAAAGGAAAAAGGCCTCTTTCTGGAGTGAGACAGCTCTTCTCACTCTGGGATATGTGGGAAAAAGGACCAGAAAGCAAGGGCTGGGAGCAATGGAAGGGCAGGGGGAGCTGGATGTAGCTGGGGTGTGCTGGGGGTGTCTGTTGTCTCCTGGGATACTGCCCTCCCTCCAGCTCAGCTGGGTACCCTCTGGTGAGGACAGACTGCTGGTTCCAACTGGGGAAACTGCTGTGCACAGGCTGGGCAGTGGTGTGCAGCTGGCACCCACCTCACCCCACCCTGTGAGTCCAGTGCCAGCTCGGCATCTCCAGGCAATGCACAGACAGGGAGAGGGCTGGCTTCTCCCTCAAGCTCCAGCCTCTGTCCTTGGGGGTCCCAAATCCAAGGGACTTGCCTATCCTGTGGTGCCCCAGGAGACACACCAGCACCCCAAGGCTTTGCAGATGGGGGTTTCTCAGCAGTACCCTGGCCATCCCACCCATGCTAGACCCTCAGGAGGGGGCTGGGGGCTGGCTAAGGGCTTGACTCCCCCACACTGAGCCGTGACGTGCCTGTGGGGTGGAGGGGAAGGAAGCTGACCCGCTGGAGCCGAGCCAGGGAGAGCTTCCTGGCAGTGAGCTCCAGCCTCCAGCGCCTTCCGTGCTGCTGCAGATGGTTCTGAGCAGGATGGAAAGCAGGCAGAGCGCTGTGCGAGCCCCTTCCAGCCATTCCTCAGCTGGGCACCCACCCGCTTCATGCCTTTCGGGAGGCAAACGCCAGCTGGGGCCCTGACACCGCCACCTCAGCAGGGTGTCGAGAGAAGTCTGACTCATCCCCAGCAGGAGAATGTGAGACTTGCACATGTAAACAGAGCTGGCCCCAGCGCGCCAGGACATGTGACAGATACAGGAGAGACTGGCTGGAGCCTCAGCCTGGGGCTGGTGGCATCCACACATGTGCTAGAGGCATGACAGGGAGCCAGCATGGGTTCTGCTCACTTGGGTGTGGAGGATGCACAAGGATCTTGCTATCAGCATGTCTCCCCCACCTCTGCTACCCCTGCTGCACCAGGGGCTTTTAGCAGTTGTTTTTATCCCTGGTCTGCCTATTTGGCTGCATCTGCTTTCCTGCAGGGACACCCTTGCCACTGGGGTCCAGTTTGGGCCAGCAGCTCAGGACAGGCAGAAGAGGTGCAGGATGACCAGGGCAGTGGTGGAAAAAACACATGGATGTGGCATTTGGACACATGGTTTAGTGGGCTTGGCAGTGCTGGGTTAATGGTTGGACTTGGTGATCTTAGAAGTCTTTTCCAACCCTAATGATTCCATGATTCTATCAGAGCAAAGCTCCTGAGATGCCACCCCGAGGTGCCAGCTTCAGGAGCAGAGTGTGGTTTGTGGTGTCAGGAGGTCTCCCTCCATCTTCTCTTCTGCAGGGATAGAATATGGGGCCAGTCTCAGAGCATAAAGGTTCCCTGGGTGTCTGTTCCCATCCTGGGAGTAGGGATCACTTGGAAACCTCACGGTTATTCAACACACTCTCCAGCACGCGATTTCCCCTTGGGATCATACGTGCCGTGCTGTGGGCTCTGGGCCGGGAGAGCTGCAGGCCAGCAGGGAGAGGAGATATTACCGCACTTCCTATCCTCGCTTACCCTGCGCAGCCGGTTTCATTTCCTTAATCCCCATCCCAACATTTTCTTTGTTGTTTTCTTTGGAAGGAAGAGAGCTGTGCTGAAGGCTGGTGTGCACTGCAGGGAGCACTTTCACGCTCTGGAACCTCAGCGTGGTTGCCCACTGGCTGTTCCCAGATAGATTTGCTCTCTGCCCTTGGGTGCAGTAGGTGCTGCTCCACTCAGCAGTGGAGCAAATCAGGGTGGGTGTGAGGTGCGCTGCACTGCTTGGGGAGGACCATATGTACTTGTATTTGCATACAGTTCTGCCAAATTTGCAGACTCAGCCCTGCCAAAGCACCTCATGCTCCAAATGGCCTTTTGCTCTTGCATCTCCTAGGGCACCAGCTTTGGAGCAACATCTTCCTACCACAGCCAACTCAATGGGCTGAGCTTTGCTTCACCTGGTGTGATGTTGAATCCTCAGGCTGCTGATGCCTCAGCTGTGGTCCATCTGGGCCATGGCCCAGCCATGCCAGTATCCCTGCCGCTGGCTACATGTGCTGAGCTGCACTAGTTTCTGGGCTTGCCCATGACCTCAGCTTTTCTGCTCAGTGTTGGACAGTCCCAAGGGACTGTAGAAATATTGTGAATCATGAATGCTTTTGGAGTGATCCCTACGGGTGTGTGCCTGAGAAGGTTCCTGCAGTGCTGAGGTGGGGATGGCTGCCTGGTTGCAGGGAGTGGAGTGGTCTCACGGGATATTCAGCCCCATAGGCTGAGCTGGGACAGGTGTTGAAGATGCTGCCTGCCACCTTCCCAGAGTGAAGGAGAGAGTTTAAAGAGGAGACTGGAGAGTTTAAAGAGCTGGCTGATGGCCAGAGAGTCTGGATCAGTGCCATTCTGCAGCTCCCTGCCCTCCTTGGCCCATGCTGGGGCTGAACCTGATGCAGTCTCAATCTGGATGTCCTGGCTTTGCTGCAAAGCCCTGACTTGTGTTCCTGCTTACTGGCCAGAGTCTGGGAGAGCTGGCCAGCACCCAGTGCTAGCCAACACAGAGTAGGTTTGTGGCCATTCCAGGGGTGTCCTGCCTTCCCTTCTCCAGGCCACGTGGGCAGGCACAGTGCTGGGACATGCAACTCTGCCCCAAGGAAAGGGACAGGCAACTCTGCCCCAAGGAAAGGGCCAGGCTGGGTCAGGGTTGTGCCTCAGCCTGCTGCCACTGTGAGCAGTCCCTGGTCCCTGGGTACATTGGGGAAGATTTTTCAGCAGAACTCAGAGGATCTCCTGGCACAGCCCTTCCGTGCTGCTGGCCAGTTCCTGAGCGTGGCCAGGGCTCCGGTGAGTCAGCTGGAGTGGCAGCTCACACTGCTCATGCTGCATCAGCGCCACCCTGGCTCCCTTAGCTTTTTCCCAGGTTGCGTTCCCTAAAAAAGGACATCCTTGCAGGATGAGAGCCCCAGTGCTGGGATGATGGATGCTCAGCTCCAAGGTGGTGGCAGGGATGGTGGCAGGCTCTGTGGAGCCGAGGCACCTTGGCTGCTCATGGGGATGGTGGCTGAGTTCCGAGTCTGCTCAGCACGCGTGGCTGTCCAAGCGCAAGGCTTGGAGCCCTGGCCTGTGCGTACTGCCTTGCTCCAGTGCTGAGCAGGAATGCTGAGCATGCAGCAGCTCCAGCCTGGAGCCAAGGGCTGGCCTCCAGCCCTCCAGAGAGAGGGGAGAGGAAGACGTGGCTCTAGGCCCAGCCTGCAGTGAGAAGAGCAATTTGGGCAGAGACCCGTGGTGCAGGACTCTGCCGACAGCTCCGACCTTTCTCTGCACCACGGCAGGCAGATGCAGGCAGCTGGCATAGCTGGTTGCTGAAGCTGCCAGGAAGAGGGGAATGTGCTTAGAGTGGTCCTGAGTCACCAGGCTCTTCAAAGGTGTAATCCTATGCTGGGAGGAGCTGGGCAATGCCAGATGGTTCTCAGACAGGGTGCCCTTGTGCTCAGGGACTCCTGCTGCACCAACACTAAGCTTCCCAGTGCTGGCAGGGACTGCAGGGAAGCCTCCTTCAGTGACAGGAGTCCAGGAGTATCCATCCATATCCATGCTGTGAGGATTAACCCAGGAATATCCTTATCCACACTGGAAGGGTTAACCTAGAAATATCCATCCATATCCATGCAAGATTAACCCAGGAGTATCCATATCCATAATGAAAGGATCAAACCAAGATTAACTGCATCCATGCTGGGAAGGTTAACCCAGGAGCATCCATCCATATCCATGCCAGCAAGATTAACCCAGGAGTACCCATATCCATAATGAAAGGGTTAAACCAAGATTAACTGCATCCATGCTGGGAAAGTTAGCCCAGGAGTATGCAAATCCATGCTGAGAGGGTTAACCCCTGCCTGCCAGCAGGCAGCATACCTCCATAAAGCCAGGAGGGAGTTTTGGGGGGCAGGCAGGTCAGAGGTGCTGCAGGAACTTGGGCAGGTGTCTGTCCTTGCTTTTGTTTGTCAAGCTGGTCTGTGCTGACCAAGCTCCTAAGAACAGCCGGTGTGTTGCGCCAGCCTCAGCCTTGGCACAAGGAATGCTTGGCTCCCCAACCCAGCCTGGCAGGGCAGACAGGCATGTGGCAAACAGGAGGGTGCTGCAGCCTGGCCAGGTCCCCTCTCCTGATGTCTGCAGGGGTACAGCAGCAGCCAGGAATGGGGTTTTCCCTTGAGATGGTGGTGCACAGGTAAGCGAAATGTCGCGGTATGGGTCAGTCTACCTCCAGGCACCCCATGTTTTTACTGAGAAAGTGGTAAAACCCTGGAACAGGCTTCCTGGAAAGGTGGTTGATGCCCCAAGCCTGCCAGTGCTTGTCAGAGGCATTTGGATAGTGCCCTTCACAACATGCTTTGATTTTGGGTCAGATCTGAAGTGCTCAGGCAGTAGGCCCAGATGAGGGAGTATGTAGAACCAGCTCTATGGTCTTCAAGTGAGGTGGGGGGGCCCAGGTAGGCACTGGTGGACAGGGGCATGGACTGACAGGACAAGGGAGAATGGCTTCAAGCTGAGAGAAGGCAGGATTAGATTGGATATTTGGAGGAAATTATTCCCTGTGAGGCTTGTGATGCACTGGCATAGATTGCTCAGAGAAGCTGTGGCTGCCTCGTCTCTGGAAGTGTTCAAGAACAGGTTGAATGGGGCTTTGAGTAACCTGGTCTAGGGGAAGGTGTCCCTACTGTGACCATACTGTGTCCCCATTCTGTGACTAATCTACACCTGGCTTGGTGGATCCACCCTCATTGCCCCTCCTTGTTGGCCCTTTGGTTTGGCTTTTCCCTGGTGGCCTCAGGACCTGCTGTCCTCTCTCCCATCTTTGCATCACTTCTCCTTCCCTCTAACCAGGCCAGCCTGGAGGACTGGGCAGGAAGCAGGGACGCCCCGGTTCTCACTGAGCAACCTTGGCAGCTGCTCGGTGTGGCCCCAGGAGAGTGACAGTGGTACAGTGATTTCCTTGTCACTGATATTGCCCTACTCTGCGGAGCTCCAAGACCTGGCAATGGTCTAATTAGTGTTTCTGCCTCACAGGGCTGGCGGGAGCACTGCTCTGTCTCGTCCTTGCATGGAGGATGTCTCACCGGGGCTGCAGAGGCATCAGTCCCATTTAAAACTGGGTCAACTCAATAGGATCTAGGACAGGTAGGAGAAAGATGGGCTTGGGAGAAAGGAGCAGGGTGCATTCCCCCAATAGGCACTGTGCTGGGGGAGTGTGGCTTCCTCTTCCCTCCACCTTCAGAGATGCTCAGAGGTGTCAGGGTTTAGGACCTGGACTGGTAGCTGTGGGAGGAGCAGCGTGTGGCTGTGGCATCCCTCGGGTGACAACCTGAATTTGCACTGGGGCAACGAGTCCCCTAGCCAGGCATACTGAGAGCTCTCCTCTGCTCCTTCCCCGTGGAGGTTGGAGACTGGTGGGATGGGGAATGCGGGTCAGTGCCAATACTCTGCTCTCCCAGGGTGGACTTGCTGCTCAGCAGAGGTCTGAGCATGTCTCGGTCAGGCTCAGAAGGTGCAGGAGGGTGCTGGGTACTGGAGATCTGGGTCACATCGCTTCACTGCCGGGCTGTGCAACACGCTTGGGGTGTGCTGGGGAGCGCTGAAGCCTGGGGGGCCGTGGTGACCCTCGTGGGGGGAGAGAGGGGCTGAGGGAGGAGATGGGGCCCCAGCCATCGCTGCCCTGCCAGGGGGAGGCTGTGGGCGCTGGGTGCGCGCAGGAGGGCACAGAGCCCGGGGCCAGGTGAGCCGGGCTCATCCCACTCCCCTTGCCCCGGGGAGAGGTGGCATCTGGTCTAGCTCTTGGTGGGGCTGGCGGACCCTCGAGGGATGCTGGTGGGCTCGGTGTGGCCGGGACCCCCGCAGGGCCGTGACGGCGGTGGCCCTGGCCGTGGTGGCCGTGGTGGCCGTGGTGTCCTTGGTGGCCGCCCTGGCTGCGGTCTCCGGTCCCCCCGGGGAGGGAGGCGCTCCCGGCCGTGCAGCCGCCAATGGCGCTGGCTGGGCCGTGGTTTCCTGCCGAAATCACATGGCTCCCGCGTTTCCATGGAGAGAGCCGGGGTGGGCGCTGCCAAGAGCCTGCACGAACTCCCCGCTTGCTCCCGTCCATGGGAGTGGAACAAAGGGGATGCACCGAGCCAGGCCCGCTCTCTCGCCGCGCCTCGCCCCCCTGCTCTCCTGGGACATGTGAGTGCCGCCCGCAGCCCCGCGCCCCGCGGCCGCGGAGGGGTCGGGGGGAGCGGGGGTGGTGGCTTTTGGCAGGGAAACACCCCTGGG
>VWZF01004966.1:65098-95918 GCA_013396755.1 Sclerurus mexicanus
CCCCCCTGGGGGGGCCACGTCGCCGCAAAGCCACCGCCCGGCCGCTGTGCCGCCCGCGCCGGGGGCCGTCCGGGCACGGCGGGGGGGACACGGCGACACGGACACGGCGACACGGACACGGGGCTCCGCTCCTCCGCCCCACTGCGGGCTGCGGGGCGGCTCCGCACCCCGCGGCGGGGCCGGGAGGAGGAGCCGCCTGACAGCGGGACATGGGGTCGGGCACCCCGCAATGTCACCCGCTGTCCCCCAGCCCCCGGTCCGCGATGTACGGGCTCCCGCAGCCACTCTTTCGCTCCCGGGTTTGGGATGACGCCGGTGGCACGAGCCGCGTCCTGCCCGAATCCCTGGGGACTGCAGGCGGGGGGGCGGGNCCATGTAGGGCCGTGCCCGAGCGCCTGCGGGGCGCCAGAGCCACGGATGCCCCGGGAGAGGCTGCACCCACGTCCCCGACCCCATCCCTGCGCCCGGGCGGCACCGGGGGGCTCCGCAGGGACCGGGGTGCGCTGTGTCCGCTGGGTGCTGCCTCCTCCTCCAGGGTGACGGAGAGAGGAATGCTCGGAGGAATTAATGAGACAGATCTCGCTTTGTTGCTGGCCCGATCCTCCTGTCTCCCAGCCCTTCCCAGGCTGCCAAGAAGTGCTTGGGAAGGCCTCGCACCATTAACCCGTTCCCTGCTGCAGCTCTGGCCATCCCAGGGCGCGCAAACAGCCTTAGTGGGTTTTACCCTTGCCCCATTCCCAGAGGAGGCTCCCGAGGGATGTCCTGTAAACCCCATATTGGTCAGGGACCTGTCTCCTGGCTGGTGGCCTCACTGCGTCCCCTGGGCAGGGCTGGGACATGAGTCCGTGACGCCACACAAAATCCGGCGGTGCAGGACTTGTCACCCGCTTGTCACCAGCGGCGGTGCCAGCTCTCAGCTTGTGGGGGTCCCCGGGTGAAGAGGAACCGCGGTGGCCTGGTGGTATCCCTGGTGTGGTGGTGGCTGAGCTGCCACGGGGGACATGGCGTGATGGGTTTGGGCATGGGAACAGGGGCAGTGATGGGCAATAGCAGTAACGGGAGGTGTCGGGTGGGCAGCTGAGAGGTGTTGGGCTGCAACCATGGGGGGAACTGTTGATCTGCAGAGAGGACAGTGCTGGAGACAGGCCTTCACAAGCCTTGCCTGAGGCTCCTGGCCAGAGCTTCTGCTTTGCCCAGGAATCCACAGCCTGGGTTGAGCGAGGTACCTGGGGTGAGCATTGTCGGCTGGACAGGAGGAGCTGCATGGGCATAGGGATGCCCCCCAGAGATGTCACCAGGCTGGGCTCCAGCTTGTGCCTGTAGCTGAGGCTCAGCGGGTACATTGGAGCTCCTGCCATAGCACTGACCTAAAGGACAGGACCCTGGGAGACCCATGGCGGGCAGGGAGCTGGCATTTGGGATCCCCAGGGCACTACAAAGGCAGCCCAAGCTCTGGCTTTGCGTGGGCTGAGGCCAGTGGCGGGCTGGGACGAGCTCCCCGCCGCGTGCTTTGGGGTTATTTATAGGGCTGCCATTTATATCGCTTCTATTTCTGCTGCCGTGTGGGGACCGTGTGAGGAAGCGAGGGGGGAGGGCTTGAGTCTGCCACCGCCCCAGTGCCCGGATGCGGGGTGCCCAGCCCATCCAGCAGAACCCCTTGCCAGCGGCATTGGTGCCAGCCTGGCTGTGGGTAGAGCCTGGCTTGGCACAAGGGCTGGTCCTCTTCCAGCCCTCAGGGCATCTACCCTGTGGAAAAAACCTCTGTGTTGGGCTCCCAGGATTTTTTGGAGCTGACTTTACCAGTTTTAGCAAAAGGTAAAGTCCGAGGGGTTGGCTGTAGCATTGTGGTGGGGGTGACCACCTCCAGCTGTAGGACCAGCTGTCCCTGCCCACAACAAGTCACTTGGTCACTCACTGTGGTTCTCCTTCAAGTCATGACGGTGGGTCTTCTTGCCAGAATTGTCACCTTCTGTCCCCTCTCAGGTTTCCCCCATGGCTAGGAGCCTTTTGGCCCCTCACCAGACTGGTGCCAATATGCTGACATTCTTCTCCCTGAATGTTTTTGGCCAGCCATGACTTCTGCCACCTGCTGAGGCTGGCCTGTGCCCTTTTTTGTCACATTTCCAGCTGTGGTGACATTCCCAGACACTCAAGGGTGTCCATGGCTAGGCAGTACTTGTCCAGAACAGCCTGAAATAGTTTCTTCATGACCTTGGCCTTTGGTGCTGGTGTCACCAGAGCAGTGTGATCCTGGGTCTGGTGGCTTCTCCAGGTCTGGGTGGGATCAGCCTCAATGCTGGTGGTCTTAGGGCCAGCAGGGAGAAGCTGGGGAATTTCCCTAGGACTCAGTGCTAGCAGGACATGTGGTCTCTGGGAAGCTGCTGCCATATCCCATGGTGGGCAGGGAAGTGGGAATGTCCTCCTGGAGTGTCTGGATTTTTCTTCTGCCTGTACACAGACTGGCTGTGGCTGTACATGTGTGTCCAAGCACAGCTGCCTGCATAGCTGCCCACAGAGCATTTTGTTTGCATGCTCAGCTGTTGTGGTTGGGGTGGGGATACCCAGGGCAACTCCCCAGACCTGGTGAGAGGAAGGCATAAAGGGACATCCCCAAAACGGGTGTGCCTGGAGCTTTACACCCACATCCCTGCTGCTGTGGAGGGATGGAGGAAGCTGCCCTGGCTGGTTGAGCTGAGCCAGGGTGGTTGGGTATCAAGGGAAGTCTCTGAGCTGGGAGGTCACCCGTGCCCTGTGTGGCCATGGGGATGTCCCTTGCCTTGCATCCACTCCCTATCCACTACCAGGCCAGGGCCAGGGATTCATTTAACTCAATTACCACCCAGGCCCTGGCTTTGCTGGCAAGACTCGTGCCCTTCCTCTGCCCTCCCCTGGCAAGGTATCCCTGAACTGTCAAGCCCTGCCAAGTACCTTGCAGGGTGCTGTGAGGTGCTCAGAAGGAATGGCTGATGCTGCATGTCCTCCTCTGGTGTTCTCTGCCACCTTTGGAATGTCTGACTCCATCTCCTGCCTGCTCCTAGTGGTCTCCCCATGGGTGATGCCCAGGATGGTGCCAATGCCAGGCAGCTCACCCACATGTCAGCTACCACAGGGATCCCCTGGCAGCGCAGGCAGGGCTGCAGAGAGGCAAGCAGTAAGCAGTAAGCAGCACAGCCTGGTTGTCACCCCTCTGGGAGGGAAGCCTGGCTGTCCCCTCACTCTTCATGACACCGGGGAACGCCTCTCCTGCAGCTCAGGCAGCTTTAGCGTGGCTTTCTCATTAACCTTTAATGAGAACAAACAAGCTGGCATGGGCAGTGGCTGCGGGCGCGCTGCCTGGCCGTGTGCCGGGCACTGGCTCCACACGGCTGCCAGCACGGCGCAGGCTTTGCAGAGGGATGGTCAGACCTAGGGCGGTGCCGGCAGTGATGCCATTCCTGGGGAGAAGCAGGACAGGGTGAAAAGCCGGGTGGAAGCCCCCTGCCCAGTGCCAGGATGGGACTCTGCCCATCAGTGGGGAGAGCCAGGGGGATGCCTCCCATCCAGGTGAGGCAGGACACATGGTCTTCATGCATATACTTGAAGGCTGAGGAGGAGATGGGCTTTGGAGCATGCTGGGCTGCTGGCTACTTCCATGCCCATGTCACTGGCATGAAGGCTGCAGGCAGGTGGGCAATGTGGCTCCAGACCCACGTGTGGGTGCCCACAATGGGACAGCCAAGCCACCCTATGAGGAAACCCCAGATGCTTCTTGTTGCCTGTGGGACCTGCAGGGAGGGGATCAGCTCTGGGCTGGGAAAGCGGCCTCACAACAGGCTGACCCTCTAAGGAAAGGGTTAACTGTCTGGAAGGACCCCACATCTTTGAACACCCCCCCAAGACTCTGCCCCAGTGCTTTTCCTCCTGAACCTGGACTGACCTTGCTCTAAAATCAGCAGCAAACAGGAAAATAGCCTGGGAGGAGGTGTTTCTTCCTGCCCCAGTGACGTGATGATGGCAGCTGGTCCCAGCCTGGATGGAGCTCGCTGCTTCAGCCTCTGTCAGAGCAGGAAGGGGGTGCCAGGTCTGGGTACCCCAGGACTAGGACTCATGCAGGGACCTACAGCGCTGGAGTGGGCTGACATCTGAGTCCCCTGGTTGTTTAGAGCATCCCTGTGCCCTAAACAGGGAGTTGTGAGGCTGGGAGGTGCTTCTACCATTGGTGTGGAGGGCAGGTGGGTCTGCCACGCTGCACCGTGGGAGCTGGATCCCAGTGGGGAGCAGAACATCCTTGTTTCCCATGTGAGAATGCCACCCAGCATCTTTGGAGGGGCCTGCGAGGAAGCCCTAGCTGAAACCAGCCTCTCCAAAGCTTTGGAGACTCAGAGGATAAAAAGTTGAGACTTTTGAGCAAAGAAGCCTTTTTCCCAGTGGCTCCTGGGTGTTGCAGGGTGCCCACAGGCATGCCATGGGAATGGTGGGAATGTGGGAAGCCTACAGCAAAGCCACGGTGATTTTATATATCTAAATATATTTGCATATATTTATACATATATATTTAAACCCAAGCAATGCAGAAGCAAGCAGCAGTGCTGAGTGTCGGCTGCCCACAGCTTTGTGCCTGCCCGCAGTGGAGGCAGCAGGGATGGGAGCAAGGGGCTGTGCATCCCCACACCCCGTCCTGGAGACCCCAGTAGCTCAGAGGCAGTGGTGTGTTGGGCAGAGCTGTGTGTGCTCCCTGGCTTGCAGCTCACCATGAGTGCTGGAGGGATGAAGGGAAAAGACCCAGAGAGAGGCTGTGGGGGGAGTTTGCACTGCGATGCCCTTCAGTGTGTTCCTCTCCCTTCCACCCGCGCCTCAGTTTCCCCAGGGAGGCCTTGACGGGGGGAAGGATGGGGACTGAGCTATCCTGTGCTCCAGGAATAGCCGGTGCTGGTGGGATCCCTTCCCTCCAAGGGGGCCAGGCATCCTCCCGTGTCCTCCTGTCCTGTCCTCTCCGTGTCCCCCTTGAGTCACGCCGGGGCGGTGCTGGGCAGTGATGTCAACCCTCGGGCAGGGGAAGCGTGGGAGGAGACTGCTGCCCGGGGGGAGCCCTCCGGCCACGGCCCCCACACTCTGACAGGCAGACAGACGGACGGCATGAGAGAGCAACAGCCACGGTGGACGCTGACCCCAGCCCGGAGGGGATGTGCTGCCGCAGCACACCATGAATGGCAAACAGACAGGTACTGAGCACCGGCAGCACCAGGGCTTCCCAGCAAACGGCGTTAATTTGGGGGCCCCCAGTTGTTTGAGGCTCCTGGGTGATGCAGCTGGGCTCCTGCGGGGTTTTTTGGGGTGAGGGGTTTCCTTGGGAGGAGAGTTCTCCCTGACAAGGGGCACCAAGGACATAGGCACCTGCCACCTGCAAGGGACACGGTTGTCACTGTGGCTTGCAGCGACAGGGTGTCAGGACAGGGTGTCCATGCAGGATAGGACCCGCTGGCTTCCCAGCATTGCTGATGCACACACTGAGGTCCAGGCTGTGTGTCTCAAGGCAGGAGAGGGGCCACACCTGGCTGCTGCTCCTGGGTGATGCATCCCTGATGCCATAGCAGCCCCTGATGCCACATTGGCATGGTTTTCCTCAGCGAACTGGATTTCTCCCCCTCGTGCCCCCATGTCTAATGAGGGCAAACAGAACCTGGCTTTATGTCAAACATCCCTGGTATGGTGGCCCCAGGGGAACTGGGCAGAATGGAGGGTCTTGGGGCTGCTCTTGTACACTCAGACCAAGTTGTCTGGGCAGGATTTGCGGGGGAAGCTACTGGTACCCAACAGAGCACCCCAGAAAAGAGCAGATAATGGGTAAGGTGGCACATGGAACCTCTGCAAGGTTATGCCAATCCCAGAAGGATCCTTCTAGAGGATCCCAGCACGCCTGAGAGGGATCACAGCCCATTCAGGAGCAGGGTCTGGTGCCCCTGGCCGGGCTGCAATCCCATCTCACAGGGCATGGGGGTGAGTGGTGTCTGTGTGGATGCAGGCTGGGTGTTTGATCTGTGCCTTTTGTGGTGGGGGACCCACTTCACCAGGACCAAGATGGTCCTGAGCTGGTTCTCAGGAGCTATGTTGGGCTTGAGCTCTGCCAGGCCCTGGGAAATCCCCCACCCCAATGGTGGCCACTTCCCTGGGTCGCAAATTGGGGCTTGCATCCCCTTCTGGCTGGAAACAGGGAGCCCATGGGATGGGTGGTGGGTGGGAGGCTGAACCCCCCCTTGCCGAGGAACTGGCTGTGAGTGTCTGCCTGTGCCGTGCCCTGCCCTTCCGTGGGGATACTCCACGGGGTAAATAAGCACTTCCTCCAATTCTTCCCATTTGCAGCTCCTTCCCTTTCCTGCTGCCCTCCCACTTGGCCCAAGGAGCCTACGGCCTCCCAGGGCCACAGGAGCGGATATCACTGCCGTGCCCCTACTGCCACAAGGCCAAGAGCACCCAGCACCCATCCAACCCAAACAGCTGAGAGCACCCAGCACCCCTGCAACCAAACCACCATCCCCTGCTCCGGTGGGGGCTGTGACCTTAGGACCGGGAGTTTCTCTCCCGGGTGAGTCACAGGGAGCCGGGATGCCATTCACTGACTCATCTGACTCCCAAAACCCCCCAGTCCCCCTCCTCGCCCAGCACGAGGGGGAGATGGGGCGGTGTCCTGCCTTCTTGGAGGAGAGGCAGAGCATGGAGGAGGTCAGGGAAGAGGCGGCTCCCAGGCTCCCTGTGACCAAGGCCTGGTGGCGTTGGTCCCCAGATGCTCCCATCCTCTGTGGTGAGGAGGGATGAGGAGTGATGGGAGGGAAGAGCTGCTCCAGCCCACGCTGGGAGCCGGCCAAGGGCCGTCCCGGGGCCGGAAGGGGCCAGGGTACGTGCTGGGGTTAGGGCAGAGGGGCCGCAGCTGTGCAAACACGGACGCAGCGGCTGCTCCGGAGGGAGCTGTGCCAGCAGGCTGAGTTCACAGGCTCCCGAGGTCATCCCCTCTGTGTGCCCAAGTTTCACCCAAGGGTGCTGGGGCAGAGAGTGGCAGGATCCCTCCACTTGCCTCAGACACCACAGGCAGGATGGACGGTCCTGCCCTCACTGGGGGACACTGGTGTCCTGCTTTGTCCCGAGGGGTCAGTGCAGTGTCATCAGTGTGGGGGCTCTGGTGGAAGCCCCTTGGATGCCAGTGGGTGCTGATCCTGGTCGTGGGTGCCCTCCACATGGTCAGGGGTGCTGGAGGATGCTGTGTTAGCCATCCTGGGCATCGGTGGCCTTCAGCGAATAACATCCCTGGACATGCTGATCAGAGCACCCGTAGCTCCCAGGGCTGCAGGGCTGTGGATTTGGGGGGAGCCAGTTTGGGGCGTCTCCGACCAGGGCAGTGTTGATAAACCCGCCGGAGCGACCTGAGGCTGGTGTCTGAGTGTCGGAAACAGAAACCAGCTGGGACCAACCCAGCCGGTCGGACTGCCCCCTCCACTGCTCAGACATTCTTGGGATCCCAATCATCTCCAGAGCATTGAGAGAGGAGCTGGCAGCAGGGCTGGAGAGCCCCGGGGTGGGCTCCAGCACCCCATGCTGTGCCGCCTGTCCAGCTGCTCGCTGCCCTTTTGGCCTCTGCCCGTGGGCAGTGCTGGCTGAAGACGGACAGACTCCCGGGATTGTGTTTCATACGCCAGGAGAGCTGGAGGCAGTCTGTGGCACAGAAAAGGTGAAAACTTTGGTTGGGAGGCAGGTTTGTTAGCACTGAAACCCTAATTAAGGGCAGGGGGCTGTGGGGCTTGCTGGGACAGAACCTTTGGGGCAGGACCTCTGCATCTGCTTCTCAGGAAAAAGAGAGATGTGCTTGGGGCAGGGACATGGCAGGGACACGTGTTGGTGCTCTGGTGGTGCCAGCCTCCTGGTAAGCCTGGTGTGGAGCTCACCAGCCTGGGTGAGATGTGGTGGTCAGTGGTCCTTTCCTAGGGTGCCCTGGGCTCTGCTCCCTGCTCAGGCTGCCTGTGCTGCTGGTACCAGGTACCTCTTATCTCGGTAATGTCAGGAATGCACTATGCTGGGGTTTTTCCTCCTCTGTGAGCCAAGCCCAAGCATGCCAGGAGCAGAGACCCCACACCCTGCCTGCCCTGCCTCAGGCAGGCAGTGCTGCCCTTTGGCACCTGGCTGGCTGCCTGCTGGTGCCAGGCTCAGCAGGGGCATGGTGTTCCCCTCCTCAAAGGGGATTTGGGGTCCTAGCACAGGATCTGGGTTGCAGGGTGCCATGATGTGTTGTGGGTGTTTCGGGGAGAGCTGGGTCCCAGGGCTGGAGTGCAGGGATGTGGTCCTGTCAGCAAGCACTGCTTATGTCACTGCTCCCTGTGCCAGTGCAGGAGCCTTCAGTGCTTTGGAGCATGACCCAGCATGGCATAAGTGGCTGCTGGAGCCTGTAAGGTGCCTGGGCAAGTGGCTGGGGATTGCTCTGACTCTGCTGGGGAGTTGGGCTGCAGCATCAGTCCCCTGCAGCACCTCCAGCATCCTTCACTGCTATGACACCCCAGCATCCTTTCTCTGCGACACCGCAGCATCCTTCCACCTTGTGACACCTCCAGCGCCCTTCTTTCCCTGCGACACCCCTAGCATCCTTCTGCCCTGTGATGCTGTCAGCATCCTTCTCCCCTCTGACACCCTCAGCATCCTTTCCCAGTGTGGGCTGCTGCCTGGGAAAACCTCTTTAGAGTTCCCTCTGAGCTCCCAGATGGCAACATGGGCTGGAGAAGGATGGGCTGCACATGGAGAGCCTCATTGTAGGGTTGGTGGGTGCTGTCCTTATGGATGAGCCACTGTAGTGCCCAGCTGGGGAGCAAGCACGGGTGCCACAGGCCTGGCTCGCTCTGTGGGGAGCAGATTAAAAAGCCTTGCAGAGGGTAATCTGCCCAGGCCTGCAGGTCAGCCGGGCTGCCAGGGATTACAGCTCCTTCTAATGAGCTTAATTGGGACAGTGTTGTCCTGGAAAATGGAGGGACTGGCACCCAGATAACACTGAGGCTGTGGGACCCGCCAAGCCACTCCGTGGTCCTGGGCTGGGACCTGAGTGCCAAGGGGGAACCAGATGGACCTGCTGCCTTCCAGCTCCACTGAGATAGAGGTGAGCAGCGGTGGCTAGCTTTGATTCCGAACAGCTCTGGCTCACCCCAAGTGCTGCAAATCCCTGGCCCCAGCCTGGCGTGCGGGGTGGCGAGGGGTGCAGTGCTGGGGGGATGCCCACTGGTGGCTGGGTGGGTGTGAGCCACATGGGGCCAGGTTGAGCCAGGGTCGTGGGTTTGTTGTGCCAGGGGAAGGAGTGGGGATGGCAGCAGAAACCCCAGCAATGTCTGTGTCCCTGTGGTGTCCACTGGCTGTCGGCCATGCTGGAGGCAGGAGTGAGCCCCTTGGGATATGGGGAGGTGGCTCTGGCCTGATTTGCCAACTAGGGAAGCTGTGCATCCCTAGGGCCTTGCCTGGCCTTTCCCGGCAGGGTGTGTGACTGCTAGGCGCCAAGTGGGTTCATCCCCACAGCTCCTGGCTCCCCAACCCGCAGCTCAGCTCAGGGTTGTCAGGAACAGAGGGACTGAGCTGCCATCAGCAGTGGCCAGAATGAAGTGGAGCATCCTGTATCCTGCTCCTGTGTGGCTGCCTTCTGGGCTGGGCTCCTCCCTATGCCCAGCTGGCATTGCTGGGGGTGGCAGGGCCAAGAGACTCAGACTCCCCTTTTCTTGCCTTGTTCTTTGGGTTTCCCTCCCTGGGCTCCAGCCAGGGCTGAAGGAATGCTCCTGGACTCAAGACTCGGAAATCTGCTCTGTCCTGGTTGGTATCCACTGCACTGGCCATGGTGGGGACAGGCAGGTACTGGCACCAGTGTCAAGGCTCCTGGCACTTCACTGCAGGGGTGCAGCAGCTATGGAGTTGGACATGTGCTGCCCACATGGGCTTTCCAGGGTCTGGCAGGGAATGGCTCAGCCTTTTCTTCCCCAACACAGAGCCCGTGACAAAGCCGGGAACTTTCCAAAGTGCTTTGTTGTCCTTGGGTTTCCCTCCAGGTTGCTGGAGAGAGCGGAAGTGAGTGAGGAGACAGCGAAGGGCTGGGTGACTGAGTCCAGCCCCACACCCTTCCTGCCCCGGGTGGCAGTGGGATGTGGAACAAAGTGGGGTTCAGGAGGAGGTGTCCAGGCTGGTAGACAGCATAGGGTTTGCTATGGTCATGTCTGGGAAGGGCCATTGTAGGCACTGGGCATCAGCCCCCTCCTGTGGTTCCTATGGGGCCAAGCTCAGACACATCCACAGTCTGTCGCCACTAAGTGGTCACAGTGTCCAGAGCTCTGCTTCACCCAGGGCAGGGCACTGGCAGAATCCCTGGGGCAGAAGGGGACCTGTGTCCCAGTGCTACCAGGACTGTTCTTGGACTGAGAGGCTGGAAAGGCTCACAGTCCATGGGTGCCACTCTCAGTCCCCCAGTGGCACCCCTGCCTGTGTGTTGTGTCTCCACCCTGCTGCTGGTGACCTTGCTGTCTCGTTGTCCCCAGGGAGGCCCTCCAGGTCACACTCAACGATGTCACTGTCTGTGCGCCCGCAGCGCCGAGTCCTCGTCACCAAGATCAATAGGAGCCAGTCCTTTGCCGGAGTGAACTCATCGGCCGACCGGCCCTTCAGGTAGGAGATGGATGTTCTTGCTGCCTGCTGCGGGGGACGGGGAGAGGGACAGGCTTGGGCGTTGTGGTGGGACCTGCTGCACATCCCGAGGCTCCTTCCCATTCAGCTGTCCCATCACCTCCCTCAGGGGCCTTCGTGGTAGCCAGGGGATGTTGCACAGTGGGCTGCAGGGAGCATGGAGGCCCTGTGGGAGACAGAACTCATCAGCCCAGCGCTTCACTGTGCTGTACCCCAGGCAGGGTGAGGACTCTGCAGCCCTGTGGCTCCTGTCATCAGAGCATGAAGGGGACAGGTGTAGCTCACCTCATTCTTCAGCCTGCTCTTAAGAGCTTCCCTATGACCATGTCATCATGTTTAATGGATGCAGTGGAGCTGGGGTGGCTTTGAAGTGTCTTGATGGCCTTGACATCCTGCAGTGGCCAGCTTCAGGGTTAAGTGCTGGTGTGAATCAAGGTTTCCTTGAGGTCACCTCAAACCTGTCACTGAAGGTTTTACTGGCCTCCTGTCAACTGTGATGCGAGGAGCAGCCAGTCCCTATTCATCCTCCTCATCCAGTGGTGATGTTATGGTCCCATCATACCCTTCCTCCTTCAGCCTCTGGACCAATTAACACTTCCCAGGTTACCAGCACGTTGCTGGATTTGGGGGTGCCAGAGTGGGTTGCTTAGAGACAGGGAATAGGGAGGACTTTTGGATGCCTGCAGCCAAGTGGCTGGTGGGGAGATACCTGTAGGAGGTGCCTCCAGAGACCCTGGAGGATGGGAATGAGAAGGAATGGTGGAAATTAAGCACTTACCAATCGTTCCAGCTTGGGAGGAGGCCAAAACATTCATTTCCCCCAGTGATGATTCGGGGAAGTCTTTTGGTCACTTCTGCGAAGAGCGGCACAGGATGGGAGGTACAGCCTAGGGCTGGGAACTGAGGAGCCTGTGGTGCCTCCTGGGCACCGGTGGTGCGGCGATGCTTTGGAAGAAGGAAGGGAAGAGCCGGTCTGAGTGAGGCGTTGCTTGCTGGGCTGGGGAGTGACTCCATTGCACAAGGCAGGAAGGGTGGTGTTCGGGTCCCAGGCACTGGGTCTGCACCCTACAGATTGGCTGGGGGAGGCAGCTCCATCCAGCAGGTTTGGTGGCATCTGGAGAGGCATCAGTGCCTCAGTGATCAGGCATCAATGGGGATGTCCTTGTCCCATGTCGCTGCACTGTATGATGGGGCGACAGGGCTGCTGGTCCCCAGGATTTTCCCATGCTGCCACCTCTTGAGATCTCTGCCTGATTCCTGGGAGCAGGTGACAGGCTGTCAAGCCAAAGGTGGCATGTGTCACCCTGCCACAGTGTCCAGGGAGCAACTCTAAGCCCCTGGCAACCTGGAATGCTGGGGATGGAGCAGAGCATGGCCTCTTTGGAGGGTGATCAGGGCTGGAGATGTCCCCACAGGTACTCCAGGAATACCAGCTCCAGCTGGTGCCATCTCTCTGTGCTTTTGCTTCCCCTGTCCAGTACTTGGGATCTCCCCACCTTCACAGAGGTTATACCACAGCCAGGCTCTTGGACTCTGCTGGGACAGGAGTGCTCTTTTCTCTGTTCTCTGCTCTCTTCCCTACTCTTCTCCATCTCCACCATTGTGGGTTTCTCCTTGTCTTTCCCATGGCTTTGGGGCAGCCAAATACATTGCGGGGCACTGCAGGCATGTGGTGCAGGCAGTGGTGCCCAGCCTTACGGCTCCCTGTCTTCCAGCTCTGCTGGCCAGTTGGACTGACTGCCAGGGAGTCCTGGGAGAAGCAGGCAGGTCCTAGTGGACCTGGGTTCCATCCCAGAGCTCCTCCTTGTCTCAAGGGTACCCAGCAGGCTGAGGCATCTAGGCGGATGCTGGTGCTGTATGTTGACCCTGGTCATCCTGGCTTTGTCTGCCTCTCTCCTCAGGAATCTCTCACCCTTCACCCCCACTGTTTCCCGCAAGACTGGCTCCAGGGTCAGTAGGATGTTCTCAATGTCCCACAAATCCCCACCACCCAAGGTGCCTCAGCCCAACCGCCTGGACGAGGTGTATGAAGCTCTCAAGAAAGGCCTGACGTAAGTGCTGGGGCTCCCTGTGGCTGGGTCAGTGGAAGCAGGGAGCCCCTGAGGGGCACAGGACAGCTTGTGACATGGATTGGACTTGGCAGCTCTCCACTCTTACCAGGCAGGGACATGCCAGGTCTCCTGGGGATGGTGCCCTGGGGTTCTGGAGCTGTGTGGGGTCCCACATCCCATCATGGCCCATGTGGAGGCATATATGGGTTCCCATGCCTGGGTGCTGGAACAGGGAGTGGGGATGCAGTGCCAGGTGTGCAGGGTTGCTGCAGATTGAGGGTGGCAGGACCACTGAACATGGTCTTCCAGCCTGACCCTCATGATGTGGTTTCCCCCAGAGCCTACCTTGAGGTGCACCAGCTGGAACTGGAGAAGCTCAGCACCCAGATCCGTGAGTCCAAGAGGAATTCGCGCCTGGTGAGTGCCACTTGGGAAGAACCTTACAGGGAGAGGTGCCTTGCGCAGACTGACAGGGTTGTGGGCACAGCTGGGGCAGCTCATGGTCCATCTGTGTCCTGGGGCAGAGGCTGTTTCTGTGAGGATGTAGCAGGGCAGCCCAGGCTCTGGTGTTGGGCTGCACAGGGCTCCTGTCCCTCTGTCATGCACTCTCCAGCCCTGGCTGGGTGCTGCATGGCCCACTGGTGTGCTATGGGTGGTGGCTGCGACGTGCTGGGTCTCCTTGGGTGGACAGAGCTGGCTTTGTGCTGCATCTTATCCCTCTCCTCTCTCCTCCAGGGCTTTCTCTACGATCTGGATAAGGTAAGTGGGATCAGTGCACCATCCCTCTCATATCCCACTTCCAAGTTCCTGGGATGTGCTACTGCCAGCCCTGCTCTGCTAGCACTGCCCTGCTGCCTGTCCCCTGGGATTGGGGTTGGGGGAGATTGGGTCTCTGTGGGCAGGGCGGCTCTGGGCAGGGTGTGAAGCAAAGATGGGCTTGTAACCTGCTTCTTGCAAACAAAAGTTGTTGTTAGTGACTGCTGGGCCCAGGTTAGCTCTGAAGCTGGGGAATATAGCACCCTGGAACCTGACTTGGCTCCTGGAGGACCCTCTGGAGCAGGGGAGCCTGGAGGAGGCTGCAGCACGTGGGTGCTCCCTGCTGGCTGCCATCCTGCAGCTTGCAGACAGGACTGGTGACCAGAACCTGTCCCAGCCACAGCACTGGGGACACAGAGGGTACATCCTGACCTGCGTCTTCGCAGCGTGGCTGTGCTGCCACTCAAACCATCTCCTCTGCTTTTCCAGCAAGTGAAGTCAATCGAGCGCTTCCTGCGTCGCCTGGAGTTTCATGCCAGCAAGGTGAGAGCTGGGGACTGGGGTCACCTTGGGGTAGCTTTGGTGCAACACTGTGGTGGCCGTGCTGTCCCCAGCTCTGTCCCTCACCACAGCTCGGGCCTGTCCTTGCAGATAGATGAGCTGTATGAGTCTTACTGCATCCAGCGGCGGCTCCGGGATGGAGCCCACAACATGGTCAAGGCTTACAGCACGGGCTCACCGGGCAGCCGGGAGGCACGTGAAAGCCTGGCCGAAGCCAGCAAGGGCTACAAGGAGTACACAGAGGTGAGGCAGTTGGCAGGGATGGGCTGGCAGTGTGCTAGGTCCCATGGGTGTCTGCTGATGTGTCCCGTCCATCCATCTGTCTGTTCCCAGAACATGTGTCTATTGGAGAATGATCTGGAGAGCCAGCTGGGCGAGTTCCATGTCCGGATGAAAGGTACCGTGTCCCGCTCTATCCCTATTCCACTGCCTGCCTGGCTGCCTGCTGCCTGCTGATGCCCCTCTGCCTTCTCTTGCAGGATTGGCAGGCTTTGCCCGGCTTTGTGCTGGTGACCAGTATGAGGTTGGTGGGACCATATGAGTTGGGTTCTGCTCTTCTCCTGCCCTGTGGTCCTTGGGGTGTCTTGGGGGTTTAGGTGGGCACTGGCGTGGAGGGCATGTTGCAGGGTGGTGGTGTGGGCATGGGTCCATGGCAATGCCCGGGGACACATGGGGACACCCGGTGTGATGTCTCCCCCATACCCACACCTCTGCATCCCCAGATCTTCATGAAGTACGGACGGCAGCGGTGGAAGCTGCGGGGGCGCATTGAGGTGAACAGCAAGCAGGTGTGGGACAGCGAGGAAATGGTTTTCTTGCCCCTCATCACTGAGTTCCTCTCCATCAAGGTATAGTGCAGAAGAGGGCAGGGATGGTGTGGGCCAGCTACCCCCCTGTATCAGAGTCATTTAGGTTGGAAAAGACCTCTATGATCATCAAGTCCAACCATTAATCCAGCACTGCCAATCCCACCCTTTAACCATATCACAAGTGCCACATCCACACATTTTTTGAACACTTTCAGGGATGGTGTTTCCACCACATTCCTGCGCCTCTCTCCAGCACCTCACTCTCAGCGGCCCATGGCTTCATCTCCTCCTCTCCTCCCTCTCCTCCTTCTCCAGGTGACAGAGCTAAAGAGCCTAGCCAACCATGTTGTTGTGGGCAATGTGTCCTGTGAGACGAAGGACCTCTTTGCAGCTCTGCCCCAGGTAGTGGCTGTGGATATCAATGACCTGGGCACCCTCAAACTCAGCCTGGAGGTGACCTGGAAGTGAGTACCTCAGCAGGCATTTCTGGTAGTATATGGCAGGGTTGGGCAGGAGATGACACAGGCTCAATCCCATCCCAAACCCGGGCTGTAATTATGGAAAACCAGAGCTGGACTGGAGGGGGTCCTGGTGTCCTGAGACTACCCCAAACTGGTACACACCCCTTACCTCTTTGCTGTCCTCCCCAGTCCCTTCGACAAGGATGATCAGCCCTCAGCAGCCAGCACTGTCAACAAGGCTTCCACAGTGAACAAGAGGTTCTCCACCTACAACCAGAGTCCACCGGACACGCCATCCCTTCGGGAACAGGCATTCTACGTAAGTGTGCACCAGGCAGGGCTGCTCAGGAGAGGTGGGCACTGGAGAGGTCCATATGGGAATGTGCCCAGGCTGCACCTCAGAGGGTGGCACAGTTCAGGGACAAGAGTGGGCAGCTCCTCTCCAGACATCCAGCCACGACTCCTCGCTACCGGTGCCTGCTCCTCCATCCCGCGTTCACAGCTCCTCTTCTCTCTGCCCAAGAGCCCAGAGCGGGCAGCTGACAAGCGTGGTTGGTCCTTGCTGGACATCTTTCGGGAGACACTCTTCGAGAAGCTGTCTCAGAGCTGCTCCTGCGGCGATGTCTCCTCGGCCGAGCTCGGGAGATGGCCGCAGCAGGGCCGCGTAAGTGCGGGGCCGGAGCAGGCTGGTAGCTTAGCCCAGCAGTGTGGCCATCCCGCAGTAGCTGTAGCTGCTCCTTGTCTCCTACTCACAATCCCTCGCTGATGCCCAAATGCCCGATCCTGCTAGACTGGGGTCTGGCTGGTCCCGCAGAGCTAGTCCCCAAGCTAGGGGAGCCTGGGTTAATTCCTGTGCAAGAACCGGGCACTAGTGAGTAGACAGCTTCTCTGTGTCCCCATGCTGGTGGCATTGGTGTGCTGTGGCATTGGCCTGGTGATGGTGCTGGTGTCATGGTGTCATGGTGCTGGTTTGACTCTAACGTGGTGTTGGCGTGGCACCAGTTCGGTGATGTTGAATCACAGCATTGGTGTGCTTGCCAGTGCCATCCCCATGAGCTGATTCTGGACCTGTTTCAGTCCTTGCAGCCATGGTGGGTGGTGTCCTTGGCTCCAGGTGTTGCATCCTACTGTGCTGGGGAGCCCCTGGCACCCCAGGCTCCAGGGGCTGGACATGGAGAGCAGGACTGCCTGCTGTCATGGGATAAGATCCAGGGCTGGAATAGGCAGCCATGGTCTGCTGGGACCTCACTGCCTATTCTGTTGTGCCAGCAGAGCCATGGCAGTCTCAATGCCTTCCAGCTCAGATGGATCCTGCCCCCAGTTGACAGGAAGACAGCCAGAGGAGCAGGGGGAGCAGGAGAAGGTTCTTGGCTGACACCATTCTCCCCTCTCTAGAACATGCTGCGGCGCCAGGAGGAGCTGGAGAACGGCACAGCCTGGTCCATCTCCTCCGAGTCCTCGGATGACTCTTCCAGCCCTCAGCTGTCTGGCAGCGCCCGCCATGCCACGCACAAGCCCATCGTGCAGCCTGAAGTGCAGGCCTCTGCCCCCGCCATTGAGATCTCCTTCTCCCAGCAACCAGAGGAGCCCGAGACTGGCCCCAGGGCCAGCGGCAGTGGTGTCTCCCCCGCCGGGAGCCAGCCAGAGGAACCTGGCAGCCATAAGAAGGATACAGTGGCCAACGGGCACGTGCCCTACTCTCGGACTCTGAGCCACATCAGCGAGGCCAGTGTGGATGCCACAATGGAGGCCAAGGCTGTGGAGAGCCCCTGGGAGCCCATGCCCAGCCCAGAGGACACAGGGATGGGCGAGCAAGATGCAGACCCTCTCCCCGGTGCTGCAGTGGCAGCTGCTGTGACAGGGCAGGACAGGGACACTGAGGCCAAGCCCCGAGCCTCTGCAGTGTGGGCCACCACCTGCGAGGTGGAGGCCAGCAGGGCTGAACCGGTGCAGAGCCGGGTGCCAGCACAGGGTGGCTGTGGCACCGGGGTCCCCGCAGCACCAGCACAAGCCTCTGTGGAAGAGAGGCCCGTTCCCACCCCACCACTGCCTGCCAGTGTCCCTGAAGTGCCACGGGGGAAGGTGGTGGATTCAGGTCTGGAGGAGGCGATCAGCCTCCTGGGCTCAGCCCTGGAGGACTATCGGGGGCAGTTCCCAGAGCTGCAGCCCCTTGAACGGGAGCTCAAGCGCCTGGAGGAGATGCTGCTGGTGAGAAGCTCCCAGTGGTGTCCAGGGGTGTGGGGAACAGGACCATCTCTGCTGGCAGTGCTGAGATATGATGGGGATGGGGCCATCCCTGCTGACAGTGCCCAGGGATGATGGGGACAGGGCTATCCCTTCTGGCAGTGTCTAGAGACAAGGGGTATGGGTCCATCCCACCTGGCAGTGCCAGGGGACAAGGATAGAGCCATTCCTGCTGGCAGTGCCCAGGGATGATGGGGATGGGGGTCATCTCAACTGGCACCCTGTAGGGATGATGCAGATGAGGGTCATCCCCAATGGCAGTGCCCAGGGATGATGGGGATAAGGTCATCCCTGATGGCATAGCCAGGAATGTATGTGGTGGGGCTGTCATGGCTGGTGAGTCAGGATTCAAGCCCATCATGCCTTCCTCCACAGCAGAAGCAGGGTGTCTTCCTCAGCCGGGCCTCCAGCATCAGTCTGACAGTGGAGCACGCGCTGGAGAGCTTCAGTTTCCTCAACACCTCTGACATGGAGGATTCAGAGGGCTCTGAGGAGGAGCATCTCCAAGATGAGAGGTGCACAGCGGGGCTCATGGAATGAGGCATGGGGCAGGAGGCGGTCCTAGGGCACTTGGGATGGGGGATGCCCACCTCTGTCATAGTGGCCTGTCACAGCTCAGGGAAAGTCCATGTCCAGAAGCAGCAGTATCTGGTCCTTCTGGTATCACAGTGTCACCTGTGTCTCTCCATGGGGGGTGGACTGGAGGCAGGCCCTGTGCCTGTGGAACCTGCTCCTTTGCCCAGCTGTGATGCTGTGGTGCTGTAGGTCCCGCAGAAACTCTGCCCTGTGGGTGGGAAAGGGCCAGGTCCAGGTTTGCTGTCCTGATCCAGTGCCTTGATCTCTCCCTGGCTTGCAGGAGGGCTGGCAGACCCCTGCGCAGCACCAGGGGCCCCAGCGCTGGCGAGATGGGGGCAGATGACACTGGAATGTGCAGCGGCTCTGAGGGCAGCACTGACCCCATGAGCACTGGCAACGAGTTCCTGGATAAGGCTCTGGTGCTCCACCTCAACAACTGCAACCGCCTGCTGCTGGTGAGGACCAGGGATGGGGTACAGCAGCAGGAGACACCCTGGGGTGGGCTGTAGGTGCCCTCTCAGGGGGTGTCTTGCCCTGACATGGTGGCTGTAGTGTGGGCAGTGGGCTCTGTCCCTGAGGTCCCTGGTTTGGCTGTGGCTTACAGAAGCTGGGCACCTTCGGTCCCCTGCGGTGCCAGGAGATGTACGCCCTGGACAGGCTGCTGCGGGAGTCGCAGGTGCTGGAGATCGTGTGCCAGCTGACAGAGGAGCGCTCGGGAGCAGCCAGCTCAGCCGCTGATGGTAAAGACATGTGGCCAAAGGAACCCTCCCTGCCACTGTGGAGGCTCTGTGAAGCCTGGTGTCCCCTTGTGGGCACAGCTGGGCACCAAGAGGCCATACCAGGCAGAGGGTAGGAGTAACCTGCCTACTGCCATGGCTTTGAGGAGGTTTGACAGTGCTTGTCCCCACAGTGGTGCAGTTCTCAACACGGAAGGAGGGCGTGCTGCCTCTTTGGGACCTTTGCGTGGAGGTGCCCAATGTCTACACCTGCTCTGTGGAGCGGTTTCTGCAGGTGCTCAGTGCCCAGTATGCAGCACCCATCAGTGAGCAGCACCCTGGTTTGGCTGATGCTGGTGAGTAGTGGGTGCCAGTGATCTGGGGAGTTGTCAGCCTTGCTCAGTGACCATGAATGTGGGTATATGGGTGCCAGGAGCCCTTCAGACGGGGACCACAGCTGCTGCACGTCCTGATCCTGGCTTTTTCCCACAGTGTGTGTGAAGCTGGTGGAGGACGTGCTGAATCGGCGGCTGCCCCGGCGGCCTGGCAGTGCCCAGAATGAGCAGGTCACCATCTTCCAGTACTGGAGCCACTTTGAGTCACTTGGCACCCTGGTGTTTGACACCTACATGATGGAGCTGGCAGAGGAAGGTGGGTGCCCTCTCATCTTCCTTAGGCCCTGAGCTGGGGTGCCAGAGAATCACCATAGTGATTGATCACCCTGCAGCACTGCCATGACCACCCTGGGGTATCACCCAGAGGCTGAGCCATCCTTGTGCTGGGAAAGTCACTCTGATCCAGAGCACAGCCCAATCCAATGCTGCTTTCCCATGTCCTTGATGTAGGTGTCCAGCATCTTGGGGGACAACTCCATGTACTGACACCCTGTGTGGGGCCACCCCTGCCCGGCATGGATGCAGGGTGACCAGGGATGGGTTCCCTGTGGTGACAGGGATGAAGGGGCAGTGCCATGTGGCTCCCCACAGCCTGGCTGAGCCAATGACTTCCCACAGCACTGCTGGCACAGAACCTCAACTCAGATGACCAGGATGTGGTGCTGCGTGCCCTGAAGCGCGTGCCTGAGGGCCGCCTGAAGAAGGAGGGACTGAAGGCGCTGAGCCTGCTCCTTGTGGAGGGCAACAGCAAGGTGGTGAGCGCTGTGTCGGCCCAGCTCCGCAGCCTGGCAGAAAACCCCCGCTTCCGCCAACGGGTACGTGCTGGGCAAGCCAGGGATGAAGTGGACTGGTTCCACAGCCCCCAGGGTGCTGCCCCCAGCTCTGCTGCAGGTGGTGGCACTGACTCCCCCATCTCCCCCAGGCCCTCGTGTGCTTCCTGGAGCAGCTGGAGGATGAGGAGGTGCAGACACGTGTGGCGGGGTGCGCAGCACTGGGCTGCCTGAAGGTGAGAGGGATGTGGGAAGGAGGCAGCAGAGCTGCGTGTTCCAGAGGAAGAGGAAATGCATGTGGCCAGACACTCTGGACACACCTGCACAGCCCCTGCTCCTGGGAGAGAGGAGCTGGGGGTGTCCCAAAAGTACTGGAGCAGCAGGCAGGGGCAGGGCAGGAAGGGAAATGGGGAGGGAAGGATGGGGGGGTTTCTTGCATTGTGGGGCTGCAGCACCCTGTGCCGCTTTCCCCTCTGGGCTGTGTACCTGCTCCAGCCCTGCTAGCCACACTCAGCCCCGTGTCCCTTCTGCAGGCCAAGGAGAGCATCGAGCAGCTGGTTTACCTGTGCCAAACTGACAAGGAGCCTGTGCGGGAGGCAGCCAAGCAGAGCCTGATGCTGTGCGGTGAGTGTCCCACTGTTTCTCTGCTCCCTCCCCATCCACAGCATCCCAAGAGGCATCTCCTGGTGCCAGCAGTGCCCACAGGCAACTGAGTTCCAGGGCTGGTCCCTGCCTACTCCACGCAGGGGTAGAGCCAGAGCTCATCATGTTCCAAGATCTGCCAGGCAAGAGCAAGCTGGCAGCGGGCAGTAAGGGCCAGGCATCCTGTGGTCACAGCACTAAGCCTGGTTGTTATTTATTATTTGCTAGATGGCCCTGAGAGAACCATCTGAGTGGGTTTCTAGGCCTCCAGATCGCGGCAGCTGCTGCACAGGTTGGGACATGTGAGCCATCCTCGTCCCTCTTGTCCCCGCTCCTGCCGCTTTGCTCACAAGTGTCTCCGTCTTAGAGCCTGTTCAGCCATGTCACGTTTTGGAGTCTGTGTGTCTTGGTTGTTGATAGTGCCCATCCCTGTGGCACCCTGGCATGTGTAGATGCCTTGTGTCCTATGTCCCAGCAGATTGTCCATGTCACCACCTCTTGCTGGGGATCGCTGCTGTGGGCAGATTTGCGTGTGAGGGTGCCGGGCAAAGAGCTCAGAGTGAGCCTGTAGCATGGATGTGTGCATCCCTTTGTGTGCACAGGGGTCCTGGGGGAGCCCTTGGGACCCCTATGCCAGTGCATGCAGATGTACACAGCTGTTGGAACCATTGGAGCTGACACAGCCCTGAGCACTGGTCCCTTGGCCCTAAGTGAGTCTCTTCACAAGCCAACACTCCTGCAGTCCAAACACGGGTGATCCCTGCCCCATGTGGGCAGCTGAGGAACAGGATTTGCAACCTCTGAATCAGGAGCTCTGGGGACTTTTTGAGCCAGATCCCAGCTGGGACCTGCCCAAGGGTGTGCTAAGGAGAACAAGAGAGGTCTCCATGCTGTGGCCATAGCATGCAGGCTCAGCTCTGCCAGGCATCAGGCATGTTTCCCTGGAAAGGCCAGGGATGGTGGTCAGGAATGGGCAGGGGACAGAACTTCTAGAGTTCAGATCGCTGACCATGGTGTGTACTTGCAGGGGAAGATGGAAAATCAGCTCACCGGCGGCTGGAGGAGACTCTGGACAGCCTCCCACGGATCTTTGCACCAGCCAGCATGGCCAGTACAGCTTTCTGAAACCCACGCACACCCACCTGCCATCCCTGAGGGCAAAGGCACTGCTGGGCCACCCGGGCTTGCACGGACTGGGGACCTGGCAGCTCCCGCTCTCGGCACCACACCGCAGTATTACCCCCACCGGCAGCTCGCCACGGCCGCACACTGCCTTACGGAGCACCGCTTCCCTGTCCCCGGCCACCAGCCCCACGGGTGCTGCCTCCGCACCACTGGGCAAGAGGGGCTTGCTGCATATCCCACCCTCTGATCGCTATTTAAAATACCCAGGGAGCCCACCCTTCCTGCCCCCCTCGTTGGCTACCGGGACCAGGGCAGCAGGGAGAGGTACCGGATTTCTCTGCTCCTCTTGCCTTCCTCTTGCTCGAGGGCACGCGCCCTGTCCCGGAAGGACCTGCACTTTGGAAACTTTGCTGTTTCTTTCCAGGAGTTGCCTGGGCCACGGGGACTGCTGCCCTCTGCCACCTGGAGTCCCCAGGACTTAAATAAAATGAAATATAAGATATTAATATATTCTGCTGGTGTTTCTTCTTTCCAGCTCCACATGCTCCTGTTGCTCCCCAGCTGTGGCTGTAGGGAGTGTAGTGAGATGTGGTGCCCAGCCCAGAGCCTTTCCTGGCCTGTTGGGAAGTGCCGTGGAGGGCAGGGGCAGGAGGAGCAATAGAGGGATGGACAGACGAACAGACAGAAGCTGCCACCTTTTTTTTCAGTTTGTTCTGTTTTATTTTATTTTTTATTTACAGATTTTTTCAGAAAAACAAAAGCAAAAAATTCTTTTCTATAATGTCTCTATAAATCTATATATAATGTAATTACAGAGAATGACTAATTTTGATTTTAAACCAGAAATAAAACCTTTAATGATGTCAGTGTCTCTGTGAGGGTGTTTCTTTGGCTTCAGTGCCCCAGGCCAGGGCAAGCTGGGGGTCAGCTTATACAGCTGGAGGGTGACAGGGTGTTGTGGGAAATAATTGTGATTTCTGGCATCACCCAGGTGCATCTCTGCACCCACATCTCAGCCAAACATTGCCAAAATTTGGCTGCTGAGCATGGGAAGCATCACCTAAGGTGGTATGAGCTGGACATGCAGCATGGAAGCCACTGAAAATAGGTCTGGCTCTGAAACAGTGACAGCCCTGGATGTGTGTATGTAAATCCACACATTCCCCATCTCCAGCTGCTGCTGTGTGGGAATGGTTATCCAGGCCCTGACCCCCAGTTTGGACCAGTAAGGACCCATGTCCAGCACTGGGAGTGGATTGCAGTAACTGAGGTGGCCACATCTATGTCCCCAAACATCCTCCCACCAGATGGGTGTGACAGGGAATGCTAAACCACCCCCTGAGCTCCTGTACCTCGTCCCAGGATATCCGCTGTCCCCACCTTGCTGTGTGGTATGGAGCTGGGAGAGGAGGCTGCTCCCTGTGTCACCTCTCGCTGCTTTTCCCTCGCTACCTTTCCTTGGGGCTGGAGGTTTTTGTGCCCCTCCTGTGCAGCTTGCCCAGCACCTGCAAGCTACTGGATTGCTGGGAAGCTTGCTGGGAAAGAAGCTTACTGGAAACTTGCTGGAAAGGAAGGACTGTTTCCTCTGGCTCTCCCAGGAAGGAACTTTGACCTCTTGGCGGTTGTGATGGTTGTAATGAGGGCCACCTCCCCAACACTCGCAACACAAACACTTCTCACTGCTTTGATTATTTCTCCTGAGTTCAGCAACCTTGGCAGCATGTAACTGGTAACACAGAGCCTTCCTCCCCACCAAGGAGGAAGTGGCATTGGGCTATAAAGTGCATGGTGGAGCACTGGGTCTTGTTCCACCTTCTGATGAGGTGGGCAGAAAGAGGGGAAACACTGGAGATTTGTGCCTACACCATGGAGTGGGGCTGCTGGGGTCCTTACTTCCGCACGGTGTCACCATGGGGCTGAGGGTCCTTGGAACTGCTCCCCCTCTCCCTGTGATGTGTCTCTGGGGTTTCATTGGTGATTTTTTTTTAAGCTTGTCTCATTTGCCTTCCTCTTCTCCAAACCCTGTCCATCACCTTGCAGATCCCTGAACATCCCCTGTGATGGTACACCTGGGGAAGAACAATCCCATGCACCAGTACAGGCTGGGGGCTGACCTGCTGGAAAGCAGCTCTGTGGAGAAGGACCTGAGGATCTTGGTGGACAATAAGCTGTCTATGAGCCAGCAGTGTGTCTTTGTGGCCAAGAAGGCCAATGGTATCCTGGGATGCATTAGGACGAGCACTGCTAGCAGGTCGGAGGAGGTGATCCTGTCCCTCTACGCAGCCCTAGCGAGGCCACATCTGGAGTGCTGTGTCCAGTTCTGGGCTCCTCAGGACAAGAGAGACATGGAGCTCCTGGACCAGGTCCAGTAGAGGCTACAGATGATTAAGGGACTGCAGAATCTCTCTTACAAGGACAGGCCGAGGGAGCTGAGCTTGTTCAACCTTGAGAAGAGATGACTGAGAGGGGATCTCTCAGTCATCTGAAGGGAGAGTGTCAGAAAATGGACCAGACTCTGTTTGGTGGTGCCCAGCAATAGTACAAGAGGCAATAGGCAGAAACTGATGTCCAGGAAGTTCCACCTGAATATGAGACGAACTTCTTTACTGTGTGAGTGACCACACACTGGAACAGATTGCTCAGAGAGGTTGTGGAGTCTCACTGGAGACATTCAAAAACCATCTGGACACAAATCTGTGCCATGTGCCCTGGGATGACTCTGCTTGAGTAGGGAGGTTGGACCAGATGACACACTGTGGTCCCTTCCAACATTATTCTTCTGTGATTCTGTGATTCTTTAGCTTCCACCAGGTATTAATAAGATATGGACAAGAACCCCCTTCTCAAGCCTTCATTTTTCCAAGCTAAACAGTCCCAGCTCTCATGAGAGCTGCTCCAAACCCCTTAATCATCTAAGTGGCCCTTACAGTCCTGGGAAGGGAGCAGGTTAGAGCAGCAAAGATGCCCCCCAAAAGGCAGCAGAGGCAGGGACCCTTCCCACCCAGCATTTCTCCACAGCACTGGCAGCCACCCGTGCCAGAGCAGGGGCACTGCGAGTGCAGGTGGAGCTGGGGATCTATGGCCCCCAGGTCAAGCAGGGCCCTTCCATCAGTGCTTTCCAGTATTTCTAAGCAAGTCCCAGGAGATTGCAGTGTCCACTTCCTTGTTCCTCACTGTGGCAGAGTTTTTAGGGCTGGCTCAGGCAGAATGTAGCGTGTCATGGTGTGTGGGATTACATCTAGGATACTACCTCAGCATAACCACTTTTGGATACAGTTTTATCTGCAGATGGGATTGCGGGAAGGGGGAAACTAGGGGACACTGGCGCATCACTACTCTCCTCAGCCTTCTTTCACCTGTTTTGGAGATTGGACAAGCCCTAGGAAGGAAGCATGGTGCTTCTCCCAAAGCACTGCCTCACACTGTCAGCTGTAGGCAGCAAAAGATAAGGGATGTGGGTCCCAGCTCACAAATGCAACTGTGGACAAGTGCACCTGATGGAAATTGGCCCAGACCTCTTACACGTTTGGTTTCATTTCTTTACCCCCCTGAATAACTGCTGTAAATAAAACCAGCCCAGTGTCTCAGTAGCCAAAGCCACAAATTCAAGTAATTCACCTACCCGGGTGTTCTCCTTGCCCTGCCAAGACCTGGTCCCCTCCCTGCAGCACAATTCCACCTTCCAAGATAAGCTACACCTTGACTGTAGAGATCAAAGCAGGAAAGCAGACTTCTGTCAGGGTAGGCAGGGAGCTGCAGGCCAGGACAAAATGACTCTGCTCCTAGAATTGCAAGGAATAATCTCATTATTTTTGTGTCTTTAAGAACATGCGGGGGGGAAAAAAAAGAAACAGATTAATTTAGGAATCTATTGCCCAGCCCCTTGTTCTGAATGGGTCCATGCCAGCATTGCCAAAGACTTATGCCCCGTGGACATGACCAGGTCGCCTGGAATTGCAGGATTGTCATTTTAACGCGAATAAACTTCAAAAAAGTCTTCTTTTTCGGACTGCACCACTTCATGGGGTGAACTCCCTGGAAGCCACTTTCACAGCACATGGGGACAGACGCAGCACCACAGAGCACGTTTTGCGGCAGCACTTGTTATTTCAAAGGAGACAGTGTGCCAGCACCACGTTTGTCAGCCAAATCTGTGTCAGCACTTAAAACATCCCCCTCCTGTATGGACGTGCTTGTGCTCAGCAGCTACTTGCTTTTCTTGTAGGAGCTGCAGCCCGTGGGAGGGTGTCTGTGTCACAGTTACATTATCCATGTGCTCTGGCTTTGGAAAGATGTTCCTTTTCCCCATTTACTGCTGTTTTTTTCTTTTAATTAAAGGGGTGCATATGGATTCTGGAGCACTTAGTGGTACTGGTTTTTAGCTGCTGTTCTCAGGGAAGTGTCCTGAGGAGACCCTGCACAACATTCCCTCCTCTTTGACAGCATCGGGGCTGATGCAGCTGCCCAGGTTTGACACCAAGAACGCCCACCAGTCGGAATGACCCTGAGGAGACACTGCTACTTTGGAGCGCCACAAGCTCCACTCAGCCATTGTGTAAGAAATTTCCTAAATCTTCATGCCAAGTCATTTTTAGGGGGTTGTGGTTTGGGAATCTCCAGACTGAGCAACCTCAGAGTTGGACCTCTCACCTTATCCCAGGCTTGTGTGAAATCATATTTCCAAGTACTCACTAGGGCACATAAAGATTATTTGAACAGCTGAGCAGTCTGAGCTGAACCACAGCAAAGAAACAACCTTCTTGTGCACTGACGTGTTCCTCGCGGGGCTGTCAGACACATACATGGGTTTGTTCTCCAAGGGCCACTCCTGGGGTGGCAGCTGGGGCCTCATTTCATACAGAGACCAAAGGGTGCTCCAGGCAGCCTCCAAAACTTAATTTAACACTCTCAAACTCAACTACTGTCTTCCTTAGAGCTGAGAGAGGAGTGGTGACTCCTGAGGGCGTGAGAGTGATGGAAACATGGAATTGGGACAAGGAGGGTGAGCTCACCCGAGGCCTCGGCAAGGTGATCAGGAGCTCCTCGCCTTCAGTTCTTGCCATTCTGCTCATGGGCAAGGCGTTTTTGAGAAAGGCCTTGCTCAGGCAACTATCCTAGAAGGAGCATCTGCCTCTGGGTGTCTAATTTGGACAGGCTCGGAGGCCGATTTTCAGGAGCAGTCACAATTAGAACTGAAGCTTGGTATTTGATTTCCCTTCAAATCAGCTCAAAAGCGCCTCCAAGTGAGGAAACCCAGGATCAGTAGGGCAGACCCCCAGCACTGGCTGGTAAATGGTCCAGGACATTTCCGGCAGAATTCCAGGGGTGAGTGTTTGCTTCCTAAGCAGAGACATTCCTACTACAAAAGATGCAACCGTTTGCCATAGGATGGCTATAAGCAAAAGGCAGAGGGATAATTAGCATCCATCGACTCTCTGCCCTGGCTGAATATTTAAAGCAGTGTAAGAAGTTGTTTTACACACACACAGCACTCCTCTCCATTTTGATTCGTGCCTGAACTAAATTTTAAGCTTAAAGCAGGATTCATGGCTACAGATGAGAGATGCACCATTGTCCCCAAAATTACAGCATGAGAACTGATGGGTTGACAGCTTAGAATGTAAATGATTTTCAAAAAATTCACACTACAGAAATGTTCCAAGCAGATTCTTTGTGCTGTGCTGACTTAATTTCCTTCTACACCAACTCATCTAGGGGCCAAAGGGAATGTCATGGATGTAGGTTTTCTGGTTTTTAGCCAAGCATTTGAATGTCCATCACTGGACTCAAAGATCCTTGTGGGTTCCTTCAAACACAGGATATTCTGTTTTGATGATTCAAATTTCTCATGTAACGAAGACCCCAGAGCTCATGGTTGTGGACTACACTCTGTCATAACTAATGACCACTTTTTGCCATTGCTTTGTAATTTTTTCCTCCTTCACCCAAAGCTGCATTGTTGTGACTCCAGACAGCTTGTCCCCTCTGGCCTCTAGGTAAGCTGCCCTTGCCTTGCTGCAACAAGCTGATGGACTCATCCAGGTGTCATGATCCTCAGAAGCAAACTTGTTCTGGGTTGTCAACAGCTTCGAAAGGAGTATGGTGCTCAGAATGCAGCCCATGGTGCTCTGCTGCTTTGCAAGGACTGGAAGAGCTTAGGCAGGAGAAACCTGTATAGCCGGGTCGGGGCCTGATCTCAGTCTCAGCTCAACTCCCCACTCACAGGCCTGGCAGACCCTTGTCCTCCCAGCACAGCTCAAGTCATTATTCAGACCAGGATTTAAGGGCAGCTTATGCATGCTAATGTATGCTAATGTTTTTCTGATAGGTTTGTCTCTTGCTAAGCAGGTTGTGGTAAAGCCTAGGCTGTTGAACAGCTTTTACCCCAACCTGCAGTGACATCTCAAGAGGCAAAAATTTGATGCAAGATTTCTAATGTCAGTTTCAATTGTAACAGCCTTACAATTCTTCAGTCCTACCAGCACGGGTTTGTGTCGAGGTTTCTCTACATTTAGGTTTCTCTCTGCATTCCTGGACTTACTGCCCTCCAGGGATTGATAGAGGAGTAAAAGGAACAAAAAATGCAGCTTTTTTCCAATGCATTTGATTTTTGAACTATTAATATTTTAACCCATTACTCTTGCTCCATTTCACATGGGTTTATGGTAAGGGAATACCAAAAGGATGCAGCATGAGCTCATAGAATTCTCCCCTCCGCAGCTTGCCTGTCAATCAGCTCCAGATCTGCTACAACACTTCTGGAGATGAGAAAGTATGTTAAAGCTGGAAGATTCAGCAACCCAAAGAACCGCAGAAAATGAAAGACAGGCAAGCCCCTCTGCATTCTCACATAAATTCATGCATCTCACCATGGATGCCGTGGTTCTTTCCACTTTTTGGGGAAAAGCTGTGGACAGAAGACACCATGGTGTCAACCTTGTTGGTTTCCCCAGAAGCTCCCCACTAAACACCCGGCAGCACATCCACCATTCCTGCAGTCCTGAAGCTACCTGGAGCAATTTGTCCCACACAACTGCAAGCCTAGCAAGCCCAAGGTCTTTTCAAAGCACCGGGCAAACACCATCTCAAATCACAGAACTGTCGAATCAGAATCTCCTGAGCTGGAAGGGACCCACAAGGATCATCAAATCAGACTCCAGGCCCTGCACAGGACAACTCCAAGAATCCCACCGTGTGCCTTAGAGGTTGTTGAGCTCTGTCAGGCTCAGTGCTGTGACTCCCCTGGGGACCCTGTTCCAGTGCCCGACCACCCCCTGGGTGAAGACCCTTTTCCCAATATCCTAAAACCTAAAGCTCCCCTGGCACAGCTCCAGCCGTTCCCTCGGGTCCTGTCGCTGGTCACAGAGAGCGGCGATCGGAGCTGCCCCTCATGAGAAGCTGCAGCCCACGAAGAGCTCTGCCCGCTGTCCCCTCTTCCCCAGGCTGAACAAGCGACCTCAGCCGCTCCTCGCACAGCTTCCCCTCCAGACCCGAATTCCAGTCACTTCTTGGTATTTACAAAACTGCACTATGACTTCCCTGGTGTTTAACTCATGACCATACTGACTCTTCTTCCAGCCTAAGGAAAGCTTTGGTCTCTCAACTGGGGCAAATCCTCTCCTCAGCATGGAGAAAGAGACTTTCAGGGCGCTCTTATTGTCCTCGGGAGCTCCTTCCTGTGGAGCCGAGGCACGGCCTCCTGCCCTGGGAGCTTTGCTTAGATGAAGGGGCAGTTTTGGCTGAGGTGAATGGGACAGTTTTGCGTCAGGGGGACAGTTTTGGCTGAGGTGAAGGAGGCGAGTTTAGATGAGGTGAAGGGGTCAGTTTTGTCTGAGGTGAAGGGGACGGTTTGGCTGAGGTAATTGAGGGCACTTTTGTCTGAGATGAAGAGCGCAGTTTTACATGAGGTGAAGGGGACTGTTTTGGCTGAGGTGAAGTAGATTTTAGATGCGATGAAGGGGGCGGTTTTAGACGAGGAACGGCGTGCAGAGCAGGGACGGGGGTATCCGGGGCTCAGGGCAGCTCTAGCAGTGGCCGGGGCTCCCCTCACGCCGGGCCGCTGGGAGCGCTGCCCCGAGGGGCGCTGAGGGGACGGCGGGACGGACAGAAGGCGTGAGGGACCGAAGGACCGACGGACAGGGGGACCGAGGGCGTGAGGGACTGAGGGGCGGCGCCTCCGCCCCCCCCCGCCCCGGGCGGCACGTGACGCGCTGACGCACGCACGCACAGGCGCGCGCCGCGGGCCCCGCGCGTTTGAAGTTGGCGCGCGATCCGCGCCCCCGCTCCNCCTGGGTGAAGACCCTTTTCCCAATATCCTAAAACCTAAAGCTCCCCTGGCACAGCTCCAGCCGTTCCCTCGGGTCCTGTCGCTGGTCACAGAGAGCGGCGATCGGAGCTGCCCCTCATGAGAAGCTGCAGCCCACGAAGAGCTCTGCCCGCTGTCCCCTCTTCCCCAGGCTGAACAAGCGACCTCAGCCGCTCCTCGCACAGCTTCCCCTCCAGACCCGAATTCCAGTCACTTCTTGGTATTTACAAAACTGCACTATGACTTCCCTGGTGTTTAACTCATGACCATACTGACTCTTCTTCCAGCCTAAGGAAAGCTTTGGTCTCTCAACTGGGGCAAATCCTCTCCTCAGCATGGAGAAAGAGACTTTCAGGGCGCTCTTATTGTCCTCGGGAGCTCCTTCCTGTGGAGCCGAGGCACGGCCTCCTGCCCTGGGAGCTTTGCTTAGATGAAGGGACAGTTTTGGCTGAGGTGAAGGAGGCGAGTTTAGATGAGGTGAAGGGGTCAGTTTTGGCTGAGGTAAAGAGGGCAGTTTTGTCTGAGGTGAAGGGGACGGTTTGGCTGAGGTAATTGAGGGCACTTTTGTCTGAGATGAAGAGCGCAGTTTTACATGAGGTGAAGGGGACTGTTTTGGCTGAGGTGAAGTAGATTTTAGATGCGATGAAGGGGGCGGTTTTAGACGAGGAACGGCGTGCAGAGCAGGGACGGGGGTATCCGGGGCTCAGGGCAGCTCTAGCAGTGGCCGGGGCTCCCCTCACG
>VWZF01004966.1:96687-149707 GCA_013396755.1 Sclerurus mexicanus
GGGGGCGCCCGCTCTCGCCGCGGTGACCGGCCCGCGGCCCCCCCGCGCCGCTCCCGGGCAGCGGCGGCCCCGCCGTGCTCTGCCCCCTCCGCCCTCCTTCTCCTTCTCCTCCCTGGCCCGTCATCACCACCCCACCCCGGGCCCGGGGTCCCCACGAGGCTTCGGGCTCCCATCGGGAGCACCTGGGCTGCCACCGACACGCCGAGTAGCTGTGTCACTTGCTGGGACCTGGCCCGGCTGCCCGACTCCCGGGCCACCTCCTCGGGAACCTCCCGGGCCTCCGCAGCCGGGCGCTCGCCCAGGAATGGAGCCCGAAATCCCATGGCAAAGCACGGCGTTATTCCCTCCCTTCCATGGGTCTGTGCTGCTTGGGGGGGGGAGTGGGGGAGCACAAAACCCGATTCTTTTTGTGATGCAGAGGATGAAACCGCACATGCTCTGTGTCCAAACACTCGGCTTTTTGTTCTCTGCATCCACTTCAGATTTCTTCAGAATATGTATTTATATGGTATCAGGTTTAGCCTTGCCTTAGCTTTGTGAAATGACTTCGATGGAAGGGTTTTGTCACGTTGTGTGGATCCTCCTCTGCTCAGTGTAATCCCGAGCATTTACTTGCCTCTTGGTGAGAATGAGCTCGCTTTCCTGTTTGTGACTTCCTATTTTTTAGCCAGCCTTCCCCCACTTAAATACATGCATGGCTGTTCCTCATCTCCTGCCAGTTACTGAATTCTGGTAATAAACTCCAGAGGGATCCTTAGAAGCATCTAGGATACTGTTTACCACTTCCAGTGTATCTTTTTTGTTTCAGTGCAGGAAGTGTGTAAATACTGTCTTTAAGTTCTCCAGTTTATTCACCTTCTGCAGAGCCTGTTGAATTTGCAGGAGTCCATTGGGTGTGAGAAATAACTCCTTGCTGTATTCAGGCTGTTCTTACTTAAACAGTCCCTTACACTTCACTTCAGTACAGAAGCCATCAGTAGAATTGAAGGAAGAAGCAATTTTAGCATAAAGGGAAATCAGTGCTTGCAATTTTTATAGGTTGATGGATTTTTTACTTCCATTTTGTTTTTCTTCTGGATGTATGGGGCTCGCTCAGCTTTAATGTCATCTGCTATATATGAGAGATTATTTGGATGCAGAGAATGACTTCATTAAAATTCATGAAACTTTGTAGGATATTTTTGAGGAGTAATATCTGAGCAAAAGGTGCAAAACTTGAGTTCCTGTAGCCTCCATTGGCCTTGCAGCTGAAATAATACAGTGAGCCTTGTCCAGTTCAGGCAGAGCTTTGGAAACTGTCACTACAGCGTTAAGTTTGCTGGTGACTCGTGCCTGCAGTGTTACTGAGGGAAGGAGCTATTTAAAGAGCTGCTTTTTGTGTGAGCAGGCTGGATCTTGACTACAATCCTAGCTAATTTGTGTGCATCCTTACCAGCTCTTGTGGCTGCAGGTTGATACCCGCCTGCTGCTCTCCCAGTGCTGTGTATTGAGAATGCCAAAAGCTGACCCCTGTTATTCTTGTCTCTATTCAGCATTTACCTGAGAAATCTAATTATATGTCATTACTGACTTGCTTAGGAATTTCTATATAGAGCCTATTCCAGAATTTAATTTCTTCTTCTCCCCTTAGGACTTCTTTTTTAATGAAGATTTTTGGATGTTGAGCATTTATTAGACATACCTGCTCTCAAGAGCAGAGCCAGCCTATTCCTTACTGTTATCCCTCATACTTCAACAGGTTCTGCATTGCTTATAACACAGAGCTATGCAGAGTTCTGACCTCTAGATAGCTCTTCCTGCTCTGTCTGAACAGTTTTTTGTACATTATCTATTTCAGATATCTTACAGGTAGTGATTATATTTGCATAAAGACTTCCTAATTTCCCCATCCTGACAGCTCTTGCTTCTCTTACCCCTTCTTTACCAGAGAGGGGATGCTCAAGGGAGTAATAGGGCATTAGGATCACAAATGCTGCTTCCTCCTGTGCTCATCTGTGCTCTAGAAGTACATGTAATAAGAGCAGCCACTGCTTTGCCTGCACACATGAGGAACACTGAGTGGAGCTGAAAGAAACCAAAACTTTGACTGATGGTTTTGTTTGCATTAACTTACTGAACTGTACTAATTTGTTTGCTTAACTGTAAACCCCTGTTCATCCATTTGGCTTTAGTTCAGATGCCCAGGTCACTTTTTGTTGTACTAAACCTTGAAATGTCAATACAGTATCAGACTCTGCTGATATATAATGCTACATGGTCTTAGAGACACACACAGATCTAGGAGATTCCATTTTTATTTGTTATATTTAGTATTCATAAGAATGGTTCAGAATATATATGGCTCTTGTTCTTTCAAGTTTTTCACCAAAACTTAGAAAGAATCTTTGTCCTGTCCTGACTGTAACTGAAGGATGTTGCGCTTTTTTGTGCTGAAGGATATTTGAATTTCATTTAAAACACCCTGTTCTGAAGCTCCTCCCACTTCTCTCCATAATCCATCATTCTTTAGGAATTGAGATATGCTTATCCTAGATATACTTAATATGAAAACTAAATAGTTGCTGTTCAGCTGAGTGATCTGGTTTTCTGATTAACAAAAGCAACCTTGAAGAGAAGAGTAGAATAAACATAAGGTAGGTAGGGAGTTTTATGTTTCAGGTCATGTTAATGTACAGGTAACTGTACACTGAACAACTCATGGGTACAATGTAAATTAAAGCTAAAGTGAAGTTTTCCTTAGTATTATAAAACTTCGAAACTGTAAAATCTTAATTTCTTTCCAATGTGGTTCTTAACAGGTGAAAGCAGAAGTAGTGCAGACACAGCTCATGAGAATGGCGCAGTTAATGTGCATTGACTTAGGGGACATCTGTGATACAAAGGACTCACGAAGAATTACTCTCTAACTATCCCTAAAGGTGAAGTTTTGAGTCATAGATACTTAGAGTTGCATTTCTTATGTAAAGGTTTGTTTTTAGAGACCCCCTCAGTTCAAGCCCTCCCACAGTTTGCTGTCAGCTGCCTGGATTTCAGTGTGCTGTGTGGGGTTGATATTAAGAGGTGAGGCCAGGAATGTCTGAAAGCATTTAAAGCGTTTCTGTTGTGTCAGTCAGCTATCAGCACCATCTTATTTTTCTGCCATAGCTGCAAACTCATGAAATTTCTAAAGCTTCATGGATTTCACTGGAAAGCTTCACTCAAATGTAAAGATGCTGTTAAGTAAGATCAGCTTATACTGAAAATCTTGTTTTACTTTTTTTTTCCCATAAGGTAAAAAAAATTCAGTTGACATCATTGAATATGTCAAATCCTAACAAAACAGAAGGCAAATCACATTGTTTGGAGTGTGAAATACGTCTGTCTATATTAATATGCATCATAATTAGAAGCCTGTATGTCTCTCAAACATCAACAGGTAAAGTAACTATCTTTAAAGTAGAGGAGAAAATTGCTTGGTTCAGTTATGTAAAAAATATTATTTGCCTTACTTGGGATGTCAAAGTAACCCTTATACCCTCTTTCAGGTGTTTAGAATGAAGTTACTGTTCTGAAATTCCTCTGTGGTATATTTGTTTTTTTTAAAAAAAACCCAAACACAAGCCAAAACTTAACACAAAAATCATCTAAAAACCCCACCACCAGAATACACTGGAAGGTGAGAGAGATTTTTTTTGCCTTGGCCAGTATATATTTTGATCACTGGAATATCACTAGCTGTAATATTGGAAGGAATATATTTTGGTCGATGCACTTTGGAACACTAGGGAAATTCCATAAGAAGAGAGAAGTGCCTGATATGTCACTGCTAAAAGGAGATGGAGTAAATAAACGTGGCAGGTAGTGACATAGTGCTGTGCAGAGGGGTGGTGGGTGCCCAGGCTGCCTTGGGTGTTTAAGTGGCTCTGTATGTGTTAATACATATGTAGTTCACAATATTGCCAGCTCTCCCATTTATTTTTAGTACAGAACTTAATTAACAAGGAGAGAGAAGTATTAATCCTAGTAAATAAGGCTTTAAGAAAAGAGCTCATTAAATTTATTATTTGATTTTGTTAAAGGTCTTGATATTGAGGACCTTACTGAATATTAATACTAGTACTGAATATCAGTAAATGCCATTTAGTTCAGGATTAGTCTGAATTCCAGAATGTACAAGAGTGAGTAGTTTCCATGGATATTCAGCAAAACCTAGTAATTGCTTGTCACAATTTGTGTAATGATTTTGTGGCTGCAAAATGTCTTTAAAAACTAAAAACTTTTGCATGATAAACTTGTGGTTCATGAAAAGTCAGTGAGCACTGAGGCAGCCGTTGTGATTATCAGGTGAAAGAGGCCCAGCCAGGTATGTGTGTCCTAAGGCTGCTGCATATGAAGCTGTGCACCCAGGAATAAGGCATTCCAGCTGAATTTCAGTCAAGACACATGCTATCCTAGAAAGCAGTGACTGAACTGCATTTTGGAGTTGTAGTGGGTAAGCAGCATAACCACGAGTTTTCAAGGTGATGCTAAGGCAGTGAACCTAATGCAGTTCTTAAATGCATTATTGGAGTAAGCAGGGATACGTTCTTGCCTGTGTGGGGTGGGACAAAGTCATTCATACTATATATGGTTCTGGCCACAACGCACACACACTCAAAAAACCCCAAACAAACAAAAAAAATAAAATTGCTGTCTGCAAGGGTGATTAATTGGCAGTTTGATGGAAAACTAAGCTGTAGTGCCACGCAGTGAAATGTTAAGAATTTACTGTGCAGCTTCTCAGCAAAGCTAAGAGGTGGCTTGATTAGAGTCCTCAGATACATTCCTGACAAGATAATACTGGATATTAAGTAGCTTGTTTTAATCTTCCTGACAAACACAAGAAGAATTTGTAGCCTGATAAATTCAAATTAAAAGATTTAGGTTTTTCACAGGGAGGTGATTAACTACTGGATTATGATATGAAGAGCAGTCCTGTATTTCTTAATTTCTTAACATCTTTGAATCAAGATTGTGGGGGAAAAAAAAAGGTGAAAATTGCTTCAGACTGCTGCAAGGTGCTGAAGTTTTTTTATTTCATATACATTTAGAGAACTGTCATTCAGAAGAGGTTAGGCTTGGTGATCAAATGGCACCTGCTAAAGAAAAAGGATGGTTAGCAGCTCCTCTTTTCTTCAGCCTGCTCCCCTGTTTCTGAACAGAGGTAGGTTTAGGACTTTTCCTTAACATCTAGAACATGATCAAGCTGGTAAAATCTTATGAATAGGAGAAAGTAAGCAGATATTGATATATACTGGAGGTATGTCAAATAGTGTCTGGGGAGTTGTTGGAAGGATAAATGTTACTTCTCTGCTGCCCAGGCTTGCTGCTGGCTCACATCCAGCTTGCTGCCTACCCAGCAGCCCAAGGACCTTGGCACTAGCACTGCTTCCCAGCCAGCCAGTCCCAAGCCTGTGTCTCCAAAGTTCTTCCTTCTGAGTTAAAACCATGGAAAATGCTCAGAGGGTGAAGCAAGGTGATTTTTATTGAATCCACTAAAGAAAATACGGCTCTATAAAATTGTATTACATAAAATTATTTATTGGCTCATACTTTATATATTGCATTTGTATGTATCGTGTGGAATTATTTTATCTGCGGTGATCCTCATTTTAAATTGGATGCTGAGTAAAATACGGACTTAAACAGGAATGAAATTAGAGAGCATAAAGCTGTGGAAGGAGTGAACAGCAATAATTTTGAGCTGTGATAGGGTACTGTGTGTGGAGACTTGACACAAATGTTTGACACTTTCTGAGCTCTCTAGGATGTTACAGTAAATAAATAGTTTGATGGTTGACTAAGCATCTCCACGTGGAGATTGCTGGAAGCTAAAGTATTTTTCATGTATTAGGTATGTTAAAAAGGGATGGGGGATATGTAAGCTTGAGAATTCTGAGCTACAGAGCTTGCATGTAATCCACAGGCTCCTCTGGGTTGTAGTTTGAACAAAAGCACTAGATGCTTGAGTTGGGCAATTCCAGTTTCTCCTGGCTGTTTGTAAGAAAGTGAGTAGTGTGGTTCTGCTCCTGCTGCTTGAGTTCTTTGCAGAACTCAGTCTATGCCCAGTCTGGCTGCTGTTCTATACTGTGATTCCCAGTGTTCGCACAAGGTCAATTGCTTGGGTAGATGCCATGAGTTTTGTGGTGAGCCTGTAGCTTGTAGGAGTAAATACACCAGAACTGATGGAAAACCTATTTTGGTAAGAGACTGTGGAAGCACTGTAGGTTCAAAAAGGGATCAGCAGGTCCAGAGGCTAAAGTCCCTAATCCCATGGCTGGATGTTGGGATAAGGGTGGTAAACCACAGACATTACTGATTGCTCTCCCTACACAGGGTTTCCTGCTTGAGCTTTTGGAGTCAGACTGCTGGACTAAAAGGACACTGCTCTGTTCTCGTAGAGCTTTTTTTATGTTCATGTTGGCCAAAGGAAATATTTTCCCTTCTTTGTCAACCTACCAATAAAAGCTATGCAAGTGAATTTACAGGTTTTGCTATGTTGGGAATAACACCAAAGCATTTAGGGAGGTAAAATTCATGGTTTCTCTGGAAAAATATGTTGTCTTGTATCAGGATTATTGTGACCCCATCTCCTTCCATGAGTGTGCTGACCAAGCAGTGAATTAGTCGACTGAATTTGCTTTGTGGGGGCAACTAGATGTAAGTGAATGTGAAAAAAATGCAGCTCTAAGTTCAATTAGAACCCTTTTGGAACCATGTCCCACGGATTTTGTGGGCTGCGAAGGAAGCTGAGACCACAAGTAGTAAAGGCAGCATTTGGATATTTGCAAACATTTTTTACTCTTTTGAAACGGTACAGTAAACTTTGCTGTATGTTTAAAATCACTGTCCAGGGAATTGAATTCTCCCTTTGTTTAATGTTGAAAGAGACATCGTGGCTCTGGACTGGCTCCTGGAAGAGCTTTTCGCTGCAGTAGAAACAGTAGTGATTTTTGGCCAATTACTTCAGCTTCTTGTACAGTTTTTCTGTCTCCTTGTATTTGATTTGCAAAGCTCTTCCACTGAAACCACTTCTAACATCCAGGAAATGCTGCTGAATTTAAAATGCCCCCCTGGTTTCAGCTGTACGATTTTATGACATAAGTTAACACTAATACACAGCAACTTTCTCCTATGTAGTAAACGCTTGCAGTGGAGGTACAATCTAAACTTTAGTTTTGCTTTCCCAGTACGTACTGCAAGAGAACCTCTTAGAGGCACTTCAGGAGTTCCCAGATTACAAGTTGGAAAACAGTCAAATTTTTGAAGGCTAGTAGTTTGAGTCAAAGCTTATCAGATTATTAAAACCTTTCTTGTTTTCTTTTCTTTTTGGAGGATGGAAGAAGTTAGTGTTATCCAGCATTCCTGCTGAGTATATCACTTACTGCCACTTCTGATCTTAGAAGAGAGATTTATCGCTTCCTGTGGCAATACTGAAAAGGTACTCATTGATTACTTGATCCTTGCCTACCTTCCTTATTAATGCTCTCCTCTCTTTCCTGTTGAGGAATGGCTGCTGTTTCCTCCTGCCTACTCTGAGCTACTTGGAGCGTTATATAAGCCCAGAGTGTTTTATACTTTGCTCCTGACATGTTTGTGGAGATAGTTCTGTCTTGTTGTAGCAGCTGCATCCTCTCGCTGTTCTACCAGTGTTTTGACCTACATGAAGAAGAATTTGTCGGCTTCCATGGCAGTATGATGGAGCAGAGTATGAAATATTTAGATGTCTCATTTGCCTGACGTGACATCTGTGATGTTTTTGGAGACATCTGCTTTGAGTGGCTTGTGCAAACAAATCCTTAGGGATGTTTTCTCCAGCTCCACCAGACTCAAAGAAGGGAGATATCATTAAGTGTTTGTCCTGCTGTGTTATCAATCTGACTCTTCCTGGTTAGAAGTGCTTAATCCAGTGCAGTTGTTGGTCAGTATGATGTGTTATGTCCCAGAGCTGCCTCTTCAAACAGACTGTCCTGTGCTGGCAGCCAGGGAGACACTTCAGCCACCTTCTGGCACTTAAGTTACAACTTTATTGTTAAGATTCTGGAGAAAAGAGCACACAGTAGCCCTTACTTCTTCAAAGACAGATTTTTCTTCTTTCTTAGTTTAGATATACTTGTTGTGGTCCTGGGTTTTCTCCTGCAAATTAAAAACAAGTAGTGAGGTCCTTTGTCAGTAGTGTTTCCCCCTTTTCTATCTGAAGTTCCTATAGGAGCCTTTTCTGGTGTGAGTCTTTGTACTTCATAACACTTGTGGTTGTGTCTCCTAAGCAGTGAAGCACTCTGCCTGTGCTCTTCGAATGCTGTTCTCTTACTACTGGGTGGCTCTGGGTATTCACCACTCCCAAAGTGCAGGCCACTGGTAGGTTGCTGGGAGTTGCTGTATTTCTGCACATTTTCTAAAAACTGGTGTTTGAGAGCTTGCAGAAGTGTTCCAGGGCCTCTAGAACTTGTGTGGAAGTGAATGCTGACACCAGTAAGTCTCAGTCCTAATAGCTTCATAGCTTAGAACGGCATAAATGGAAAAAAACCTCACTGTTGTGTCTGAAGTTTAAGCCTATCCTTCATTTTATATAGTGCCAGAGAAAGGTAAAGTAATTTGGGTTGGAAGGGACTTCTTGTGGTACTGTGATTCAACCCCTGGCTCAGTGCAGGGCCGGCACTGATGTTAGGTGAGGTTTAGGACTGTATTTAGTAAATATTTTCATTCCCACAGCATCTCCGAGCGAACTACTCCAATTTTTGACCTCTCATTATTGCAACTTGTCCCGAGAGCATGGTTTCATCCTCTCTTTGCTCTCCTGTTGAAGGTATCAGCAGGATCACCCCTGATCTTCTCGCAGCTGTGTCATTCTGCTGTGTAGGTGGTTGCTCCAGCCACCTCATTTCTCAGGCAGACTTCTGATGTGCTTTTCTCTGTGTTCTAAGCTCAACAGTGGACATTTGGACACTTTAAGTTTCCAGCTTATGCCTGTTTTCCCTCAAGTTTATCAAACTTTGTTCATATGTCAGAGATCTAATGGGATGTAAATTCATGCAAGGTATTTTATGCCAGAAAATACACCAGATACTGTAACACAAGTAGGCCGTCATCTTTCCAGTAAAGGAGGATAGGAGTGGTGTTCCTTCCCTTTGGGACATACCCATGGAGTGGATCAGAACAATTATGCCTTGCACTTTTGAAGCATGTATGTTTGCAGTACTGGGCAGCTTTGCTCCCTGGGTGGTACGTTAGTAGGTTGATATTCCTTGAGCAGTGTCCAAGCAGCTTCAGAACAAAAACTCCCAGAATTTGTTCCCTTAAGCAGTCAGTAAGTGCCTTGTAAAGAGAGAGGGGCGTTGGCCTTGCATTAATTTACCATGGGTGCTAGTCTGCAGAGATCCTTGTGAACTGTTCTGAATTTGTGTTTAGTGAAGGAAAGATCTGCAATTACTGGTTTGTTTCTCTTTCCCCCTGCTAAGAGTTTGGGTACAATCTTTGTTCAAAACAAATCTCTCCACTGTTAAGTCATTTGTCAAGCAGAACACTAGGCTTGAAAACTGGAAGAAACTATTTCTTGATTCAAAATTTCAGGAAAACCAAAGTTAGGGTGAAAGAATAGCAGTAGATTAAAGGATGCTTCCATTCAATTCAGTACGCTCTGTTGTCCTGGCGTGTGGCAAAACTTCTGAGGTTATAAAATTCCACATGGGAGGTGTTCATTTTGTGTCAAGTGTCTTCTGAGTAGAGAAGTCCTTCACTCTTAAGGTTTTTCTGTGTTAATTGACAAGTTTGTGAATTTTAGGAAATGGTAGTCTTCCTCAGGGTTGCACAGCACACAGCTTGGCAAGGATGCAGCTTGCATCAGCAGTCTTTATATGCTCTTAGCAGTGGAGCACATCCTGTGTATTCTCTGAGCGTCCCCTCTCCTGGTCGGGGACTGTATGTAGCATTTGCGATTTTTACAGAGCAATTGTTAAATAAAAGAGATCAATTCCAAATGCTCTTTAAAAGCTCACTATCACTGAGCACCCACAGCTCCAACAAACCTCTTATCAGTCGTGCTCTTTGAAGCTGATAAACAATTAAAAATAGACTTCCCAAGTGAAAAAATGCAGCCAGGACCCAGACTTGAGTGCCCTGTACTAAATAAATGTCAGAAGAACCTGCGGGGGGAGAAGTACTTAAATTCATAGGGTGTAGGACTAATATGAAATCTAACACTGCTTGGCTCACATCACTGAGTGCAGCAAAAATATGTGCCTCTCTTGAGAATTACTCCTATGGCCTTCCTTACCATTCCTGGGGCTTTTAGCCTGTGTACGTACTGAGGGCTAACAAGGATTACAGATGAGAAATAATGTGCTGTTTTATAAATATTGTAGTTCTGTAAATGTGAATATTGACACTCGTAATTGGTAACAAATCTTGTTTCAGGTGAGCAGAGGTTGCTCTTCCTCAGAGTAGCAAGATTAGGATTGTTAGAGCTGGTTTTGTTTATTGCTAGTGTTACTTGCTGTATCGACAGTATGTAAGGAGTTATATTGGCTCTAATTTACTCCTCTTTAATAATAAAAGCTCCTTTGGTGTGTGATTTGCTATTCCACAGCACGGGAGAAAAAAGACCATCTGAAGTAGGCATAGCCAGCTCTAAAATGTCGTATTGCATTCTTAATGTGACATGAGGCATGTGAAGCTTTAGGCTATAAGAACTGTAAATGCTGAATTCAGAGTCTGAGAACAGGTGGAGAGAGGATCTTGTAATATGAGTTCAGTCATCCTACTGAAAAGTATTAAAGATGATTAAAGTGCTCTTTTCATTTTAGTTATGACTTTTTGGTAAGTGAAGAGGTCTTCAAGCAGTTATTAATGCTACTGCTATTAGAAGTGTGGGCCTACACATTTTGTGGTAAACAGGCATTAAACATTCAAACAGTCCTTTTACTATCCCTCCCTTCCCCTCTTCTGTTTTTATTTTATGTAGTTTCACTAGTACGACTCATCTGTTCTGTTCCAGAGTGTGTTCAGGCCTCAAGAGCTGCATGAAGAATAGCCAGCATGAAGAGAACAAATCAGTCCAGGCAGAAGTGCAGAAGCAACAAGAACATAAATGTAAATTAAGGGGTTTTAAGGTGTGGTATGTGTTCCATGCTGAGGTAGTAGTTTCCTGAACACAAAGCCTAACACTGCTGGAAGAAACTTTCTTGCCATGCTTCTCTTTTGGCTGGCCTGAGTGTTTGGGCACAGCAGAGCCCTGGTCTGGATGGAAATAAGTATCTTTGGCTGGATGAGTTCTGGCTTGGATTGGTTTCCTGACCAGTGGCTGCAGTGTTAAAAGTGCTTGAGCTGGCGTGAGGAATAGCTGGGGTGATGGGGGGGAATGAATGGGCAGTTTAAAGGCAGGGATGGCTTCTCCGACGGTTAGTGTGTCTGAAAATGAGGCTTTACTCCTTCTTAGTACAAAGGTTTTTTTCCTCCAAGGTTGAATGCCTTTGTGGGTTTTGGTTGGTTTTTTTTGCTTCATCTTCTTTGAAGGTTGATTGCAACAGCCCTTTTAGGGCTCAGTGGATGAGAATATTTGTAATATGAGTCCAAATGAATTAGGTGTGTGTATAAAATAAATGAAACTACTTAAAATTTCAGCATGAGGGTCACTTTAAAGGATTCACCTGGGTTTAATTCTGTTTGCCTGCTCCAACACTTATTAATTCAGATTACCTCTTCTGTGATCTGTGACTCAAAAGCAAGGATGTTTTAATTTAGGCTCTGGGAGTTTGTCTGGTCCACCACCCTTCTGCCATAGGTGCTTTCAAAACTCTTCTGGAATTTCCTGTCCCTGCTGCAACAGCAGTAAACTGCACCTCTACATTTGACAGCCTGACATTAAATTAACTAGCACTGACTTTAGTTTTCCTTATATACATCAGGGTGTGATTTGTAAGGTGACTAATAGTTACTGTATGGGCAGCTGTTCATAGCACAGAACCCATGTTACCATCCCAGGATAAGCACCTCCTGCTCCTCCAATTTGAAGCCTGAATTCCCTTGTCCAGGCAGAGTATCACTACTTAATGAATACTTGCACAAAGATAAAGGAAATAGCTGTTGCCCAAAAGTTTATTCTTGGATACTTGTTAATCTACATGAAGCCTTAGAGGAAAACAAAATCCAAATACTTATTATGAAGTCTCCAGAATGCCATGAAACTTGTTGCACAGGTCTGTTTTCAGGTGTGGGAGTGGCTGGTATTGCCATTCTGATATCATGCAACAGATGGCCAAAAAATCCTGCTCTGCTCAGACTGATTTTGAAGAAGCAACTGTTTTGCTGTTAGCAGTTTGCTAATAAGCTAAATGAAAGCCTGAATTAGTGTGTGATGGGAGAAATGACCACAAATACTTGTTGATAAAACTAATAATATCTTCCAGTATCTACTGACAATATTAGACTTTTGTGACAATGGATTTTACAGGCTGTTCTAACCTGAAATTATTTTCTATTCTCAGTTTAATACCTTCAAGTATTCTGGTGGTCTTTTGTGAGCTCCTTCATCACTTTTACATTATGAAGAACTGTAAAAGGGACAGACTGATTAGTGTTATGATCTAGCATCAGCTTAAAAGGAATTTCTCTGTGACTGCTACTTTTAAAGTGTAAATCTTTCTGTATTTTACACCTGATTAAATTGCACGTTTGTCCTTCTGAAATGATCTGTCATGTTGGTAAAACGTGATACCTTCCTTAATACATTAAAAAGGGAAACTTTTTAAAAAAAAAGATTGATTTGAAAATATTTCATTCACATTTCCCAGCTTTTAGGAAAGAATTCTCTGAATGACTAAAAACCTAGACTCATCCAGTGAGATTGCACTAGCAGTTATTGGAAGAAATAGTGAAAAATTAAAGCTAAAATTTAAAAGAATGTTAGATAGGAATGGAAGGAGAAATTAAGGAAGAATGAATAAGGCTTAAGAACAAGAATATTTACTATTTTGTTCCTACTACCTTCTCAACAGACCTTTAATTCTCCAAATCTAAAGGAAAAACAAGGAAAAAATTGCTATTCCAGAAGTAAAGCTGAAATGCTTTCACCGGCCTGCTTTCTTCATCAAGGCTTTCCGTGTCAAGTTACAGTTTACCCCAAGTGACTTGAATATATGTGGGGTTTGATGTCAGTAAGCGCAGTGACTTTTTTTTTCCCCTTTGTTTTATTTCTAGTGCAAGTTTCAAGCAGTTGACATTGTATTTGCTTTTCTCGCCGCTGTAGGCTGCAGCTTATTACAGTAGAATTAGCAGTATTAGTTCTGGAAGAGCCATGATTCTGGGGCCTTCTGCCACTGTCAGGTGCAAGGATTAAGAGGGAGCTTGTTCTGCAAACAGCTGAGGAGAGATAAAGAATTGAGTTTCCTTCTGTCTGGCTCAGGGACCCTGGATATATACTCTGTTTTCATGTCTTGCATGTGTCTTTCCCCAAGTTCTTGATCCAAAGTAATAAATTAGCTTTATTCTGAGTAATCGCAGAAGGTCACAGGTGTGTGCTACTCACTGACTGAAAAATAGGAGTCAGTGCTGGATAAAGCTTCTCATTTCTTTGTGTCACTTCATGAGACATGATGAAATTTGAAAGAGCTCTGCTGTGATCCCTGGGCAGGAGCAACAACCAGGGAGATTTCTTCTGTAGGTTATAGGAGGAGAGATGGGGAGAGAAATAAAAAGGGAGGAGTAGAGAAATGTCATGAGAGACATTTTTATTCTAACGTTGCACCAAGCTGGCTGTGGGTGATGTATGTCCTGTAGCCAGGGACAGGCTTGACTGGGCTCTTGGGAGTTTTTAAGCGTTGAAGGTATAGGGGCACTTTTCAAAACATCCTGGCCAAAGTGCACCATCTTTACATAAATGAAAGGTAACTTTGGTTCACAGATAACAACTAATTGAATAAAATAGTCATGCGAGGGGTGATCACAGGTAAATACTATGAAATTTAAACAGGAAGGTGCCCACAAATTGTGACCCAGAGGGTAGCAGGATGCTTGAGAGAAAGCAGTTTCACTGTACTGGGTGCTGGATGTAGGGCAGAATGGCACAGAGTGGAGGGACAAAGCTCAGTGTGGCCACCTAACATATGGAATTCAGGTTGCTGGTGTTGAGCTTTGCTGACAGCTTTAAGCTGGCATTGTTGCTTAAGGTGGCCCTGGCCCTCCAAACCTGTCCCCACACCTCTGCCCAAGCATTTGTGTGGGAAATCAGGAACCAGATGTGTTCTTACGCAATTACCTGTTCTCCCTGCATTAGTTTTAAGTTGGAATTAGTTCTCGATGGAGTTCATTATGATGAGTGAATTATTCTGCCAGTGTGAAGGAAGGGAAAAGGTGAGAGCAGCTCTTCGAGCAGCAAATGCTGGTTTTGTGTCCTACATGGATCACACAACCATTTTACAAGTTAAGCTGATCTCCTGGCTGGTCACTGGGGAGAAAGTTGGCTTTCTCTAGATAGTCATTTAGCATAGGGATCCACTTAGAAGCTTTGAATCACTCTCTGGAAGAATGTGTATGTCTGATTGCCCTATTCAGAGACAGCAGCCTCCCAGCACAGACACCTTGGTTGGGTAATCACCACCAGCACTACCAGAGCTGGCTGTCTTCTCCCTTTGCAGGGTCAGTACTTAAGGAAACCATCCTTCTACAACTCCATGTTTGCAATTGCAGCTGTAATTCATGTAGCTGTTTTATGTATTTCCTGAGGCTTCTTTACCTTGACAGGCCCCTTGTCATACACAGAAAAAGCACAAGTGTTTATTAACTGGTGATGAAGTTCACTCTTCTACGTTTCTTATTTGTCCTTTTTCTTACTCCCTCTGAGATGCTGAATTATTTTTCAGAGTAATTGCTTAACAGTAGATTAATGAGGCTGCCTTTTCTGAAATTAAAACTGTAATAAATGTTTGAAGTAGGACATTTGACTTTTTTGTTTGTTTTCAGTGCCAGTGTTAAAAGTGGCGAGGAGGAAATGAGAAAACAGCTGGAGATGGGTGTAGTAGGCAAATGAAAGCTTTAAGTGTTTAGTGTGAGAAAATTACTTAGTAATAGAAACTTATCGCAGTTTTTTAGTTTGTCCTGTTGGTAGTAATTCTTTGATATTTGCATGTGATATGCACAGCTGGACTGTTTGGATCCAACTGTACCTGTTCTCTTGAGTGTAGAACTCTGAACTACTCCTAGAACCACCTCGAGTTCAAAAGCTTTATAGCCACTTTGTGGAGTCCTGAGACCAAGCTACCAAATTCTGTTTGGTGTGCATGGCCCTGCACAGAGCTATTCAAGCATCTTCCTACCACTTTGCAAACTGTGTCATTAGTTTTTGGTTCTAGTGCCATGCTGTGTGGAGCAGAAGAATTGGTGTACCTTTAAACCCAGAGGGGATCTTTGAGGAGTGGCTGCACATAGGCCTTGTCTATATTCTGGATTTGTTGCCTGTCTAGGGGTACTGCTGTTATGCTGAGGAGATCAGGAGCAATTGTAATGAATAGCAAATAGGAGCAACACTAGGAAAGGCAGTACTCAATGCTTTGTGTTCTATGTATGTCGCTTTAGAATAAGTTGCATTCATGCCATGTTCATCTGTTATCAGGGAAGCTCTGCTGAAGGAAATGGTCTACTTGTTAAACTGCCTTATCTTTGGCTGTGCTTAGCTGGGAGCCTTTTCAGGGAAAAGATACGGCTGTTTCATGATAGGAAGGGGAATGGCCAAGCACTCCTGGGGTTACTCTTCAACTGCTAATGCCCTTAAATACTTACACAGGCATATATGTGAACTGGTAGCAGGAGAAAAAAGAAAAAATGTCTGTTGTCTATCAACTCTCTTGAATGTATTTTAATATATTTCATCTTTCTTTAAGTGGTAGGTGTGCTGCATAACTGTAGACTCTCAGCTGAAGTTTTTGCTTATTCCCCTATTCAGTCACAGGGTATGCAGGAAGAACAGAATTCTCCTGTGTTCTAACTTAAGGCTTTATTTCCACTCCCATAACATTTTTAATAAGTGGCTAATCCTTAAGTGTCAAAGCCATGTCAGTTTTTGAGTGGGATCTGTATATGGAGTGACTTGCATTCAAGGTCTGAATATGTTGCAAGGTGATGTGGGTTTTTTTTTTGCAATAATGCAAAAATATTTTTCACTGTTTTATGAATGTCAGAAAACTATTGACGCATTTGGCTTCATTGTTTCTATTGGAGTTTGTTGTTTGTTTTTTTTCTTGAGCAAAGTGTATATTACATACATCACTAAATCTACTTTTTAATTGCTTTAGTGTCCCAACAGTTTTTATTGAGACTGTGCCTTTTTTGGCAAAAATGAGTTCTATTATTTGGTATGTGAAACTTGATGCATTTCAGGGTTTGTTACTTCCAACATTGGCTGAGAGGCAGACAGATGCCTCTTTAATAGTAGCTTTATTATAAATAACACAGCTAGAGAAACAGGCAGTGACATTAACTATTCCTGTCTCTAGTTTTGTACTCTCTGCATTGACACCTACAAGTTGGTTTAATGCTTCTATGACTCCCTTTCAATACCTAATGGGGCTCCAAGAGTGCTGGAGAGGGACTTTGGACAAGGGCATGGGGTGACAGGACAAGAGGGAATGGCTTCACACTGGTGGAGGGTGGGGTTAGATTGTATATTAGGAAGAAACTCTTCCCTGTGAGCATAGCTGGGCTGGGACTCTCCTGTGCTGCAGTTAGTAGGACAGTTGGCACCGAATTATTTTCTCTCGAGCCACCTTTTGATTCCTTTCATTGGAATGAGGTGTCAGTTGTATCAAATACATAGCCCTTCTTATTTCTGCTTGTTTCAGCTTTTCAGATGAGCTGCCTGTGAGTTATTTGAAGAAGCTTAGGTCTGTTGTTTGGATGTCACAGCTTTTTTACCTGGTTAATTGGATTGTGACAGTGCATTGAGCTGTTTAGTGGTGTGGTGTCTCTCAGCAGAGCCCGTTGAGCGAGTGTGCGTGTAAAGACTGGCTTGAGCTATTATGTGGGAATTGTGGTGTTGATTTCAGGTGTTATTTGGTCTTGGTCACATTCCTTATTCTGGAAGCTCTTCTTTTTTGCTTTTATTTTCAGTCTTGTTTTACTGCATCCTCTTCTGTTAACCTGCTTTGTTTTCCTTTTTAGATTCAATCATTGTGGAAGTGAGCTGTTGATGTAAGGTAGCAGTAACTGGTAGGAAGAGAGCTGGTGACAAAAGCAAGAAATAAAAAATTAAGTGTATATGAAACTCAGCAGTTTTTATTCCCAGTGTTCTGCTATAATGGTCTGAGTTGCAGCAAATTACATGTACTCTGATAAATACAAAACTTGCCTGTAAAACTCACGTGGTGAAAATGGAGGATTAAGTTTTTTTTAAAAGTAAGTAAAAAGCAGCAAATAGTTCAAGATGAGAGTGATTGAGAAATGACATGGACAGGCAGTGCAAGGCTCACTGCAGCAGAGGTGAAGTCTTTCCAGAGAGCTTATTTAATAGGAAAGAGCCTATACATTTTTCCCTCTTAAACTTAGGCCTCATCCTGTGTCCCCCTGGTTGGAGAAGTTTGAAATTTGTAAACGCACACATTCTTCAGAAGAAATCTTGGCAGCGTGGCAAGATTTTTGAGCTGGCCAAGACATCAAATGAAACTCTTGTATTTTTGTAGTCTGTTGTTACTATAACCTTTAGAATATTGTGACATTTCCCCTGTGGCAGGGGTTTAGTTTAAAACCAGACACTTCCAAATTCATTTACTTTTCACTGAAAGGAACGTGTTCATATTTGTGCTGTGTTGGAGTCCAGGAGATCTGGATCAGGATGCGGTGGTGGCAGGGGCAGGCAGGGGACAGCAGAGGTGGCAGGCCCGGTCCCGGTGCAGTGCCGTGTCTCGCCGCTGGGGGGCAGCCGTGCCCCGCCGTGTAACCCCCACCCACGATGAGCGACAGGTAACGGGGGTGAGAGGTGGGAGAGGGAGGAATAACGGGGTCTTAGTTCCTTTACTGAACAGTTGTGAGAGTCCATCCGTTCCTTTTACACATCTACACGCATCACTGTAACCCGAGTCTTGCCCGCAGGCATTTCCTTGGTCTCCGTGTACACCTGCATTCCTAGGCTGGCAGACTTTTCCTGACAACGTGAGCCATAGGTCAAAGTCTTCAGGTGTGGTAGGGACTTGTTCCTTGGTGGACTTAGTATTTTCTGCTGTGCGAGTCTGAAATGATGCCTTCCTACAACTGCACGGGAAGACGTGCTTCTGTAGGATCGTAGAGGACACTGGCAAATTTTGGCCTGTTGTCTTGCTTTTGGGTGACTTAGCATCATCTGCTAAGTCACAATCTCTGATATTGACAATGAATGTGAAGGTCCTTATGAGAGCCCCACCCCTGCTCAGAGCTGCCTGTGCTTCTGTTGAGGCTGCAGACCTCTTCTCTGTTCCCCTGCAAGGAAATGGCATTAGTTTTGCCGGTGGGTTTTTGCCATTTTTTCTCTTCATCTTAAATATTTCATTGTTACCCCTACAACTTTTTATTTTGTTTAGCTGTGTCCTTTTTCTTGTTCAGAGATTTTTGGTCACCTCAAAAGGCTTCTCTTCTCTCTGCAGATACTTAAGGTAATTGTAAAACAGTTTTGCAGTTGCTGTAGGCCAAAGACCAGCTCTGTTCTGATTGCCTGCTGTCTAGTGTTAAGTACTTACATCATCTTGTGTACTTCAGCTGTTTCTCCATATGGATTTGCTCCAACTTGAAAAGATGATGCGTGGTAAAGGAAAGGCGAGGCCGGATCCCTGCAGGGAGCGCACACGAAGCCATATGTCGGTATTTCTGGGTATCTGGTGCCCTCTGGAGACTGTGGCTGCCCACGACAGAACAAATATCAAGACTGGCACGTTAATAGATGTTCCCAGTCTGAGCAGGCTGAGGAACAATATGAGCTTTATTGTTCTCATAGCAGAAGTGGAGGATGCTAGAAAAGACAGTAGAGTAAAAGCAAGAACTCTCTAAAAATAATAGCAATTACATGTCTTGTAATTGTTAAAGCTAATGGAGAATGACAGCTGTATTTTGTGTGTCTAAAAGCCTGTGTATATCAAAATGGAGTATGCAAGATTAAATACAGATACTTGAAAATAGTACGGTGATTTTTAAAGTGTCGAGTTAACAAGAGAGATTAAATATTAAATATTTATGTTAATTAAATTGAGTTAGCTGGACTGAGAAGCTGGTCAATTTAATGGGAAAATATGGAAGTCTCTTATCAAATCTGTGTGTGGATACAGGACTTTATCACAGACTTGAAACTGGCTCTTTTGTTACTTGCTTCAGCAGTAAAATTGATCTTGGTACCTTTTTAACACGTGAGGAATATAAGAAATTATATCCTGATGCAGGGAATGTGTTTGGCATGGTTGGGGAACCTGCTTTCATTTTTACAAAGTTAACCACCTGAAACAGGTAGACTTAGGAAGTACTCCTTTACTATGATCTTGCTCTTTCATTTGTGAAAAAGACATCTGTAAAATAATACTATCTTTTAGCTCTTACTACTCTTGAGACAACCTTCCTGCAGAATGAGAATACAGGAATTTCATATTTTTTCCTAACTACAGGTAAGAACTCTGGATGGTCTGAGGAGGAAGAAAATCTCAGTGTTACGCTTGTATGTAGCTATTTTCAGAGTTACAGTTAAGGCCCACCTGAACACTGAGCTTCAGTATTGCTGGTGGTTTATGACTGGATAGATGGATTTAACCCAGGCATCATTAGAATCCACCAGTTCCAAGTCCACATCATTTACATAAAATTAAATTTTACTTGAACTGTCTCTTCCTGCTGTGGCTCACTCAGCTGAAGAGGGAGGGCAACTGCATCATTCTCTATTCTGCTCAGGGCTCAGCAGTGCTCAGATGTGGAAATTGTACTTAGACTGCTTATAAGAAACATACTTGACCAACTTCTTTATGTCCTTTTTACTTTTGTTGTTCAGAGGAGTTTATACATACAGCAAATAATAGCAGTTTGACATGAAACAAGTAAGACTTGAGTTCTTTTGCTCAGTTCTTAGTGCATTTTCTTCCTGGGGAAGTTCTGCAGTTCTCAAATGTAATGCTTTCTTTAAGGTTGGCTTTTTTATTTTTTAATAGAATGGTACTTTTGTACCTTTAAATTTTATAGCCAAAGACTGCTTCTGGTCCTGCTAAGCTACGTGAAGTGATTACACGAGCTCAGTAAGAAACAATACTGCTGTACATCTTGCTGGTAGGATTTGTGGTCTTTGAGAAATGGGAACATGCTTTTCACTTTATCTCTTTTCGTTGCTTTCCTTCCTTTCCAAGAACGTGGTACAGTTGTCTCAGTGCAGGCAGCGTTCTGTGATTGCCTTGGTTTGCAGTGGTGATGGGCTTGTGGAGACCCACAGCTCTGAGCTCCTTTTCTGATTCGTGGCTGCTGTAGAGTTGGGTGTTTTCACTTGGGCGACTTGTTCTTCTGTGGGGTTTCTGCAGTTGTTGAATACATTGGATGGTGTGTGGCATTCATTGTCTTGTTTTTACAGCAGGAAGGTGAAATGGAAGGTGAGGCAGTCGAAGCTATTGTGGAGGAATCAGAAACTTTTATTAAGGGAAAAGAGAGGAAAACCTATCAAAGACGCCGTGAAGGTGGGCAAGAGGATGATGCTTGTCATCTACCGCCAAACCAAGCAGATGGAAGTGAAGTAGTGCAGGATGTCGGCAGTGGGGTGCAGATGGTGATGATGGATCAGCTGGATCCAACTCTTCTTCAAATGAAGACTGAAGTAATGGAAGGTGCAGTGCCTCAAGAAACTGAGGCTACAGTGGATGACACACAGATCATAACACTTCAGGTTGTTAATATGGAAGAACAGCCTATAAATCTTGGTGAGCTTCAGCTGGTCCAAGTACCTGTACCAGTGACTGTACCTGTTGCCACCACATCTGTAGAAGAACTGCAGGGAGCTTATGAAAATGAGGTTTCAAAAGCAGGCCTGCAAGAGGGGGAACCCATGATCTGTCACACCCTTCCTTTACCAGAAGGCTTCCAAGTAGTGAAAGTTGGTGCAAATGGTGAGGTGGAGACACTGGAACAAGGTGAACTTCAGCCACAGGAAGATCCCAATTGGCAAAAAGATCCAGACTATCAGCCACCAGCCAAAAAAACAAAGAAAAACAAAAAGAGTAAGCTTCGCTACACTGAGGAAGGCAAAGATGTGGATGTCTCTGTGTATGACTTTGAAGAGGAGCAACAGGAGGGTTTGTTGTCTGAGGTTAATGCAGAAAAGGTAGTGGGCAATATGAAGCCACCTAAACCAACAAAAATTAAAAAGAAAGGTAAGCTCCCTGTCTGCAAGTGGGTTTTGAAAACATATTTATTATGGTGGAACCTTGTAGTGTGATTGAGGTGACTGAATAGAGGCAAGCTGGGAGGAAAGCAGACTCGCCCAGTGTTGCTTGCTTCTTATATAATAGAGCTCAACTCCAGTGTTTCTTGAATGAGCCTCCTATCTCTTCCATTGAGGCTGTGAGGGAGCTCATTTTCCTCCAGTATAATGCTGTGGCATTAATATTCCCATTTAACTGTGATTGAAAAGATTGTTCTCTTTGCTGTAATTCATGTGTAACAGTTTGTGTGCATGTGGTTTACACCAGGAGCCAATGGTGTAATTATTTCTGTGGGCTTTTTCTAAACAAGTGCTGGGAAAGGGAGATGGTGCAAAATACAGTAATAGGTATGCTTGATTTTTTTTTATTTTTTTTTTTTTTTGTTAAAATTGTAAGTTAAGGAACCTTTTTTAGAGTGCAGAAGGAACATGGAGTGCTGGCATACTAATGAAAATTGAAGCCAAATCATCCAGAGGCAATGCAGTTGGGTTTAGCAGTCACGGTGGTTCCTTGCAGTAGTTACACCTCGAAAAATCTTTCCTTTTCCCTGCTGATCACTAATGTTACACAATAGACCACAGTGCTGTCAAAGCTAAAGATGATTTCCTTCATGACTAGGTGTAAAGAAGACATTCCAGTGTGAACTGTGCAGTTACACTTGTCCGCGTCGTTCCAACCTGGACCGCCACATGAAAAGCCACACTGATGAAAGACCACACAAGTGCCATCTCTGTGGCAGGGCTTTCCGAACAGTCACGTTGCTGAGGAACCACCTCAACACTCACACAGGTACTCTTGGTTTTGCATACATTGTTTTTTTAGGATCTACTCTGTCTTTAGAACAAAGAAATTTAAGATAGATCCCTCCTGTCTTTCCAATTCCTTTTATGAAGCAAGCTAAAAAGGAGGAGGTGATGCAGTTGCTTTCTGCCAGGTCATGTGTAGAGCTTGTCCTGTTCACAGGTATAAAACTGATCCTGGTCTTGATCTCAAATTACCTGAAGTTGCAGAAATGTTCTCTTTGCCTTGATCATTAGTACTTGTATTCTTAGCTTTGTATTTTTGCTGCTGCTTGGAGAAAAGTACAATGAGAATGAGGCTGGACTTAAACATGAGGGAATTAAAAATAACCAAAACAAACTAACCCCAAGGAATAGATTATAAACTGGATGCCTAAAATTTATAGCTGAGAGTTGTAGCACATTTGTGTTGCTCCTTCCCAAAGTTTCTGATATGAAACTGCAGGTAATTGAGCTGTGCATATACTTAAGTTGTGCCTTTCTGCCAAAAAAACTCACTCATCTCCCAATCCATATCTTCAATCCATTAGTTATTTATACAAAACATCTGACTTTTGTGTAATATTTGCTACTCTAATCTTTCAGAACAGGAAAGCAGTGTTGCTGATTCACTTTAAAAACAAAACCAACCCAAACTCTCCTGTTTTCTTTTGTTACTAAATCTGCATGTCATTGTCTTCCTGTTTTGCTGTACACCATCAGGTACTCGCCCTCACAAGTGCCCAGACTGCGACATGGCCTTTGTGACCAGTGGAGAGTTGGTTCGGCATCGCCGCTACAAACATACCCACGAGAAACCATTCAAATGTTCCATGTGTGATTATGCCAGTGTGGAGGTATGTTAGTTACTTGTTACAGTGCTGAGTGCGTCCTTGTGTGCTTCAAAGCTTGTTCGCCATCTGTTACAAACTCTGTTCTTAGGCATTTCCTCTTTGGCCATTTGGTTAAAAGACTCTGAGCAAAAGTTGTTATAAATCAGGGCTGCTCTTGGAAGCAAGTGGTAGGGTTTCCTCAGTGATTCAGAAAGCAGTTTGAGATCACTTAGGCACAGAAATCCTAGGTGATATCCATTTCCTCTTTATAGACAATAGCTGTCATTGTTTCTTAAATTATTTGACCTTTAATGTGATTGCAGGAATTGTAACATGCTCCACATTGAAGGAGACAGACATTTCCTGCCGCAGTGGGGTGTCATTTCAGATAAGAGTTGCCCTCTCATTTTAGAAACATGCATTATCTGTTTATGCCATGAAGGTGTCTGTAGCTAAAACTAATGAGCCTTTGCCTCAATATTGGTTGAAAAGCAGCTTTACTAATATTGAATGATTATCTAATTTGCTCAGGCACATTAAGCTTCCTTGAATGCTTCCTCTCCATGCAGTATTGTTACATGTTTTTACAGGGGAGCTTTTATATTGTGATAGGAAATTAGAGCCAGATGATGAACAGCGTAATTTTGAAAAAATGGGATTTCTGCCGTGGAAGAAGGTTACAGTGAGAGACCTTGAGTAAGGGCTTTGGGCTTTTTTTCCTGCCTACACTGTGCCTGCAGTACTAGAATCCAGGCCCTGTGGGTTTGAGTGCTGGGTAAATTGTGTTGCAGGGGTTTTCATAGTAGGAATTAGAAAAGAAGAACCAAGTTGGTCCTTATGTGAGATTATGCTGCTTTTTGTAGGCATAGGTTGGTGATTAAGCAGCGTGTTCAGGCTGGAGTAGAAAATGCAATACCATTGGTGTTCTTTGCTGGGTTTGGTGTTCTTTGTGCTGGGTTTGTGTCTTCTCAATGAAAGCAAGAGAGGAAAGGAATTAAGCTTTCCTGCAACACTTCCTTGTGTCTCTTTGGGATACTTTGAAATTTTAGGGTGCCTTCAGATACTGAGATGGCTGATAATGGTAAGCTGAGCACAGGACTCCAAATCAGGCTACAGTGAGTGTGGGAACAAACATCAGGCAAGACTGGGAGTGAGGTTAAGAGGTGAAGTAGAATGAGACAGGAGTGAGTAGCTGCGTGCGGTGTGGGAATGGCACTGAAATTTGCTTGTTTGAATTTGTGGCAAAATAAAAATAGACTACCTTAAACTCTTCACTGATGCCTTGTACCTTTGGCAATCTGACCTGCTTGTCCGTGCTAACTTCAGTCTTGCTCTTGACTTCCAGGTTAGCAAATTGAAACGCCACATTCGTTCTCACACTGGAGAGCGCCCTTTCCAGTGCAGCTTGTGCAGCTATGCCAGCAGGGACACCTACAAACTGAAGAGGCACATGAGGACCCACTCCGGTACTGATGCCAGGTTTCCTTAGAGCTCTGAAACTGTGTACAGTGTGTGCCAACACTTAAACAGCAAAAGAAATAGGGTTTTGTAGTTTTATCTTAAACCTTTATGAAGTCTGTAGCTGAAGAGAATATGCAGTATGATTTATAAGCGCTAGTGAATTCATAACATGCACTGAGAAATGAGCTTAGAGGACACTGCTTTCCAATTTGACTGAGGTGATAAAATACAGGCACTTGTAGTATGAGCTGATGAAACTTCTGTTTTCAGTGTTCCAGTTTCAGTTAAAGATCAGAGGCATTTACAGTTTCATGCTTTAGTGTAATTTTAAAAGCTTCTCATGCATGTTAGTTCATAAAGATGCTGAATTTTTTCCTCAGTAGAGACAGGGATGGCTTTAGCACAGAATGTTAAGGCAGAGCCAAAATAATCATATTGCTAAAATTAAAGGGGTGGAATGCTCTTTTACATATACATGAGCATTCAGAATCCCCACCCCAAAAAAATCTGATGCCACTTGCTGTCTTTTGGCAGCCTGTGTGTAGGTCTTGCCTGCATTTCTCAGAGTCAGAATAACGTGACTTGCTTAAAGATTGAACTGAAATTTCTTTGTAGAAAGATGCTTATTGGAGCTAAAACTTCTAGAGAAAAAGACATTATTGAGCTCTTTGTAGAGTTACTGTTTCTATTGTCTAGGTGCCTGCTGCAAGTTTCTGGGAGGTTGCTTGGGGCTTCTTGGTAAGATTTCTTTTTAATAAAAGTACTTGTGCTATTTTTTCCACTTGCTCCTGAAGGAGAGAAGCCATATGAATGTTACATCTGCCATGCTCGCTTCACTCAGAGCGGTACCATGAAGATGCACATTTTGCAGAAGCACACGGAGAATGTGGCCAAATTCCACTGTCCTCACTGTGATACTGTTATAGCGCGAAAGAGTGACTTGGGTATGTATCTCCCAAACGTGGCTGTTTGCTGAAAAGGGTACAGAACTCCTGCCAGTGTTAGAGTTCACGTCACCCAGCTGCTGTCTCTCTCAAACCGGTGCGTCTGGTAACTGCACAACATGAAGCACAGCATCACCTGTGGGGCTGGTGATATACACTTTTAGCTTACCATAGCTGTAGCAAATTAGAACAATTTTCAATTTCTTCATGTTATTTGAAAAAGGTGGGGTTTTTTTCAAGCATACAAGGCAAGCTACTGTTTTCAGGCTCAGAGATGCAAGGCATTTATTGAACTTGGACTGAGATTCCAACAGCATAAGAATTGGGGTCTGAAAAGCCAGAAGATTGCTTGGCTTGACCTCCTGCACATTAAGTTTCATGCAGAGATATTTTCATCAAGTTAAAAGGTTTGAATTAGACCAAATGTTTTAATTTTCCAGAATGTGGAGCTGTGTGCCACAGACCAGAGTATGTGCTTACAAAAGCCCTGAGTCCTTCCAGCAGGACAGTCTTGATGTAGTCAGCAGTACCCAGTGTGATTCCAGCAGGCAAGCTCTTGTGTTCTAGAAGAAGGTGACAAAGAATATCGTGCCCAGAGCAGCTGAGGAGAAGGAAAGAGCCACGATTTGGCAGAACTTTCTGTCTATAAACAGAATTATCACCCAAGGAATGGGAAGACAGACTCCCTTCTGGTAAAGACAAGTGTAAGGTGCTACAGTGAGAGGCAGTTTGAGAGGATGGCAGTCAGGTGATGTCAGGAGCAAACAAGCTGATTTACAACAGAGGAAAACTGATGTTAGCTGTGAAAAATTTTTCTTCTAATATTGCTTTAATCTATCCTAAGCTACCTCGTGCAGCTGTGGTGTGCTCTTAGTTGGAGGATTTTAAAGAAGTGACTTAAACCTCTATCAAGGATTATCTGCTGGTATCCCTGTTGCTTTCTAGCCCTGTCACACTGACTTCTAATCCTGCAGAAAATCCTGTTTCCCCCCAGTGAATTACCTGGCTTCTGTTTGTATCCAGGCAATTTGGGTTAGTCTTAAACCTAACAGTCCACAAGACACTTCAGTTTGCCAGTTATACGTAATGAAATGCAAGTGTCCTGAATCAGCACAGATTGTGACTAATAACCAACTCTGGAATCCTGTGGAAAAACTCAACAGTTTTTCTTCAAGCTGTTTCGGTCTAGAATTTGTTCTAGTTGATTTTAACTACAAATCTTTCAGGTTTTCACTTGAATCCTAAATTAACTATTTCACTGTTTTGGCTGAGCTCAGGCATGAAGATCACTAAAGGGCTGTAGATCTGTCTTCTCATGCTTGGGAAGCCACGGTGGTGAAAGCCTCCGATCCTCTCACTCCTAGGTGTCCATTTGCGGAAGCAGCATTCCTACATCGAGCAGGGCAAGAAGTGTCGCTACTGTGATGCTGTGTTCCACGAGCGGTATGCCCTCATCCAGCACCAGAAGTCTCACAAGAATGAGAAGCGCTTCAAGTGTGACCAGTGTGATTATGCGTGCAGACAGGTAAGATGGTGGGACTGGCACCCTCTGTCAATGTTTGGACAGGAGCTAAAGATATGAGGTGGAAATCTTGGCTGTTACATTTGATCAGCTCTTAAGATCAAATTGGTTGTCTAAATCTTCTGAAGGGTGGGAAGGAAAGTACAAGTGGCCTTTTCTTGGTGTGATGCTGCGCTGTAGAAAAGAACCTTCTAATTCACAACCTTGATGTACCTGTTGACCAAGGGATAAGAGCCCATATAGGATAGAAGTAGCTAGGAGTTACTATGCCATCAATCAAGATATTCTCGTGTACCTGTGGAATCATCCTTTTCTTGATATTGAAGTTTCGGCTTCCTTTTAGCCAAAAAATTCACTCTTTTGTATCCATTTGTCTGAGTTCTCAAGTTGCTTTTCCTGTCTTGCCTGTCTGTGCCAGGAGCGACACATGGTCATGCATAAACGGACCCATACTGGAGAAAAGCCTTATGCCTGTAGCCATTGTGATAAAACCTTCCGCCAGAAGCAGCTCCTCGACATGCACTTCAAGCGATACCACGATCCCAACTTTGTCCCTGCTGCCTTTGTCTGTTCCAAGTGTGGCAAAACGTTCACTCGCAGGGTAAGGGAATTGCACTGCTTTGAACTGGGAGGGTTGGGGTGGAGTGAGGCTTTTAGTCAAGGGGAGGGGGAAGTTTTACTCACCAGAAAGGTTGGGGAAGGTACACAGTACAATACTGGTCTTTTAAAAAGAGCCCTTCTCTCTGAGAGGAAGAGAGGGGAGAGACCTGGTGTAACTTGGAGTTAGTACCACCATATATTAGCACATGACATCATGAACAGTGTGAAAATACAACTTTATTCATGAAGTTAATAAATGTACCCATTTCCCCTATGCAATCTGTCTTCAAAAAAAAAAAAGACATAAGTTACCAGAAACATGCTTGAAAATACAGACCCAGAATGTCTGATCTTGAATTCAGTGTATGTTTTAATATTTGTTTTGGTTTTAATCTTCCGCTGAGTAGAACACAATGGCCAGACATGCTGATAACTGCTCTGGCCTAGATGGTGGGGAAGGAGAGAATGGAGGAGAGACAAAGAAGGGTAAACGTGGCCGAAAGAGAAAGATGCGGTCTAAGAAAGAAGATTCCTCTGATAGTGGTAAGAACAGCTCAGTACCTTCTGAGAATTACAGGCCTGTGATTCACTGCATGTGTTAGCTGTTGGTTTGCCAATTCTGCAGGTTTGTTCTGGCACTTGAAAGAGTCTTGTCTGTTTGGCAAACAAAAAATGATAGTACGTGGCCAAGTGCAGAGGGATGTACTGCCTGTGAGGGATAATACAGATCTTGCTGTCCCAGGCCTTTTCCAAGACAGAGTAGTGTAAAAAACACTGTCTGACACCTGTTGTGTCATCTGTTCCATTCCTGTCCTGCCTGTGTGGGAAACTCTCTGCTAATTTTTTCAGAGCCCCCAAAGAAACTTGTGTGGGTTCTGTGGTGCACTGCTCTGAAATGGTACTTGATCCTGCTTCACTGCTTTGGGTGGCATGTGATGTGTCCAGACAACTGCACCACTGAATAGCCTGGCAACCTCTGTGGGGCACGGCTGGCAGCATCCTAGAGAATGGTGCAGATAACACTATTTGTGAAGGAAAAACCTCTCCTTGTAGAGGGAAAACTTTGTCATGTCTTTAACAGAAAAAGTTAAGTAAAAATCTTAAGAGTTCAAAGATGATTCTGCAAATGGACTGTTGCTGATGACTCTCTTATCTGGAGTACTTTAATTAACCAAGGGGTGAGATTGGAAGAACAGGGATATCTCTATGCGTATCTGAAATTCCTATGTGGCAAACAGGTTTTAGGATGAGTATGATCAAATGGTTTGCAAACTTTGAAAAAACTTCAGAAATGGATGCTTAAAGTCATATTTGTATTGATACTTAAAAAAAAGGTGGTATTATAGTTGGTTGAAACAAGCATTGTGCATTTAAAATATAAAAAGCTATTTACATGCAACATGCCTCTTTTATCCTCTCACGCCTCTCTTTTCCCCACACTTCTCCAAATCGCCTCAGCACCTCCCTAAAAATCCCATAAGTGCAATCCAAAACTGCCTGCATCCCATTTTGTGTCCTACCCCCAACCAGGAATTCCTCAACACCCCATAGACTCAAAGGGGATCTGGAGAGCTGCTCCCTATGACTCATCGGGATGGATTTCACACCTGGACACTAGGGCTGATGGCCCTCCTAGGAGTGGCTTTGTTCCTCAGAAGTTGTGGATTTGGTTCCCACCTTTGGTTGTGCCTTTTGGATGAGGATTTGATAGTACTTTGCTGTAGATAGATGTGTTTCAATCTTGTTCAAACTGAAGACTTACCTGAGATCATTTCTTACAGAGGAAAATGCTGAACCAGATATGGATGATAATGAAGAGGAGGAGGAGACAGCAGTAGAAATTGAGGCTGAACCAGAAGTTGAGCCAGAGGCTCCTGCACCACCTCCCAGTAAGAAACGAAGAGGAAGACCACCAGGCAAAGCTGCCACCCAACCAAAACAATCCCAGCGTAAGTCGCTGATTGAAGCTTACCTTGCACTGCTTACTTGAGCACCTTTCCTTTGTTTTGGCAGTTCTGGTAGGAGATCGGATCCCCTCAATTGAGCTTATTTAAAAAGTAGATAACTGTACTTGCCTCTGCATTGCCAAAAACCTTGACATCTGTTGCAAGGGTTTCCTGGTTATAAGGGAACATGGCCACTTCAGACCATGCTAAAAAGAAAGGACATTATTTTCTCTTCAGTATTACTTTATTTCACAGATTTGCAAACTGTTCATTCTTTTGGAACCAGTTACTGCTGACGTAGAGTTCCTGGTAAAGCAGCTGTCAGTACAGTCACTTTGGTATTCCCACCTGTGTAGGTTTTTGGAGGTATTGCCACAAATGAACTTGCTTCAGGCCTTTAGTTCTGAGCATAGGACCAGTGCAGGTGTTGTTTCAGTTCTACAGAGTTTTCTCTTTCATAATAGACATTGTCGCTGTCCAAAGCCTAAATAAATTAAAGGAACAAAGCAGAAAGGGTAAATTTATTCCTTTAAAGAGGTGGTGATTTCCTCAGTGACTTGGCTGTTTGCTCAGTGCTATGAGTGTGGCCTGTGTCCTTTCTGGAATTAGTCTTTGGAAGCATTTAATGCTGAAGCACTAGCATCACTAGATTCCCCTGAATTTGAAGTTTTGCCTTAGGCCCATACATCGATACAGAGGCTTTTGTGTTGATTACTCTGCAAAATCCATTGTTGTAATAATGTCTTAATATCAGAATGCATACTGGAACTGTTGTACCGGGAGCACATCCTCATAGAGGGGCAAGGAAATAGATGCTTGGGTGAGTGATATGGATTGAATTGCTCCGCAGTAACTTTCAATGGAAGTGTCTTAAGCCTACCAAAAAACTGTTTGAGGCATGCAGGCCTGCTCTGGAACCGATAAAATAATCTGTTTCCCCCCCTCTCCTTCTTCTGCCTGTTTAGCTGCAGCAATCATTCAGGTTGAAGACCAGAACACTGGTGAAATTGAAAATATTATAGTTGAAGTGAAGAAAGAACCTGATGCAGAAACAGCAGAGGAAGAGGAGGAAGCTCAGCCGCCTGTAGTGGAAGCTCCCAATGGAGACCTCACCCCTGAGATGATTCTCAGCATGATGGACCGGTGATGGAGGAAGACCACGCTGGCTGACTGAACTGGCCTGGGCTGTGTTTAAGCGGCTCAAATCTATTTTTCCTTTTATCTTTTTTCTTGGCTTTGGGAAATGCATCATTTTAGACCATTTTACCAAACATACTGGGAAATAAAACAATGTTAGAATGTGATTTAACTAGAACTTGCTGTTTTATGTTAGCATTACAGGATCATGGAACATTAGGAAATATTTTGGAGTCCTTGAGGGTTTCCTGTGAGATGCTTGATTTAGTTTTGCTCTGAACTGCATTGTAAAGCCGGTCCAAGGACCGTGTTTACATGCACCAAGTTTTAATATACAGAAGTGGAAGCCTTGACTAGAGTATGTGGAAAACCACTCCGGACTTGCCCTTCCAGTTCCCAGAGTCCTTGAGCCTCTTCTCTCAGTAGTGTTTTTAACTGTAAATGCGGACTTGGGAGGGTTCTAGACTTTTGAAAAAAATTTTTTTTTTTTTTTTTTTGCTGTTACCCACTGACTAGCTCTGGTTCTCCAAGTCAGCTGCACACGGTAGTTTTGGCATGCTCCAACTGGTTTCTGTCCTTAATATGCTTTGCTTTCTGCAAAGCATTTCTGTAATGGTCAAGCTTGTAAATAACTTTTTTTTTTTTACATTTTAATCTTTTTCCATTAATTAAGAGGTATGCAAAAATGCAGTTTAAGTAAACCCCAGTATTTTAATTCCTTTCAAACTAAGTGACAAGAGAATTGATAGAGTGTAAATGTTGGAAAAGCTGTTGATAACATAGAGATGTATCCAGACTATTGCTTGCAGAGCAAGAGAAACCCACACATGAAATCTGGTTTTGAAGCACAAGAACCTGGTGGTTCATAGAATCATAGACTGGCTTGAGTTGGAAGGGATGTTAAAGTCCATCTAGTTCTACCCTCCCTGTGCTGGACAGGGACACCTTCCACTAGACCAGGTTTCTCTAAGCCCTGTCCAACCTGGCCTTGAACGCTTCCAGGGATGGGGCATCCACAGCTTCTCTGGGCAACCTGTGGCAGTGCCTCACCTCCTCATTGGGAGGAATTTCTTCCTAATACCCAGTCTAACCCTTTGTCAGTTTGAAGCCATTCCTCCATGCCCTTGTCCAAAGTCCCTTTTCAGCTCCTGTAGGGCTCCCTGCAGGTTGTGGAAGGCCACAATTAGGTCAGCCTAAAGCCACCTCTTTTCCAGGTTGAGCAACCCCAGCTGTCTCAGCCTTTCCTCATGGGAAAGGTGCTCCAGCCCTCGAATCATGTTTGTGGCCTCCATTGGACTCACTCCAACAGGTCTGTGTCCTTCCTGTGCCGGGATCCCAGAGCTGCACACAGTACTGCAGGTGGGGTCTCAGGAGAGCAGAGGGACAGAACCCTCCCTTTACCTACTGCCCATGCTGCCTTTGATCCAGCCCAGGATACAGTTGGCTTTTTGGGCTGTGAGTGCACATGGCTGGCTCCTGTCCAGCCTCTCATCCAGCAGCACCCCCAAGTCCTTCCCAGCAGAGCTGGTCTTGATCTGTTCATCCCCCAGCCTGGACTGATACTGGGGGTTGCCCCGACCCAGGTGCAGCACCTTGTGCTTGGTCTTGTTAAACCTCGTAAGATTCCTGTGTGCCCACTTCTCGGGCTTGCCCCTTCATCTGTGTAATTAATGGAGATACTAAATAACACTGGTCCCAGTATGGACCCCTGAGGGACACCACTTGTCACTGATGTCCATCAGGACTCTGAGCCGTTGACCACTGTCCTCTGGATGTGACCATCCAACCAATTTGAAACATTTATAATTAACCTTCTTTTTGAGTTATAATTTCACGACTACATTTTCTTTGCTCTATCTTGTAGTTGTATTTTGTGTGATTTATAAGTGGGTCACTGCAGCCCTCAAAACCTGGGCCAGGAAATTTTATTAATAGGTCAGTAATTCTACAATTTTTGAATCTCTGATAAAGACAAAAAAAGGAATAATGTGAAATACAAATGATGCCTGTATATGAAAATGTCACATGTTAAAATATGTAAGCTTTTTATAGAGCCTCAGTCTTGCTGATTTCAAACAAATTTTTCTTCTATGTATCGCTTTTAAGAGAGCTATCAGTTTAGCTATCAGACTCTAGGTTGATGCATTTTTGTACTTAGCTGTACTGTGTGATATTTTTCATTATTTTAGGAAGCCAACATGGGGAAAAAAAATACTGTTATAAAATATGTAATGGGGTTTGAAAGCTGGGAAGGAGAATATACTGCTGTACAGCTAATAAATAATAATGGATTAACACGTGTGCTCCCTGGCTGCTTTCTTTGTGCGCATCAGCGGTGTGACCTGGCAGCCATCTCCAGACGGAAAACCTGCTCTTCCCAGAAGGATGCTGCAGGGCTGTCAGCAGGGACCGGCTCCTCTCTCGCTGCAGGTGTTCCTTCTGCCCTGTGCTGAACACAAGGTACCTGTCCTTGCCCTGAAATCGGGGTGTGATTCCCTGTGTGTAGTGGAGAGAGGATGTAGAGTGTGAACACTGGTGTTTACAACTGAGCTCAGAGTAACGTCCGAGTAGTTGTTTCTTCTCTTTGTTTTGGTTGTGAGTTTAAAAGGTTGTAGCTGATGGTTTAGTTAACAGGAATATCATTTCCATTTCAGTGTGGAACATACGACTGGCACTTCAGTGGAGTTTCTGTTGTGTATCTTCGTAGTTACCTGTGACAGCAGCTTAGGGAGCCAGCTGTGGGTAAGTCAGAGCTGCACATTGCAGGTTCAGGATAGTACCTGGTACTGTTTGTACAGGAATCACTGCAAATGACACTGCTTAGGAATGAGCATAGGAGTTGCTAGATTTAATTTGCACTAGAGGCTTGGTGACTACTTATCTCTGGTCCTGAAAGGTGGTTATTTGGTTTGCCAAGAAAAGCTGCCTGGAGGTGGAACTCTGGACTCCTGAGCAGGATGGAGGCTCATAACAGCAGGTGGGAGAGGTAAAATTAAAGGGCGGCTTCTGTGATGGGGAGCCGGGTCCTTGGGATCTCTAAGGAGAACCACCATCATCTCTTAAATCTCTGTGGCTTAAGCCACTGCTGACAAGAAGGGTGTGATGGATGTGGGAGTAGCTTTGTTTTAGCTGGTGACTTGTGGTGGTGGCCCAAGGAGGTGCTACCTGTGCTCTAGCAGAGACCCCCCCTTGGTGTGTGTGAATGCTCCATGTGCAGCAGTTGTGCCCAGGTGTGGGTGACCCTGAGACACGTGCTGCAGCTCCCCTGGGGAGGTGAGACCAGGGGCTTCTGCTGTGCTTGTCTGAGGAAATACCACCTGAAGAACTATTTCTAAGCAACTTTTTTTATTGTGGACTGCTTTTTGAACTTTTCTGAGAGACCTCAGCAAGGGTTTAGTGGGGATGGAAGCTATCACCCTGTGGTCATCCTCCTTCCTTCCCCAGCCTGACATGTTACCTTGTGATCTGCTCAGTTGACCTGGTTTCTCTGTGCTTGCTCAGTCAATAGTCCTGTTACGCAGACTGGGTTTTATTTGATTTGAGCTGTGGCTCCTGCCTTGGGCAGGGATCTTTGCTTATATGCCTATTGCAGGCTTCTGGAGCTGTTCTGGAGAGATGTAGAGCAACATTCCAGCCTGCTCCTGAGGACACACATCGAGGGCAGCTCCCAAAGCCTGAATACGGACAGAACACTTCTGGCTCAACCCCAGAGCTCTTATCATTGCTGGAAAAGCTGTGTTCTGGGCTGTGAGTGAAAAGCCAGGGCTGGTATAGATCCAAGGAACATCACTGCCTCTGCCAGTTGCTTGGCCTGGCTGCCATCCCTGGCGCCTGGGCTGCTGTCCCGGGAGCACGCTGGAGAATGGGATCAGGACGGAGAGGGGCTGAGACCAGCTCTCTGTGATTGCTGCAGCCTGCCAAAGGCTTGTTTGGCTTCCAGAGGCTGAGAGCTCCCTCAGTTTAGAGGGACCAACTCCTGTTATATTACAAAGCGGAGTCCACTGCCAGACACAGAGGAGGTGGGTTGCTCTGAACATCCTGACATGCCTGGACTTAATAGGCAGAGAATGCTTGTGCACGAGTGTCTTCCTCTGCCCCACTCCTGAGGTAGATGTCCTGCTGCATTGATGCTCAGAATGTCCCGGCATGTGGGACCTCATATTTTGGAGTTTTAGCTTGGAATGTAGCTTGCCCAGAGGTCCTTTGGTGCTTCCAAGCTTCCATAGGAGCCATTCTGATGGGTGCAGTGGGACAGCTCTTCTCTCCATGTCCTGAATATCCTTGCACAACAAAACTGGGACATGGTGCCCTTTTTGAGAAGGCCAGTATCTTAGCCTCCTCTCATCCTGGACAAAACATGAATCTAGACAGGACTATTCCTGATGGCTGGTGTCTCCAGTGGGTGGTGAACACCCTGTGCCCTTCCTCCTCCTGGTGTTCATCCACCTGCTGGTGTAGCTCAGGAAGGCTTGAGGAGGTGCCTTGGCAGTGGTTGGTCCTTGCCCTGAGCCATGTTCTCTCCAGTGACCTCCTTGAAAAGAGCTGCTTTGTGTATGGTTGGGCTTTATAAAGACACTGTCCCTGCAGGGAGATGACTTCCTGCTGTCACCTTCACACAGAAAAACTGGTTTCAAAAGTGCTGTGCCCCTAAGTGCATGTGGCAGGAGGGCAACATCACCCAGCCCTTTCGGGGATCACTTTCTCCAGAGTTACTCCATCTCTGGGAAAACTGGAAGTCCCTGGCTGGCAGATTGCAGTCTGGAGCTTGGATGTTTGTCAAAAAGGAGAAATTTAGGGGGAGAAGGGAGCTGGCACACTCCATCCCAGTGGATGCTGGTCACAGGGCTGCCAGCTGAGAGCAGCCCTGCCTGTTCCCCTCAGAACCTAGTCCTGAGTCTCTGGTGGGACCAAGGTGAACCAACAGTGGGAAATAGAGTCCAGGTAAGTCCTGCAGCACAGGGCACAGGACAGCTTTCTGCTCTGTCCTGGAGGGTTTTGGCTTTTTGCCTGGTCCAAAGCCTTCCCAGGAGAGTGGAGTGGTTGATGCACTCCTCTTGTTGCTCCAAGGTGGTCACCTGGCTTCCGCCTCTTGTCCTTGCTCTGGGACAGCAATTTAGTCACTTTGGCAGGATGCTTGGGGCATTTCTGCTTTGGAAAAGCCCTGCCTCCAGTGTTCTGCCCTGGGCATCGGCACCCGTCCTCAGGAGAGCACCCTAAAGTGGGCACCAGTACCCATCTCCATTAACTCCCCTTGCAGATTCCCAGTGCAAGGTGATGGGGCTGGGCTGACCTCCCAGTGCTGAAGGGTAGAGCTGCCCCTTTCCCCACTCACCAGCCATCCTCAAACAGAAATGTGTCCCCATGAAGCACCTCAGAGGGCTGCGGGATGAGGAGAGGCCATGGATCCTCAACCCTGGGAGGCTGGAATTGTGAAGAGATGCTACTGCTTCGGGGCTGGGATGCTCCAGCGGGGAATCCTGCTCACCCAGGGGATGCCATGCAGCAGGAGAAGGGCACTGGGTAGTGACGCCCTCTCCTCCCGGCGGGGCCAGTGGGCCGTGGGCACCGTCGCTTTCATTTCACTTCTCTTGTTCAGGCGGTAAATCTCGCCTGACGGGGCAGGAAGAGGCACCGGGAGGGGGAGGAGGCACCGAGGCTGCTGTGCTGCCGGTTGGGAACCTCAGCGCTTCCTCCAAGCGGGTGCCTTTCCCACGGCGCCCAAGGATGCTGCCCTGACATCCACATCCCCAGGCAGGCAACCCCGTGGTCCCAACCATGACTGCATCCCCTGGAGGGATCCCTACCGAGCTGCAAGGTAAGCATCGCCTGCCGCCGCGCTGCTGGGGCATGGGTGCCACATGGGAAGTGCCGGTACGGGGCCTGCTCAGCCCCACTTTGCCGTGCTGGGGTTGGCAGAGCTACTTTCGGGTTCCCCAGCAGCAGCAGCTGAGGTTCAGGGGGGTCCAAGCAGTGTTCAAGTGCTGCTCTTGCTCCCAAAACTCATATGCCTGAGGATGGAGCTTGGACCAAAAGCATCCCCAGACAACCTGGCCCCTCAAGGATGGGGTTCTGCACAGCTCAAGCTGCCTGGTTTGTGGGTACAGTTCGGTGCTGCTCACTCACATGTGTGGGAGCCAGTTGGGAGTCCTTGGCAGCTCCCCAGGGAGGCACAGCCTGCAACCCAGCACAGGGGTTGTGTCAAGTACCACTGCTCCCAGACTTCTCTCATTTGACGGAAAAGCAGAAGACCACATAGGTCTTGGGGTCCTTCAGCCTCATCAGTCCTGTCAAGGCTTGCAGTAGGGTGGGAAGGAGCCGAGTCACTGCGTCCTCACAGCCTCAGGTCCCGGCTCTACCGGGGTGGGTCCCTGGGGACATGTGGCTGAAGCCACTGGACCACAGGGCTTGATGTTTTTGTGAAGCCTGGTTTGCTCTGCACAGCAATGGACAGCTGTGGTTCTGGTCCCGTTTCTCTGAGCAGGAGGCAGGAATCGGGAGAGGTGGGGACGTGATGCTCAAGGCAGGAGCGACACCCACAATGGTCCAGTAACCATGGGACCAACTGGTCTGCAAACACGGGGAGATTGGCACATGTGACCACCCTGGCTGCTCCATGGGGAGGAAGCACTCGGGGCCCATTTGCTCCCCAGTGTTAAATTTGGAAAGGAAAGGAGAGAAATCAGGACCCTCTTGTCACTCAGTGCCAGCTCCCAGTGACTGAGGCAGCACAGGCAGCATGAACCAATGACCCCAAAGCCCTAGGCTCAGTTAAGGCTGTGGCAGGTGATGGGGAAGTGTGTGCATCATTCAAGTAGCAAATGACACCCACAGCTGGTGAAGTGTGTGGCTTAGACAAGAGCAACCAGGGTGTGACTGTCAGGTGTGGATGGAGAGGAGTATATTCAGACAGTGATGCAGGGGACAGTATCCCCAAGGGCAGCAGGGCATGTGGAACAGAACCAAGGTGACTTCAACCACCTTACTTCATGCGGATGTTGGTCTTTTCAGAGGGCATCACCACCTTCCTGGGGACAAAGAAGGTGCTGCTGGTGCTGAGCGTCCAGCTGCAGGTGAAATCAAAGTATGACGACTTCATCTTGGTATGTGCGGGGTCTGGTCTGGTTCCTGTTTTCCTGGTTTCCCCAGCCAGCTGTTTCATGGCTGCAGTGAGGGACAGAGATGACTCCCATGTCATCACTGTCCCTTGTGACACCAAGGTCCCTCTGCCTAGGTGCTGACGCCCTGGCGAGCGTATGTGCTGCTGGTGACGCTGCCGGTGAGGGTGAGTGTGGGGACCCAGCACCCTGGCACAGTCCTGTGTTCCTGGGGGTGCTTGGGGCACTGGGGTGAGTGACCTGGGGTGGGTCACCTGCCCACTGGGTCTGGGAAGCCCTCAGGAGGAGGATGAGGAGGAGAAGGAGGGGGTCTGGTTCAGAGGCCGCTGAAGGCTGCAGGCATAGCCAGGCACTATTTGAGGCATGGGGAGACTGGGAGCTGGGTGGCACCCTTGGATCCCCCTACATCAGCACTGGGGCTGATCCTGCTCTTCTCACACACAGGTTCACAGCAGCTTCAGCTTCCTGGAGGTGAGGGAGATGACTGTTCAAGAGTCCAGTGTGGTGAGTGGCACCAACACCCAGGGCAAAACCAGGCCCCCCCCTCACCTTGTGCCCACCTTCTCCCATGGCAGACCCTGGTCTAGAGCCCACTGCAGGGTCTGAGAGTGTTCTGGGTCCTCGCTGCACATTGAAGGTCACCAATGACCATAGAGTATTTATCTCTTTTTCACCTCAAAAGAAATCCTCTTACAGCCTCATCAGGGGTATCACTCTTGGAGCTGAAGGTGCAGAGAGGCACCCAGGAGTGCTTGGGTGGGCGCCTGCACCTCTTCCCCTCCAGCAGCCACAGACAGCACCTGGCCATAGCACCTCCTGCTCAGCAAGGACAAGGTGACAAATGGCTGCTGGCTTACCAAGGTGAAGACAAATTTAGCAGGAGGGTGTTTTAAACCCAGTTAATCCTCTTAGAGAGAGGCGGGCACACAGGGCAGATGCGGCGGTGGGAACCACAGAAGAGAGGAACAGGATGCCATGGCTTGGATGTAGTGGCCAAAACAAGGCTCTAGTCCTTGTTAACCTGCTGTCTGGCTTTTGCTTGTTTAAGTATTACCCGCAATGCTGGCCTCAGCCTCTAAACAGGGTTTCTGCTGCTCAAGAGTCTGCATGGCCGAGCCCCAGGAGAGAACTAACAGAGCTGGGCAGAGACCCAGGGGTGCTGGGCATTGAAACCTCAGGTTGGAGGGGGGGTGAGGCACCTGACAGGGATGTGGAAAGTTCAGGGGTTGTTAATGTGGAGGCAGACCCATGCTCTCCTGCCTCCACAGCCCTGGGCACTGGCGGAAGCGCCGTCCTTGCCTGATGCCAGTGGATAATTGTCATCTTGCTCCCACGCCTCAATCAGCGTGTAATTAAATCAGGGAGCATGTTGCTATGGGATTTTTTTTTCCTTGTAGGAACCAAAAGCTAAAAAAGCCTCAAAACCCGATTAGATAAATTCAGGGAGGAAACCTCCGTCCTCCAGCTGCGGCTGCTGTAGGCAGAGGCAAAGCTGTTCTCACTCCACTGCCTTGGGCTGCCTCTGCATCAGCTTAGCTTGAATTTTGGGGAAGTTTATGCCTTGTTCTTGCATGTTACAGTCTCTTGAATGTATTTTGTCCTGAATTCCTGGTACTCACAGCCTTCCTTGTGCTCATGGTGCTCTGGTTGGGTTGGCAGCGAGGCGCTGATGGCTGTCACCGCCGTGTCTGGGGGCTTGGGAATGCTCTGTGCTGCCAGCTTGCTCAGGCATCTCTCATCCTTTGGACCCTGCAGGTTGTCATAGAAACAGATGCAGCATCTTACGCCTTCCAGTTCACGTCCTTGGATGATTTGGAGCAAGTTGTTATCCATGTCACCATGTCACTTAAGAAGGTCTTTCCAGACTCATCCCTTGGGTAAGGGTCATCTGCTCCTCAGAGATGGCTGTGTAGGTACCAGAGCAACCTCTTTGCTCAGAAAAATCCCAGATCATAGAATCCCGCTATGGTTTGGGTTGGAAAGTCATCTAGTTCCAACCCCACTGCCATGGGCAGGGACACCTTCAACTAGAAGATCCCAAATGTAGGATGGGTGCACAATACTGTCTTTTAGCAGGAGAAATGTGGATGGAGGCCAGACCATGCTTCCTGACTGAATATTTCTGGCCACCCTACACACAAGGGTTGTGGCTAAGCATAAAGTGGTGGAGATGCTCTTTCCCCCACCCACAACCACATATTGCTCTGGTCCTTCCCCAGGATGCTGCTCAAGAACTGCCCCCCCGGCCAGTATGAGAGGATCCAACAGATCATGGACTCGCTGGAGGAAATGCTGCAGAGCAGCCCTGGGCCCTGTGGTAAGTCCTGCTGTAACCTCCCCCCAGGCAGGACCAGGAGGGTTGGAGTACCCTGGGAACCATTCCAGCCCTGTCTCCATCAACACCAGCTCTGCTGACAGCCCCCACCTCTGCTGGCAGGTCACTCATGGTGACTTCAGTGAGACAGTGGGGTCTGTTCTCCACCAGCCCACCCTGTCCCCTGGGGCAGGAGCAGGTTTGACAGGATGCAGTTCCCCAGGAAGGAACAGGACAGATGTGAGGCAAGGATGCTCAGTATCCACCTGTGAGGACCTGCAGCTGTGGATGCTTTCACTCATTTCATACGGCATTGCGGCAGAGTTTTTCCTGTAGCCTGCTTTGGAGCAGGATACCTCTATTGTCACCACAGCAATGTGCCTTGCCTGGTATCCACATGGATCAAGCAAAGCAATCCACAGTCCCCTGGGCTGGGTAACCTTTTTTGGGCTGACATTAGATCTCTGGCCCCTTTGAGGAGGGAAGGGGGAGCCTTCACCATCCTTCTGAGTCCCTACCATCCCTCTCCTGTTTCCTGCCATCCCCAAAGGTCTTCTCCATGTTTCCATGGGAAGGTCTGCCTCCAAGACTGCCTTCTCTTTGCAGGGGGGTTTTCAGAGACCTATGCTGCTTTGTGTGATTACAATGGCTTTGCCTTCCGTGAGGAGGTCCAGTGGGTAAGCTGGTCTATCCCGGGGATGGAGGCAGGTGGCAGTGTCGCTTGGTGGGCAAGGAAGCAGGATGCTTGTGGGTTCCTCCACTCCAGACAGCAGCCTCATGAGGCTGCTGGGGCTGAGATGTCCCAGAGCTGGGAACTGCAGCTCTGCCTGCCTTGAGTAACCCCTGCTACTTGGTGGGCTGGAGTCAAAGTGCAAGTGGGGGTCAGATGACTTGAACCAGGTTGTTTCCCACACTGTGACCTAAAGAGAGCCCCTGAAAATCTGGGACCTTGCTGTCTCCCTAGAAGAGGAGAACCCTGCTGAGAGCCAGCCATAGCATGACCCCTCTTCCCCTGGGACAGTGATCCAACCTCTCCCCACACTCACTTCCACCAGCCAGGGGTGCATTGTCTTCCTCTGGATAATCCCTGCAGAAGTGGTTCAAGACCCACCAATCTGTCCCACCAAGCCGGGACATGTTCCCTGCCACCCTGAGCACCAGGGGAAGTTTTAGGCTTGGGGTTTAGGCAAGGGGCTGCTCAGGAGAGGGTTGTCAAGGGCTCAGCTCCTTTCAGTAGTGCTGGGCACCTGAGCTTTCCCCAGGACAGAGCTGAGCCTCATCCATGTGTCCATCCTTCTGGGAAGGATGTGGACAACATTTACCACAGCCAGGACTGCCGGGAGTTCAACCTGCTGGATTTCAGCCACCTGGAGAGCCGGTGAGTCCCCAAACCATGGCGTCTGTGACACCCTGTGCCACACCAGCCCTCATCCTCATCCTCCCTGTTCATGTCAGGGGTGGTCCAACACCCTCCTCTGCTCATGTTAGTTGCATTTCTCACTTTACATGCTCCAAGGCCGCCACATCTGCAGCCTGATGCTCCCCTGCACCAAACACAATGAGCCCCATCCCACGGGGTAACAGCTGAGAGTTCAGGCAGCCTCTCTGTTCATTTTTAACTCTTCAATCAGCCTGTGAGCTGGTTATCAGGGTGGAAACCGAATGTCACGGTGGCTTCTCGCAGCTCGTGGCTGTCAGGTGTTCCCCTATGCAAAGCAGCCGGTGCCACTCGCCTCCCCGAAACTTGGCAAAGCTCCCTACCAGCCCCCCAAAATATCTGTTATAACCTTATTATCACCTTACTGTAAGCTGATAGTGGGGCCAGGAGCTCAGGCTGTGCCCGGAGTTGTTCCTGTAGGGCTCAGCCATGTCTCCATGCCAAGAAAGATGGAGCAAGGGCTCTGCCCTGGGGTGGTGCAACTACCAGGCTGGACTGCAGCAAATCAAAGTTCCGGGGTGAGTGTTTTGGGGAACAGAGGATCTGTGTTCTATTGGCTGAAAAGAGGACAGTTTTAGAGATTTCTTTGGATGGGGAAGTAAAAAAGAAACTTGTTTCCACTTGAGCAAAACCTGTGGTGTCTTCACATGAGAGCTCAGAATCAAAAAGAATTTGAAACCCAGAGGTTTAGAGAGAAGCAGGCAAATAGTTTGAGTAATTTTATTTTCCCCAAGAGAATAATCTGGGGAAGATGAGCTGTGTTTGTGAGTTGCTGTAAACTCATGGACCCCAGTCCTTCTCTGTTGAACACTGTGTTGAGGCACCTTGACTTTGGGTGTCTTAGGGCATCCCAGGATTGGGTCAGTTGGAGGACCTCGAGTTTGGATGTTTTGGGGCACCATGGAGTTTGGGCATGTTGTGGCATCCCTGCAGTTGGGTGTCTTGGGGCGCCCATTTGGGAGCAGCCTTGTCTCATCCTGGCCTTTGGCTCCCTTGTTCCTGTCACCCTGCAGAGATGTGGCACTGAGTGTTGCTGCCCTGTCCTTCAACCTGTGGTTCACCAAGCTCTCCTGCAAGGACTTCAGGCTGGTGAGTGCAGGTGCTGTGGGTGCTAGGTGCACTGGAGATGGCTGGGATTCCAGAAAGGCTTTCTTCTCCTCTGCCAGAATCAGGAGATTTCGGAGCAGCTGCTCTACATGCTCAGCAAATCAGTGACATTGGAAGAGCTCGTGCTGGAGAACAGTGGGTTGAAAGCGTAAGTGAAGGTGTTGAAAGGCAGTGATGAGCAGGGTCTTGGCAACCTGGTGGTGCTTCCCTCAGTGCCTGGAGCAGAGAGGTCCATGGACCCATGTGCCAGGGGGATGTTGGTGGCTCCATCCCCTTCACAGTGTGAAGCCCCCTGGGAGCAGAGACTTCCCCTAGCCTGGAAGGCCAGTGAGCACCACTCACCCTTGGAGATGTTCTGCTTTCTCCTCCTGGCTCCTCAGATGGAGCCAGCCCTGGCACACAGGCAGGACCTGTTGGCTATGGGGTTGGTGGTTGTGTCTCTTGGAGGTGTCCAAACCTTACTCAGATGATCCTTCTCCCCACAGTGACTTTGTGCAGAGGATGGCCCAGGCACTCAGCAGCCATCCCAACTCTGTCCTGCACACCATCAACCTCTCTGGCAACCAGCTGGAAGACAGAGGTACCCAAATTCTGGGCTGGGATGAGTTTTCACCCATGAAAATTGATGTTCAGCTCCAGATCCCACCAGCAGCTGCCCTCTCTCCTGGGGGCTGTAGCTCAGGGTGAGATGGACACCCACCTGCGTTGGCTCAGTGATTCAGGGCTCTCTGCTCTTTCGTCAGGGATCACTGCCTTCAGCCGGCATGTGGAGAAGAGTTCCAAGGATCTACAGAGCCTCAGCTTGGCCAGGACGATGCTCACAGCCAAAGGTACTGTGTACCAGGTGCCCTTGGGAGGCTGAGCACAGCAGCTCTTGCCACCAGGCTGGCACAAAAGGAGTTGCTGGAGGGGCCTGGAAAGGACACCTTCATGGATGTGACATCCTGGTGCCCCAGCCGGAATGAAGTGCTCCTTCCTCTGCTCCACAGCTCTCCCCGGTGCAGGGAACCTAGGGCCATCCATCTCTCCCTCTTTATTCGAGCAGGGATGAGCATGTTATGCAAGGCCCTCGCAGATAACAAAGCCATTGGATTCTCCCTTCGGCACTTGGACCTCTCTGGAAACCCTGGTGCCCTGGCTGGGGATGACATCAGCGTGAGTACCCATGCTGTCATGGGGTGACACCACCTGAGATCCAGCCCCAGCATGGTTTGGATGGCTTTGGTATCCTGGGATCTTGCCCAGCCTACCAGCACCCCATGGATGGGGACATCATGGCTGTGACACCCCTCTGACTGCCCAGAAGCATCTGGGGATGCCCTGGGGGCATCCCCCTCCATGTCCTTGCAGGAGGGTGGGAGATGTCACCTGAAGCAAGGACGTATCCTATGAGCAAGTGGGTGCCTCTGTGCAGGATTCACCCTTGTGCTCAGCAGGAGGGAGGAGGCAGGCTGGGATTGCAGGGCTGCTGGGTGGAGGGTTCAGCGTCATGAGCAAAGTTGCTGAGCCCCTCTCTGCCCACAGAACTTGCAGAACCTCCTCCACCAGTGCCACTCTCTTTCCCACCTCAGCCTGGCTGGCACAGACTGCCCTTTGGATGCTGTGAGTACCCACGCAGGGGTCCTGGCAGTGAGCCCCTGTCCTCAGTCCCAGTCCATCCCTGGTCTTGTGAGGGGCTGCAGCACCTCTGGGTCCTTCTCCATACAACTTGCATCCCCACCCTGGCAGCTCTTTGGAGCCCTGGTCCACGGATGCCACAACAGCCTCGTCCACCTGGATCTCTCCAAAAATGTGTACTCCCACAAGTAAGCCCCCAGGATGGCACAAGGGGAGTGTGGCACCCAGGCGGGTGGCTGGTTCTGGGTGGCAGGTGATGCCACATTGTGCCCATCCTTTTCAGGAGGGTGAAGACCATCTCCCCTGACATCAAGGAGTTTTTCAGCCAGGCCTGTGCCCTCAGGCATGTCTCCCTGGCGGGTACCAAGCTGCCTGCGGATGTCGTAAGGTGAGGTTGGGCTGTGAGTCCACCCAGGGGAATGGATTTGCAGTGAGCATGACCCAGAGGGGACCTCACTCAGGGCTGGGAGGATGGATGGATGGATGGATGGATGGACGGGGTTGTGGGAGGCAGAGCTCTGGGACGGATGTCGTCTCTAGCATCCCATTCTGCCTGGACCTTCGGTGGGTGCCCCACAGCAGGGGCTGCTGCCCCCATTTCTTGCACCGATGGGGACTTTGGTGTCTTTTCCAGGGCATTGCTGCAAGGGCTGGCAGACAACAGTCACATCAGTGACCTGCACCTTGATCTTAGCAGCTGTGAGGTGAGGGGCCAGCACCCATGGGTGCCACCAGTCCAGCCAGGGGGCCCTACTGCAGCAGTTAGGGGAGGTCTGTGCCCTGTCTGACCTTCCCAATGGCAGGATGTCATTTACAGGGCTTGGGGCCTCCCCTTGTACTGATGTCTTGCTGTTTCTTCCAAGCTGAGATCAGCAGGGGCCCAAGTCATCCAGGATCTCATCCCCGATGCCAGCTCCATCAGCAGCTTGGACTTGTCTGACAATGGTAGGCTCTGCAGGTCTTCTGTGAGGGACCACCTTGATGCCACCTCTGCAGACTTCTTGGAGCATCCTGGTGGGTGTCTCCCATCTCTTGCAGGCTTTGACCCTGACATGGTGACGCTGGTGCTCTCCATTGGCAGAAGCAAATCCATTAGGCATGTCTCTCTGGGGAAGAATTTCAACATCAAATCCAAGTAAGTGCAAAGCTGCAGCACCCAGGCCAGGAGCCATGCTGGCACTGTGCACCCACCTTGATTCTCTCTCCCCATCAAAAGCCCAAGGACTGGCAGGAATTGTCTGCTCATCCTGGCTGCTCCAAGTCCCAGGATGGGTCATAGCCTCAGGCAAGAGTGGGAGGGAGGACAGAGCTCTGCCAGCTGCCTCTGTGGCCCTGGGGGTGCACATGTAACCCGCCCCCCCCCACCTCTCCTGCAGGGAAGGACTGTTGGATGTCCTGCACCGCATCGTCCAGCTCACCCAGGAGGAGGACTGTGTAAGTCCGTCTTGCCCTCAGCCACCCTGAATGTCCCATCTGTGCTCCTGGTCACCCTCTGCCACCACTGTCCCTCCCAGCACAGGCTGGGAACAAGCCTTTCTCCTTCCCACTGCCACTCAAACCCTTTTGTGTTTATTTTCCTCAGTCTGAAGCAGATGCTCAGACAGGGAAGTGGGAGCTGTTCCCATTCATCTGGGAAAGCAGGAACCTATGTCTGGCTAAAGGCATGGAGGAGACACTTAGTATAACCTGGATGCAGCCCAGCTTTCCAAAAAAACTCCTCTTTTCTCCTTGCTGCCTGCCAGACATCTGAACTAAATCCAGGCTGTTGCCTAAGCACCCATTGCCCTCCTGTTTTGTGGGGTTCAGCATCACTTGATGTCTCCAAAATCAGCACCAGCCCAGAGGCCTCTGGACAGGAATGGAGGCTGTGTCTGCAAGGGTGACATGTGCCTGGACTTGTGTCCTGGCCATCTCTCCCCATCCTTGTCCCCTTTCTAGCCTCTCCAGTCACTGTCCGTGGCTGAATCACGCCTCAAACTGGGAACCAACGTCCTGCTGAGTGCCCTGGGCAGTAACACCAGCCTCATCGCTCTGGATATCAGTGGCAACGCTATGGGGGACACAGGAGCCAAGATGCTCGCCAAGGCCCTGCAGATCAACACCAAGCTCAGGTACCAGCAGATGTATGTCACTCTCTGGGTGCCCTTCCCACCTTGTGCCGGGTGGTTCTGGTCAGGATGCTGATGCCATCAGAGGAGGCTTGTCATGGTTCCTGGTGACCATGGATGTGGGCCTGGACCATTCCTGGCACATGGTCAGATGCTGTGGCTGTATGTTGTGCTTGTGGCAGCCACTAGAAGTGCTGTCAGGGAACATGTGAAGGCCAAGAGAGCAGCTCAAGCCCCACCCCGACGTTTCACACGTTCTGACATAGGTTCCAAAAATGCCATTTTTGACCACATTGTGCCCACAAAAACAAGGCAGTGTTGTTTGCAGGGGATGGAGAAGGGTGTCCTGGCCAGGGCTGTTCCTCTGGGGGACATGTGCCCCTGCCAGCAGGATGATGCCTGACTTTGTCCTCCCAGCCTTTCACTCCCTCCAGGCACCCGACTAATTTGCAGCTGCTTGCAAAGTTCGAGTTTGGGGTTTGACTATTTAAGTTCATATTTTTAACCCCATTTTTAGGCTTTCTGGTGCCTGCCTTCAGCCTTGGGTTCACTCTTGCTGGCACCCACCTCAGGGCTGTGTGGGTGCAGCAGGGCTCACCCAAGTTCTTCTCTTTGCAGGACTGTGGTTTGGGACAGGAACAACACAACTGCCCACGGGCTCCTGGAGGTGGCTCAAGCTTTGGAGAGGTAAGGAAGGAGCTTCTTGGTCCTCCTGGCTTGCTACTCCCATGCAAAAGAGCCCCTGCCATCAGAATGTCACTGTCCCCAAGGCCTCTTGTCCCCTTGGAGCAGTAAGAGCATCACACAGTTGCATATATGTCCCAAGGGAGTTGGTCCACAGCTGTGGCCTTACAGCCAGCAAAGCAACCTACTTGTTTGGTGATACCACCTTCATTATCAACCTCAGGGTCTCCCCTGGGCTCTGCATCCTGACCAAGACAGCCTTGTGTCACTCAAGGAGTCCCCAGAGAGCACAGGGGGGTTCTGCTGGTGGTGGTGATGTGATGGTCCTCTCCTCCTTGCTAATGAAAGATGGGTAAAGGTTGTGCATCTGCTGAGCACACCCACCCTCAGGTCTGGTGCTTGGCTGTGCAGGTTCTCTGGAGAAATAGGGGTGCATGGAGAGCCTGGGCAGGTGGTTGCTGCCTCCCCATCAGGGTTTGCTGACAGCCAGAGTTTGGCCATCCCTATCTCCAGGGATGGGCACTGGGACAATGTCCAGGCTGCCGTTGGGTGGGCTCTGGACCTGTGTCATGTCTGTGGGGACATGAACAGTGATGAGCTCTGGGTCCAGCAGCACCTGCTCACCCCACGCTGCCTCATAGGAATTACACCCTCAAGTCGATGCCGTTGCCGATGAGCGACGTGGCACAGGCATATCGCAGCAACCCTGAGAGAACGGAGGAGGCCGTGCACAAGGTGAGGGGATGTGGGCTGGGGGATGCAGGGCTGGGTGCCACTGACTGCTCACGGCCTCTTGCCTCTGCAGCTCCAGTCCTGCCTGACGAGGAACCAGCTGCGGCAGACGCTGCCGGCTCAGACCTTCCGGCTGCAGCAAGGCATCCTCACCACCTCTTCTGAACAGGTTTGATGGGCAAGTTGCTGTACAGGGCTGCTCTCCCCTGCCCCAAATGACCCTGGCTTGCTAGTATGAGCAAGCAGCACAACCCCCTTTTCACCTTTCCTGAGTGGAGGGCAGAGCAGATTGGAGAGATGGAACAGTTGCACAGAGAGGGGAGAGATGCCTCATCCCTTGAAGTGTTCAAGGCCAGGTTAAATGCAGCTTGGGGCAACCTGGTCTAGTGGAAGGTGTGCCTGCCGATGGCAGGGGAGTTGGACCTAGGTGGCCTTTAAGGTCCCTTCCAACCCAAATCATTCCATGGTTCTATGATGGGAGTGGGGCTGGGCAGAAGCAGATCTCCAAGGAACCTTCCTGGTTGCATCCATGCATTTCATGCATATGCAATGCTGACATAACTTGCTGCTACACTATCCCACGCAACACGTTCCCAACTCTCTGTGCACTCTTGCCAGCAAATCCCCACCATGTGGCATCCCTGGTTATTAGGCAGGGATGCTCTGGGGTGTTGTAGCCTGCCTGCGCCCCCACCAAGCACTCTTTTCTCTGGGGAAGTCGTGGCAAGGAGGGGAACTGGCAGTGCCACTTTGGCATCGGAACATGACGCTGCCTCTCTGTGCTCCAGATGGTGAACGAGATCTGCCTGAGTGTGCAGAAGCACGTCGACATCCTCAGCACCTGCACGGGCAGGGAGGTGGAGGCGGACATCCTCTGTGCGGAGGAGGCCATCAGGAATGCCAACCTCTCTGTCAGCGTGAGTCCCCCAAACAGGAAACCCCATCAGCTCACCCAGTGTCAGTTCGGGATCGAAGCGGGATATTGATTAGTTAATGACATCATTAACCAGCAGTCAGGGAACGCCAGAATGTCGATGCAACAGATGCACATCACCGAGCACTTGCAAACTTTACAAAACAGCTGAGAATTTCTGAATTCCCTTCTAGAACAAGGGTCAAAATGTTCTTAGTCCCCTTGCCCCAAAAGCACACAGTTGAGTGCACCCCCAGTGGGAAGCAGGGATTACAAGGACACCCTTTCTTCTGCATCCCATGCTCACGCACCCCTCCTTGGGAGAGGTGGGTGCCCCAGCTTTGGGCATGCCCTGCAACCCAGTGATGCCCACACTGGTGAGAAACCTCCCTGCATCCCTGAGGGATCATTCTCCCTGGGGCACCCTCAGCCCACCCCACCCCAGTGATGACAGCACTTCATCAGCCCCTGATGAAATCCACTGCATTGGCTGGGCAGCTCCTGGCACTGTCAGACCTGGTTTGAACCTTTGGTCCTCTTTCTCTCTCCCCATTGCACCTCTTCCTGCTCCTCCTTTTCTACTTCTCTTCAAACCACCTCCTTCCCCTTTTTGCCAGCTCTCTGGCACCCCCTTGGGTACTTAATCTGGTGAAGAAAGGATTTAAGAGGACGGTATTGATGGTGGAAAGGTGGTGAAAGGGATGGGAAAGGATCTCCCCTGATGCAGGCAGCAGTGTAGGGGGGGTGCAGGAGGGGAGGGAGAGTCAGTGAGTGGTGGGGAGCTGTTGAGGGTCCATGTGGGGGACAGAGGGACTCTGAGGGATGAGGATGCCCCACCCTTGCCCAGCAAAGCCAGATTGCTGGGTCTGCCCAGCTGATGTGCATGATGCTTTTCCATGGGGCAGTCATGGATGCTGGCTGCACGTGGAAGGGTGGAAAGTGAAGAGGAGGTGGCATGGGATGATCTATACCATCTCTCTTCCCGTGGCAGATCCTACCCCTCCTGTATGAAGCGGGAAACACCCCATACCAGAATGGCAAGCTGCAGCACAAGCTGGAGTGTCTCACGGAGGAAGCGTCGCAGATCTGCAGCCGGGAAATCCAGGTGGGCAGCATGGGATGTTCATCAGTCTTGGCCCAAGGATAAGGGAGATGGTGTCTCCTAGAAACCACATGAATCCTGATAGAAAAGAGACCCAAACTCCCCTTTCTTCCCCAAACTGCAGGCAATCATGCAGGCGGTGCTGGACACGGCGCACAGCCTGTGCCCAGCCGTGGTGCAGAAGAGTGGGCTCAGGGATCAGCTGGTCAGTGCCATGTCAGAGCGGATCTGCCTCCAGGACCACCTCAGCCTCAGTGCCGTCCTGGACCAGATGGTCACAGATGTCTTCAGCAAGCTGAAGTGGGTGATGTGCCATTCTTCCTCCTAGCTCAACAGCAGTCACTCACTCACTCATAGGGCCAGAGGAGGATTCTGGGGGCTCCCTACCAACTTCTCCTCTCCCTACATTGTGGTGGTGGTGTGTTCAGTCCTCTTGCTGTGTTTTCCCAGCTGTCACTTTGCTTCTTGCTTGGATCTAGTTTGGATGTGTCCCTGGGAAGTTGGGGTGTTCCATGGGATGATGTTCCTGCAGGCACATCCCTGTGGCTGGCAGAGGGGAGCCCCAACCATGAATGAGGGAATGCATGTGGCATCCTCCTTCCCAGCCAGCACCTGTTCCCATTCCTACTCTGCCAGCATGGACCCAGTGAGCCACAGCTCAGAGCATGTCCTGAGTGCCCCTCTGGGTGCCACAGCAAAGCATCCATCTTCTCAGCAAGACTCTCCCTGGTGGGGCTGGCTCCATGCCTTACAGAAGTGGTGGGTGCTGGCCCTGACACCCTTCTTTCTGCTCCCAGTGAAATCAAGCTGTCCATCACAGCTGCTGTGGCTGACTGCATCGTGGATGCTGTACTGGGAGACTTGACCATTGCCCAGTGCAAACTGGTGAGTGCCAGGGGATGCCAGCACCTGCAGGATGGGGATGTGGGGCTGGGATGTGGGATAGGGGTCTGGGTACCCCAGCACTGCCAGGTACCAGCCAGCAGTATAACCACAGATTTGCAGTCTGGGAAGCAGGACAATTTCCAACCAGGCTGGTTTTCCTCACAGGTCATCCTCTCCTGGTATGGTCACAGCAACATTAACACCCTGAGCAAAGTCACAGAGCTGCTGCTGTGTGGTGGGGGGTGCTGGGGTGAAGTGTGGTGGGGCTGCTGGGGTGAAACTGGGCACTGGCCACTCGTGCACTGGGGCAGGCGCGGGGCAGCTGCACTGGGGCTGGGAGCCGGCTAATCAGGCCTAAATCCGCTCACAAATCCCAGCCGTGGGTAGGGAGCAGAGCTGCACGGAGCACACAGGGCAGCCAGGCGTGCTTCAGCCCCTGGGATAATTTAAGCGCTTCCTAATGGTTTTAGGCGGAGAGCCTCTCCAAGCAGGGGCTCGACCTCCTGGTGCTGCTGCCGGAGTCGGCTGAGGACGATGCCACCACACTGGCGAGGGGCAAGAATCCTCTGGACCTCGCCGCAGAGGAGGTAGGGTCCAAACCCACTGCTGCCGCGTGATGCCCGCACTATAGCCGCCTTTTATCCGCCTTACTGGATGATACTGGGCTTAATGCCACAGCCTCTCCGGGTGCATGAACCCCCCAGCACCCCCCAGGGCAGCGCTAAGGCAATTAGTGCTGGGAAATGCGACCATTAGCCTGTCAGGCCATGCTGCTGGCACCAGGAGTGTGTCCTTGTGGTGGCCCAGCTGATCCTGGCTGCTTGCACCCCTCTTCCACTGTTGTTGCTTTGGGACCAGAGATCCGGGGTACTGCATGGTCCTGGACGGGAAAGTATTCAATCCAGTGTCGTGGTGGGTTTTGGAGGTGGGACAAGATCAGGTGTAGTCCTGAGGGTCTGGGGGTGATGGAGGATTGCATCCATCACCTGCCAAAGCCTGGCTGGCTCCAGGTGCCACAGGATGCTGCTCAGCGTGTCTGGCTTGTCCATGCTGAAGCCACCACCAATCCCTCTCTCCTGCAGTACAAGATGGCCCTACGGAGGAAAAACAAGCATTTCAGGAGCATCCGGCCCACACCAACTGTGAGAAGTAAGGTCACTGTGGGACTGTCCCTCTGTTGTGGCTCAGTGTGTGCCACGCTGCCTCTGCCAGGGCATGGCAGGGGTGGGGGGCTCGCAGCAGTCTTTGGGGGGCTGATGGCTAGAGCCCTCCATGGTGATCCCACAGGATGTGGGCAGCAGGATCTGGACCCTTCAGAGAGCCTCTCCCAGTGCTGTGGTTGGGGTCTGTGGGGAAAGCTCACCTTGACCTTGCTCTTGTCCTGGTTTTGTGGGGTCAGCTGTCTCAGTGCCCTTGGGCAGTGGGGTAAATGCCCTGATCTCTCTCCTCACGTAGCCATGCAAGGTGAGAGGTTTTTCCGTGACTGTGGATGCCATGGCATCTCCCACAGGCATCCCAGGGACCACCCTGGGCATGGCCATCACCCACCCATCCACTCACCCAACAAACTTGGAGAGAAGACATTGTCCATGGGTTCTCCTTGCTGCTGGTGTTGCCCACAGAGCCCTGTGTGCCGGGGAGGAGGGTGTATCTCAGGGAGGGCATAGGCAATGAGCAGCCCATGGGCAACTTCTGTTTTTTGGTGCTTTGGCTAAAGCAGAGCTTGTGCCAGACTCCAGTGCCCAGCACCCCGGTGTCCCCAAGGGACTCCTGATGTCCCTGAGCCCCACTGCATCCTGGCTGCCATCCAGGGGGCACACAGGGGGGCGAGGAGCTGCCTGCAGAGCAAAACGGGTGCATTTGTGGGCACTGCTCGCAGGGCCAGCGCCCGCAGAGCTCGTTCCGTACCATTGCTGCCTGCTGCAGGTTTCTGCTGCAGGGCTCGGCTCGGTCCCTGCCTGAGCATCCCCCCGCAAGCCCCCCCGGCACGCAAACCTCCCGTGGCCGTGGCGGGATCCATCCCGGGCTAGGCGGCAAAGCCGCCACGCCGCTCCCGGCGGCACAGCCCCTCCGCGCGTGGGCGAAGGTGACGGCGCCGGTGCTGATGATGATGAGGAGGAGGATGATGATGATGATGATGATGGGGAGGCCTGGGGAGGCCGGGAGTCAACAGGGACCCTCTCGCCTCTCGTAGGTGTCTCGGAGCTGGAGCCGGCGGCGGGTCGAGACGCCAGCGGGCTCCGAGCGCACCGGGCGCCGCCGTCACTCAGCCCCGCCGCGCCGCCGGCACGCCCTGCCTCCACAAAGGATGCTGAGCCTGCGAGCGGCTCGCTCCCCGCCCCGCAGCCTGCCACCCCCACCCGATTCCTT
>VWZF01004966.1:149864-163731 GCA_013396755.1 Sclerurus mexicanus
GTGGGGAGGGGGGGGGTGTATTTGGTGTGGTTTTCGTATTTTTTTTTTTTCTGTTTGAGTGAATTGTTGTGGTCAGTATTTGTTGCAAGGCAAGAAAATGAGATGCGTGAAGACGAGGTGGGTTTATTATCGTGCATTTCAGCTGCCGCCGGAGCCTCCTCCTCGGAGGGGGGCAGCCCCAAAGGATGGGCAAGGGGGCTGGGGGGGAGGGGGATGTATCCATCCCCTTTCGTGCTGCCCACTGGGAGATGCTGAGCGGTGGGAGCCGGCAAGGAGGCAGGGAGGAATGAAAAAACCCGCAGAGTTTGGGCGCAGAGGGCCGGCGATGCGTTCGGCAATGGCTCCTCCGGCTGCCTCCCTCCTCCTGCGCTCAATTTGCTCCCGCTCATCCAAAACCCATCGTCCCTGAAGCACCGGTGGCCGCCACGGCTCCCGAGGATGCTGGTGGGGCTCTGCCAGCTGTGGCGGAGTGGGTTTTGCTTCCCCCCCCACATCCAACAGGCAAGCGGATGGGGATCCTACCTTTGCACCCCCCTTCCCAAAGGAAAAGTAACTTTTGAGTGCAGTCAGGGCGAGTCCAGCTTTGTCGCTGTCCCTGGGGCTGGNCGCAGCCTGCCACCGCCACCGGATTCCTTATGGACCTGCCGACGGCCGGCGAGAAGCTGGAGCATTGCACCAAAGCCAGGCCCCGGCCCAACCGGCGGCACAAGCAGCCACCCAGCAAGCCCAATGTAAGGGGGGGGCACGGCTGGCAAGGTGGGGANTCGTGCTGCCCACTGGGAGATGCTGAGCGGTGGGAGCCGGCAAGGAGGCAGGGAGGAATGAAAAAACCCGCAGAGTTTGGGCGCAGAGGGCCGGCGATGCGTTCGGCAATGGCTCCTCCGGCTGCCTCCCTCCTCCTGCGCTCAATTTGCTCCCGCTCATCCAAAACCCATCGTCCCTGAAGCACCGGTGGCCGCCACGGCTCCCGAGGATGCTGGTGGGGCTCTGCCAGCTGTGGCGGAGTGGGTTTTGCTTCCCCCCCCACATCCAACAGGCAAGCGGATGGGGATCCTACCTTTGCACCCCCCTTCCCAAAGGAAAAGTAACTTTTGAGTGCAGTCAGGGCGAGTCCAGCTTTGTCGCTGTCCCTGGGGCTGGATCCTGCTGGCATCACCTTGTCCCCATGCCACAGTGATGCAGCTGCATCCTTTAACCTGCTGGAAAGCCCCAGCTTGTATGGCCACGGTGATGCTTGCCCTTGGATCATGGTGGGATCAGCACTGGCGTGGGGCCGAAGGAGAGGCAGGAGCTGTGTTCCACAGGCAGGGTGGGTGTTGGAGGCTGGCAGGACCAGGAATGACCAGGGCACCGTCACCCTGCAGTGGGATGGGCATGCCTGGCATCCAGGGTGGGCCAAGGCTTGAGCAAGGACAGGCTTTGATGGATGTGATGTGACAGGGAGAGCAGATCTCAGATGCCTGGAACGGCTCCTGAACGGCATCAATCCAGCCGTAATGAAAAGTCATTATGGATTGAAATGTCACCATGGGGAAGCGCCTCCCTCTCATCAATAGGAAGCCACTGATGTGGTGCCACATGCCAGGGAGAGGAAGGTGCCATGGAGGAAGGGTTGCCCATGGTGTGGACCACTTTGCTATGGGGATGGAGTGGGTAGTATTTATGCAGGCTGTGGTGGCACTCCAAGGCTGGACTTGATGCATCTGAAGGATACAGATGTAGGTCACCATGGGTCAACTACTCCATCACCTACCAGGAGCATGCGGTCCCGTCCATGGAGCTCCAAGCATCCCTGGAGGAAGCAGCCATGCCAAAGGCTTCTTCCACAGGACCAGCAGGATCAGAGGCCTGGCCCAGTTCTAGGAGGGGTTTGGTAGGATTTGACATTGTGTGTCACCCAGGAGGGTCAGAACCACCTCCCCCTTGTGTACCACACATGTACCTGAAAGAGTATGGGTGCCATACCCAGCAACTGTGCTAGGAAACCCCACATGTAGCACCCAGGGGAGTGAGCAGCTGGTAAGAACCCAGGACTGGCTGGAGCTCCCAATGCTCAAGGGATGCAACAGGATTAGAGCTGGGATGCAGCTGATAACACTGTGGTCTGGCTTTCTTGATGGGTACAAGATGGAGGGTGCCAGCACCCATCATGCATGGGCACCCACTTTTTTGTGCACAGGTGTGGGTGACATGTCTTTGTGCCTGGGGGTACTTTTGCCCCACACTGGGCTCACAGCCATTGTTTCTTGCAGGTGCAGCCCATTGCCTGCGAGAACAGTGAGGACAGGAGCATCACCCGTGTGGACGAGGGTCTGGAGGACTTCTTTGCCAAGAGGCTCATCACAGAAGCACTGCCGTAAGCCTGAGGGGATCCTAGGGCCACTCACCCACCCAGCACCCTGGCATGCACCCATCCCCAGGATTCCAGCAGCCCTCTGCAAATGCTGCTGGTCCCAGTGCCAAGGGGATGCTGAGGAAAGCAGCACACTCCAGGGGCATCACCAAGACCAAGGCTTGGGGTGGGAGAGAACTGGGATAGCAGCCAGGGGGTGCAGGATGTGGCCATGGGGTCTGTCCTGCAGTGGGAGGCAATGAGGCAGCACCTATAGGAGCCCATGCTGGGAATGAGTGCCCTTGCCAGAGCAGTCATCTCACATGGGGTGTCCAGGGTCTCTGGATCCATCCCTTTGAGGTGGGTGGAGCAAAAAACCTTATCCGTTGCTCCTCACCTTTCCCAATGCTTCATCTCTCCCCAGCCCTGCAGCTCCAGAGACCTGCCCAGGATCAGCCCCTCTGGCTCCCTCTGGCTCCCGCACCCTCAAGAAGAAAATTGGGAATTTTTTTGCCTTCAAGAAACCCAAATCCAGCCGGGGCTCAAGGTGTGAGAAGGAGCCTGAGGGCGGTCCCACCGCCCCCAGGAGCAGGCGCTCAATGCTCAGTGACATTTTACGAGCCCCCAGCAAGGCAGGCGAGGCGGGGAAGCCACTGAGTAAATCGGAGGAGGGGGGACTTGCTGCTGAGCCCCAGGGAGAGCCCGAGCACTGCCAGACCCCCGACTCTGCCCGAAGGATCCGGCCCAAGTACTCTCGGGAGGGCAAATCCCAGTCACTCATCTTGCTGTCTGGGGAGGACGAGGATGCTCTGGGGGTCAGGCATGACAAGGTAAGCACTGTCACGGTCACTAAGTCACCTCCGCTGTTTGGCTCACTGAGTGCGTGCTGCTCCCACCAATGAACGCAGGTAGTGGGGTCACCAGGGAATGCATGGATGCCATAGCAATGGCTGGGGATATCCCCACTGGGTCATGTCCAGTGACTGTGTGGACATGTCTGTGTCACCATCTCCTGGTGGCATGCTTGGGGACCTGGGTGCTCCCCAAACAGGCAGGTGGGTGCCGTAGGTGCTGTGGTGGGTCCGTGTCCCTGGCAGGGCTGTGTCTCTCCTGCAGAAGAGGCACCTGGAGAAGAGCGAGGGGGAACTGTCCAGCTCCTTCGAGCAGCGTGTGCAGGTCATGCTCCACCGCATTGGCGTCACCAAGGGCCCAGCTGCTGAGAGCAAGAAGCAGCAGGTGGGGACTGGCTCCATTTTCAGCATGGATCCTGCACCCCCAGGGTGGGTGGAGATGGTGGTCCATGGGATGGGGGGAGAGTGTCCCTGCTGGGACAGGCAGCACCCAGCTCTGTGCTGCCACTGCCTGTGGCCTCTGCCCTGTCACCTAAGCCTCTGCAAGGGGACCAATACATGGGTTCCTATGTGCTGCATGGTGTCTGTCTATCTGTCCCTCCTTCCCTGGCATGCACCCACCCCTTGCAGCCACCCCACAGCATGGCAGCACCCTGTCCTCTGCCACCCATCATCCCTGTGGGTGCTGCCACCCTGACATCTCCCTTACCAGGTTTCTTTCCCCTTGCAGAACAAAGACAGTGAGATCAAGAAAGCCGGCTCAGATGGTGAGGGGCTGCATCCTCCCTACCCTGACCTGCACCCAGCTGGGCACCCGTGCGTGGTGCCAAGAGGCAGGCCCTCTTGGGCTCCCACCACATCCTCCCCTTGCTGGGTGCTGGTGGCACTGTGCAGACCCCAGCTTACTGATGTTGCTGGTGGCTTGTGCTTGCAGGGGACATCGTGGACAGCTCTGCAGACTCGCCCCCCTCCCTGAAGGCCCGCACACACTCCGTGTCCACAGGTGGGTCACCGGTGGGTGTAGGGGGGAATCACACCAGCCCACAGGGCAGAGGGCTTTGTCCCATCTCCAGTATGGGGGCTGGAGGGCACAGACACCTGGGCAGGTTCCCACCCTCTGGAGGCTGCCCTGCACTCATGGGTGCCCATCCTTGGTGATGGTGGATGGACACTCAGCCCATTGCCCAGTCCCTGGGCTGGCTGCAGGCTGGGTCCCAGCACCAAGAACAACCCCTGGGTGGGGCCTACATTTCTGGACACTTACACTGGACACTCACACCTCCCTCCTGCCTGCCCCACAGATGCACCCTTCCGCAGCTCAGCCACTGTGATGGAACCCAGTGCCGAGCCCCGGCCATCCTGGAAGGCCCTGGGAAGGCAGCTGCCTGCTGAGCCACTGAGCACCAGCTCTGACCAGCCACGGCGCTCCTTCACCCTGTCTGAGCCCAGTGGGCTGCTGGAGCCTGGGAGCCGGGAGGGCTGGAGCAGCAGCCTGCCGCGGCTGGGCAGGAACATGCTGGCGGCACTGCCACGGAGGGTCAGCCATGGTGGGGAGGTGGGTGCTGGCACCCTGCCCACACCACCCGACACCGAAGGTAGGGTTGCGTGAGCTGCCCATGGTCGACCATCCCACTGCTGGCCTTTTCTTGGAGCCTTTGGGAATGGAGGGCAGCCGGGAGCCAAGCACTCAGTGCTGGGTGCTGATAGGGGCTGTGAGGAGGCTGTGGTGCCGCAGGCTCCACCACAACAGCACCTCCCTGCTTTTCCAGACAACCGGCTGATGGCACGGCTGGCAGCACCACGGGGGACCGGCCGCCGAGCTGTGTCTGTCCACGAGGAGCAGCTCAGGGAACCCGAGTGCCCGGCAGAGCTGGGAAGTAAGTTGAGGCTGGAGTGGGACCCCAGAACCTCCCTTACATCCAACACCAGCAGAGGCAGGTGGTGGTATTCCATGTTGGTGGTGGTGCTGCCTGTCCCAGCTGGTGGGTGCCTGCCTATGGCGCTGGGGCACATGGACAATGGCATGGGTGTGCTGGGAAGTTCCAAGGGGAACTTGATATTGGGACTGGGACAGGAGCCAGGCTGCTGCACCCCACCGTAACATGGGGCTGGGTTGTGTTTCCCCCAGTGGGCACTGTGCCGCTGCGCCTGCGGCGGTCGCCTGTGCTCAGGCATAGAACCAAGCACGAGTCCCTCTCAGAGATGGAGGGTGAGCCTGGCTTGTCCTCAGATGCTGAAGGTGAGACACCACGCTCCCCTCCCTGGCATCCCTGCTAAAGCAGGTGTTGGGGTATGAAGGGTCCCGCCATGCTCACAGCAGCACCTGTGCCCTCTCCAGGTGCCACGCCGCAGGACTGGCCTCGTGCCGGGCTGGAGGAGCCGCAGGCTGGCACGGGCACTGATGGCGAGCAGCCGCAAGCCCTGGCACAAACTGTTGGGAATGCACAAGACTCAGCTGCCGTAGACCAAAGATGCCCCGTGCCAGGCTGGGAGGAGCCGGCCCTGGGACAGTGAAGCCCCTGCATGTCACCACGCTGTTCCCAATAAAACCCTGCAAGCAAGTGCACTGTGCCGGGGTGCTTGGCAGCTGGGGTGTGGAGAGACAGGGCACCGGGCTGGTGTGGATGTGCCAACAGTGGCATCGTGCAACTTGTGCCATGGGGGCAAGCCAGGCCACCAGCATCGCCCAGGATGCCCAGGGACTGTGCCAGAGCCTTCAGGATGCATCCAGCGGTGTCGTGGTGCCCACTGCCCTCTGCCGCTGTGGGCTGCAGGGCAGGGAACCGGTGATTTTCGGCAGCCAGCTATTTTTAGGAAGTGTTCCCAAGGCACTTTCACCACTCCAGCTCCTCACCCCATGGGGTACTGCTCTCTCCAGCCCCCGCAAGACGCAGGCTTCCATCAGCGGGACCACAACCCACAGCATTTCAGCACGCAGCTCCATCCCCACAGCTCCCCGATGGCACCAGTGTGATCCCGACACCCCAGCGGCTTTCTCCTGTGTTGCCCTGTGCTCTGGACCAAACACATTCCTTACACAGATGTTTACGACAAAGCAAGATGCTTGTTTTGATTTTTTTTCCTTTTTTTTTTTAATACAAGAGCTGTGTATTTAAAAAATATACAATTTTTATTTTTAATTTCTACAGCATAACGCTGCGGGATATTTTTTGTAACAAACAGTGCAGGACCCTACCTAAACTAATTAATAAAAAAATCCAAACTTCTGGGGTACCTTTGGAGCAGGGATCAGGTTGTTGGGCCTCTGCCATCGCTGCTACAGGGGCACTGCGTCACCTCTTGTCCCCACTCACTGGGCCAAGGCATTTGGAAAGGATGGCAAGATGGGAGAGGAATGCCACTTCACATGCCAACATTCCTGAACGAATGCTTTTTTCCCTTCTTGGCGCTGAGGGTGCTGCCTTTCAACAGGTCATGTCCCAGCATCCCTGAACCCAGAGTCTTTGCAGCCAGGCCAGCCCACTCAGCAGTCCCCTTGAACACAGGGGTCCTGGTGTCCCCACATCCCTCCCCCAACTGCTCTTCCCAGTGTTTTGGCAGACCTGGTGAAAGAACAAAGGAATGAAGAACAGGCCCGGCTCAGGAATCATCATCCTCCTCCTCCTCCGCTGTCAGTACCCAGCACGCCCACTTCAGCATCACCTCCGAGACTCTGCAAAGCCAGACAGAAGGAGCTGGGGTGAGAAGGGACCCAGCTGCAGACACAGCACAGGGGCAGCTGGGATGAGGGGCAAGGCAGAGGTTGGGAACTTGCTGTAGGGATGCAAGCAGTGATGCCCACATCCCACAGCAGGGACAAGGGATAGCCAGGAGTCCAGGCTGCACTCACCTGATAGATTGTATCTGCTGGCAGAGCTCAGGGCTTGGTGCCTTGTATTTGTACTGGGCTGGTTTCTTCACATACTGGTGAAGCAAAGGGGAGGGTGAGATTGGTCTGCCCCAGAAGCACAGCCCTGAGAGCCCAGTACCCCTAAGAAAACTCTGGAGTCTCTCCCTCAATCATTTCCTGCTTTTTCAATCTTATTTTACCTGGAAAACTTGGAAGATACTCCAGCAATTGATGGTTCCCACTCAGCTCAGGCTCAACCACACCTTCACCATCCCTGGAGGGATTTAAAGGCGTATGGATGTGGCACCTGGAGCCGTGGTTCAGTGGCAGGCTTGGCAGTTCTGGGGAAATGGTTGGACTTGATCTCACAAGGTCTTTTCCAGCCTAAATGATTATGATTTCCCTAGCATTCCCAGATCCTCCACCATCTACTCTGACATCTTTCAAATTCTCATCCCCACCAGCATGATGAGGAAAGACCCTGGGGATGGACAGCAGGGACCCCCCAGGCCCCAGGGGACCCCACCAGCTGCTTCATATCTACCGGCTCCAGAGCTCTGCGCTTCTGCGTCCTGGAGCTGGGGCCACTCGCAGAGGATGATGCTGGCTCTTCTTCCTGCTCCTCCTCCTCGAGCTCCTTTCCATGCTGCAGCCCTGTCTCCTTTCTGCTCTTCTTTGCACCTCGTGGGTTCATGAGCTCTGATCTGCCCATGCCTGTCCCCGTGCCCTCCAGGGTGCCTTGGGGATGCTGCTGCCCCCCAGGGGCCAGCAGCACCTGATCATTTTCCAAAATCAGCTTCCTCTTGGCACCCACAGCATCTCCTCCCTGTGCCCTGGCATGAGGTGGACCAGGCTTCAGTGCATCTGGAGAAAAAGATGTGCTGCTGGAGCACACCTGCTCCCTGTGAGGCATCCTGTCAGGCATGGATTGTAAGCTGCTGCTGGGCAAGACAGGAAAAACTGGAGGACTCGGCAGGGTGGCCTGAGAGCTCCTTGATCCCTGCAGGCCTTGAGCAGTGCAGGGGGCATTGCAGGCTGCCCCTGAAGCTGATGCTGCCTGGCTGGTGCCAGTCTCCACTGGAATGGAATTGCTGTAGGAGCAGAGCAGGGCGGGAGAGGTGGTCTGTACTGGCTCTCCTTGTGGCAAGCCCTCTGGAGAGTCCTGACTGCATGGTTCCAGCAGGTCAGGGGTGTTGCTGTCAGCAGCCACATCTTTCTGGGTCTTCGAGGAAGTGTCAGGTTGAAAGGTCTTCTCTGGTAAGAGGAAACACATCATCAGTTTGGGCAGGGGACTGGTGGTGAGACCTGCCCCAGCATGTCAGGGTGAGCCAGAAGGTGTCAGAGCTGGAATGAGGCAGGCACAGGGCAAGGGGAACAAAGACAGGTTAGGGCATGGGGTACATGCAGCTCTTGGTTGCAGATCAAGCACTACTTTTTGGCCAAGGGAAATCAAGCCAGCATCCAGGATGAGCTACACCCAATGAGCAGAGAGGAGTTGTCTCCTGCCAGCAAGGTAGGCTGCATGCCCTGGGGCATGAGGACTCACCATCTGAAGAACTCAGGGTCAAAGACAATGGGGGGATTCTGTTCCAGGGGTTGTCCAGGGATCCCTCCAAGCTATCCGACAAGGCTAGTGACTCAGCATCTGCAAGGAAGAAGCTGGAGGGTTGGTTTTGGCAAAGAAAGCAGCTGCCCACTTCCAACGCTGTGCACAAGGTCTCAGACAGAGACAGCTCTCAAGAGGAGCTCCGAAGCCAAATGGGGAATACACCCAAAATGGGGTGGATTCCAAGACCTCAGCCAGTAGGCAGTGGAGAGACAGACACTGCCCAGAGAAAAGGCAGTGGTAGAAGATCTTCTCCTGCACCCTGCACTATCCAGAACAGCATCTCCCTTCACCTCCTCCTCTACACGGAGCTTCTGCAGGTACTTCTGCAGCAAACTTTTGTGATACCAAGCCCAGTGAAGTGACACAAACCCATTCCGGTGCTGAACCAGCACCTGTAAGGAGCCCACAGTTGGGCAGGAAACTCGGGCTCTGATGGTATCAAAGGGACAAAATGACTTGTGCTCCCAGCACAATGAATTGAAGCTGCTCAGCTTCAGGAGGCTGCAGGAATGGAACCATTCCCTGCTTGCTCAAGTTCTCCCTAAGATCTGGCCATGCTCGTACCTCCTCTGCTCAATCCAAGGAGATGAGCTGAGCCAACTGTAAGAGGAAACTAGAAAGAGGCTGGATGGGATCTGAAGCAAATCCAGAGGAGGCCACGAGGATGATCCAAGGGTTGGAGCAACTCTGCTATGGAGACAGGCTAAGAGAGTTGGAGTTATTCAGCCTAGAGAACAGAAAGCTACAGGGAGACCTTAGAGCACCTTCCAGTACTTAAAGGGACTCCAAGAAAGATGGAGGAGAACTTTTGACAAGAACGTGGAGCGACAGGACAAGGGTGAATGGCTTCAAACTGACAAAGGGCAGAGTTAGATACTAGGAAGAAATTCTTCTCTTTGAGGGTGGGGAGGCCCTGGCACAGGTTGCCCAAAGAAGCTGTGGATGCCCCATCCCTGAAAGTGTTCAAGGCCACATTGGACGGGGCTTGGAGCAACCTGGTCTAATGAAAAGTGGCCCTGCCCATGGAACAAGATGAACTTTAAGATCCCTTCCAACAAAAACCACTCTAGGATCTGGAGGACCCGCTACTCACAGCTGGCTTCGGATATGACACTTGGGTCCCCTGGCACTGGCCTGTCATCACTGCTCTTCCCAGGAGTAGTTTTATTTGTATCTGCAATGAAAGGGGCACTGTTGGGTCGCATCTCAGCACCTGGCACAGCTGGAACAAAGAAACTGTTCTCCCTACTCCAGTGAGCCCCTCATTTCACAGTTGGGTGCTGCACTGCCCACCTGGGTACTCTGCAAATGCAGCCACCACACTGACCTGCCCTGGAAGAATCACAAGCAACTTCCCCCTCCTCAGGAGGGATCACCAGGGTGTTGGCTGGGACCATGAAAACATCTTCACCCTGCTGAAATGAGACACATTACATGGTTTTTGCCAGGCAGTCCCTCTCCAGATGCAGGAGCCCACCCGTACCTGCCAGCTGAACACCATCTCACTTCCCAGCAAACCTCGAGCTCTGCCCTCCACCCTTCCCCTTCCTTCTCCCACCCAACCTGACCACCATGACCTGTCAGCCCCATCTCTGCTGGTCCCAGCAGCCAGACTGACCTCTTTCTTGCGCTCTGCCTCCCACTTGGTGATAGGAATCTCATCTGTCACCATCACTGGCTCCTCCTTGGACATTTGTAAATCCAAGCATTCCTCAGCATTTTTCTTCAAAATCTCCAGCTGGTTCTGTCCTATGGCATCAATCAGCTGAGAGATGGAAGGGTCTGGAGCAAGAACACACAGACATCAGTGGAGAAGACAGCTAAAGTCTGGCAAACCTCACTTAAAAATGCTTTTACTCTGCTGCAAGACTGTCATGTGCACTGGAATCTGTGGAAACACCCAAAATTCTGCGTTTCATTTGCAGCATGAGCACAGGCATGCAATTTCCCACTCTGCTTTAGCTATCAGCACCATCTCATCCTGCTTTGGGCTGAGCAACATACCCTTGTGAGATCTGGCCTGATTTGTGCTACCTCTGCCTAACACAGACCAAGCCAAGGAGACCCAGGGGTCCCACCAGACAGCCAGAGCATCATATGCCCCCCACAACCTTTTACCTGAGCTGGGAGGATTCCTCACAGCAATATTCTTCCTGTAATGACCAAGAAGACAAAGCCAGATTAGGGCTGGGGCACATGCAGCTCTCAGTGGTAGACCAAGCACCCTGGCTTGGGAGAAGCAGCTTGTAAAAGTTGTGGATCCCTCACTTGATGCTGGATCTGGCCACTGGCCTCTGCTCTGTATCCCAAGGATAGCCATCAGAGAGCCTCACTCCTGGATGGACTGATGGAGGGCCTCCAGGATCAAAAGAGTTGGGTCTCCAAGGGTGGAGAGAGGAATGAGCTGTGTAGGGCTCACCCACCCAGCCATGCTGCCCACCACTGGCAGGAACAAGCTCCCCACATGTGTTTCCTCCCAGCTAAGAGGAAGAGGCTGGGGATGAAGAGACCTCTGTGTCACCAGGATCTCATTTTTCATGGTCTACTCAGTTCTGTCACATTCTGGGGCAGGGAGTCACAGGTGAATCAGGAGCTGCCATAACCTGTGCCAGCCTTTGCCAGCCTGCCCTGCCCCGCCCTGCAAAGCCTGCACATTCTCATCAGGGTGTCTGGATACATCCCTCAGATGTATCCCATACTTACAGCCAGAGCTCCTTTATCTTCTTCACCACAGAGGGCTCCTGGTTCCTGCAGGGAGAAGCTGGTTACTGATTCTCTCCAAATCCCCATCTTCCTTCTCCCTTGCCAAGACAATCCCTCTTTCAAAAGGTCCCAACCACAACCAGGTCACACCAGGACTCCTGGGGTCAGCATTGCTCTGGGAACATGAGGCAGCCCCTCACCCACCCACAGGCCTTACCCATCAGATGATTCCATCCTCTGCTTCTGCATGGGCAGCACGATGAACCGCTGGGCTGTGAGGTAGAACTGGCAGTCCTCCTGCAGGGAGAACAGAGACTGTAAGGCACCTCTGCAGTCCCACCTCTGTCCCTGCCAGCCAGCACCCACACACCCAGCCCAGCTCTGCCACCAACCCCCCAGCCTAAGTGAGGGTCACCTCACAAAGGACAACTCCCCTTAAATGGGGGGTTTATACCCTCCTGTGTCAGCTGATGGCTCCTCAAGAGCTACATGCCAGCCCAGGGGAGGCTATGGTGACACCTCTGAACCCCTGAGGGGACAGCAGGCAGTTCTGCCACTAGTCCATGCAGGTCTTCTGCAGCTGCTCAACAGCCAGGTGGCCCTGAGGGAGATGCAGCCAATCCCCAGGGAGGGCTCATCCCTGCCCCGGCGCCCAGGCCAGCTGCCACAGACCTCCTAGGAGCTGCAGATGAAGATGAAAAGCTACCCATCATCTGCCTTAAGCTCCTGGGAGCAGCTGGAAGCAGGCAAGCATGCCTGAAGCACAGCAAGGTAAAGGAACAGGCTGCTTCCACTCCCCAGAGCACTTACCAGCCTGGCCTCCTCCTGAAAACACACTGTGTACTTCTGCAGGACGATAATTCTGCAAGTAAGGCTGGAAAGCTTGGGCTGCATGTGGGTGCTGGAAAAGGAGCAGAGCAGGAACACTCTGGAGAGATGAAGAATGGAGCTGGACCCACCCCCCGCAGACACACAGTGGGGCTCCCCCAACAGCTCTGCCAACCATACCAGGGCATGCTGGAACATGTCTCAGCATGAGCAGCAGGGACCAAGAGCTCCTTATTATTTAGTAATTCCTGCCTAAGAGCAGCTTCTTCCTGTCACTTATCCTTGGCTCTGCTACGAGCACCCCACCAGTTTAAGTTCAAATGGGGAAACGGGAAAGCACTGAAGGAGCAGCCCAGGCTATCATGGTTAATGCTCTGTCTCCTTTCACAAAACCCATGGGCTCTTCAGTCCTTTTGTAATGGCATTGCAGCTTCTGCCATGGACCCCTGCCCATCCCAGCCAGCTGACACCAGAGCATGGAGTTCCAGCTTTCTTCTCTTAGTAGCTCCTCCTTGCCAACTTCCCACCCTGAGATTGCTTTAGCTTAACACAACCTGAAACAAGACCAGGCAGGAGCCCCACTAACAGCCGTGGAGAACCGCCATCCCAGCCACAGTTGAGTCATGGTGGAACCCACTTTTCCTCTGCCTGCAGAGCTTCAGGTGTAACAACCACACGGATATAGTAGGATCCATCGGAGACCTGCAGAGCAGCATTTTGGAGGACCCCAGGCTGGCCGGGAACAGTCAAGTCACTCAAGACCTGTCAAGAGATTGGGGAAGAGGAAAAAAGAAATCCCAATTATAGACCTGGAAAAGGCTTCCCAGGAAAGCTGTCACAGCACCAAGCTTGCCAGGGTTCAAGAAGTGTTTATGATCTCAGACACATGGTGTGATTCTCATTATGGACAACTAGCTGGCAGCAGAGGCAGAGTGGGCTCAGCTGCAGGAGAGCAGCAGTACCAGCAGTGGGCAGGGCTGCTCACAGGAAGCCTGAAGAAGTGTGTAGGTCTGGGAGTTAGAGTTCTGAAACAGATAGTGGAAGGCACAGCTGGAGCTCAGGGCAACCAGAAGCGTGGCTCTGCTTCTCAGGATACGCTCCCAACCATCATCCATGCTGTGAGTACAGGCTGGAGAGTGGTCACACTGAGGGAACTCTCTCCATTAACCCCTCAGACCCTGGGGGAGAGGGGATCCTCTCATTCACTGGTGGGACCTCATCAGCCCAGGCACAAGAGATCTTCTTGGGAGAGGGGATTTGGTTGTTTTCCTCCTGCTTTCTTCCTCCTTCCAATCAAACTTCAAACAACTCAGAGTTCCCTGACTAAAGCTTTCAGGAGCAGGTTTTGTTACTCATCACTGTCTCCTGAGCCACTAAGGAAGAGGCTCTCCCAGAAGAGAACAAGCTCGTGGTCCAACCAAGGGTTACCATTAGACGGGACAAGGCTCCAGACACCTCAGCAGGTCCTGCTACTGCCTCATGCTACTGTCAGGACCTTCCATCATCGACTGGAATGTTACAAGGAAGAATGGGATGCAAAGACGATGAGAAGGAAGACAAGGCAGCCTGAGAGTGTAAGGCTAGGAGAGATGACTTCAGAGATTCACAAACATCTTAGACAAGAGCAGGGCACAACTACTAGAAGTGAAAAGTCAGTCAAAGCTGCCAGAAATGGACAAAGCAAAGCTCCTCAT
>VWZF01004966.1:167127-180777 GCA_013396755.1 Sclerurus mexicanus
CGGAGCCGCCGCCATGGCCGCGACCCCGGAAGGGGAAGCGGGACCCGGGAAGGGAAAACGGGCCCGGCCGGATCCGGGGCGGAGCGCCCGGGCAGCGCTGGGCACGGCCGGGCTCGGCCGCCCCTCCGCATCCCGACCGCATCCCGACCGCGTCCCGACCGCGTCCCGACCGCGTCCCGACCGCATCCCTGTCCCGGGCGTGCACGCGCCCTTCTGCAAGAGAAGGATCCGGGGGGGCCGCCGAGCACCTTCCAGTGCGTGAAAGGCCCAAGGGGAGCTCAGAGGGACTTGGGGCGAGGGCAGGGAGGGACAGGAGAAGGGGGAATGTCGCCAGACTGACAGAGGGCAGGACTGGACTGGGTATTAGGAAGGTGGGAGTCCCTGTGAGGGGGGTGAGGCCCTGGCACGGGGTGCCCAGAGAAGCTGTGGCCGCCCCGTCCCTGGAAATGTTTCAGACCAGGTTGGACGGGGCTTGGAGCAGCCCGGGATAGTGGAAGGTGTCCCTGTCCGTGGTAGGGGGGTGGAACAATATGAGCTCCAAGGTCCCTTCCAAGCCAAACCATTCCAGGATTACCCATTTTCTTGCCAACTTTCTAGTACCATTACCCATTCAGTGGTTTGCATGTGATGCCACACTATCCCTGGAACTCTGCCTTGTTTTTACACTTCTTCCTTTACTTTTGGCTCCAGGAGCTCCGGGCAGTCACAGGGTCTTTGTAGGTGGTTGCTCATTGGAATGAACACCCTTCCACAACAGGCTTGCACATCCTTTGCCTCCTCTTAAGGCGTTAAAGCCACTTACCTGATCAAGTCTGTCAAGCAAACCAGGAAATGTTTGGGCTAAAGGGGTGGCAAATTCTTCCTCTAGCCCTGTTCAGTTGTGGCTCGATGTGGTTGGTGCCTTTTCGTCCCTGTGCCAAAGGTTGTGGCTGCATCAGTGAGCTAGTGTGAGTGCAGTGGAATGGCACGACAAGATGCATTAGTGCCTCACTGCATTGGGTTTGCATGGCCAGGTTTCAGTAGTAGGGGAGCTACAGGGGTGGCTTCTGTGAGAAGCTGCTGGCTGGGCCAATCAGGAATGATAGTAACGCCTCTGGGATAACGCATTTAATTAAGAAGGAAAAAAAAAGTTCTTGCGCAGGTGTAATTGCAGCCAGAGAAGAGCAGAGTGAGGATATGTGAAGGGAACAACAGTGCAGACACCAAGGTCGTTGTAGAAGGAGGGGGAGGAGGTGCTCCAGGCACCGCAGCGGAGATTGCTCTGCAGCCCGTGGCAGAGACCATGGTAAGGCAGCGGTGCCTCTGCAGCCCATGGAGGTCAGCGGGGGTGCAGAGATCCACTGGCAGCCCATGGAGGAGCCCACACCGGAGCAGGTGGATGCCCGAGAGAAGCTGTGAACCCATGGGAAACCCATGCTGGAGCAGCCTCCTGGCAGGGACCTGCAGATTCTTGAAGAGAGAAGCAGACACTGGATCAGGTTTCGTGGACAGGCTGTTCTTGAAGGACTGCATTGCATGGAGGAGTGACCCATGTTGCAGCAGTTCACAGAGAACTTGTTGCCTCTGGGATGGACTCACACTGGGGAAGTTTGTGGAGGACTGTCCCCCGTGGGAGGGACCCCAGGCTGGAGCAGGGGAAGGACTCTTCTCCCTGAGCAGTGGCAGGAACAATGTGTGATGACCAGATCCATTCCCTGTCTCCCTGCACCACTGAAGGGGAGGAGGTAGAGCTGGGAAGGAGGGAGGGGTGGGGTGAATGTGTTTCTAAGATTTATTTTACTTCTCATTATCCTACTCTGATTTTGTTACTAATGAATTCAGTTAATATCCCCAATTTGAGTCCGTTTTGCCTGTCATGGTATTTTTTGAGTGATCTCTCACAGACCTTACCTCAAATCATGAAGCTTTGTTACATTTTTTCTCTCCTCTGTGCAGTTGTGGAGGGGAGTGATTGAACAGCCTTTGTGGATGCTTGGCATCCAGCCAGGGTCTACCCACCACACACATAGAAGAGTAGGCAGCAGGATTTGCTCTTAAAGACAAAAGGTAATTTATTGGGATGGTTGCATGAGCAGCACATGGATCTTCTGTAAACGATGGCTGATCATTGTCCAGTTGCAGAAGTTCTTGGAGCAGCACCTTCAGCTGGAGCAGGAAAGATTCCCCAAGCTTACACCCCCCAGTCCTGCCCAACCACCTGCTGGATCTGTGGTTATTGATAAGCTATCTACACAACATCTCTGAACTATCTTAAATATTTTTATATTCTGCTGTTGCAAACTGTCTGTGCAGTTTGGGTGATGCTGCAGCAGGATCCAGCTGGGGAAGCCATAGAATCAGAGAATCAGTTAGAAAAAAACACTTAAGACCACTGAGTCCAATCCATCCATCATTCATTGGATGCTCTAGAGGGTTTCTAGGCATCTCAGCCTGTTGTTGTGGTCAAGGGACACTTGCCTGTCCTGACTTCTCCATTCCCAACCCTGGCTTTCACATTCCACAAATTAAGGCCAACAAAGTGCGCTACGCAGGGTCAGGAAGTCCAGCCTTGCCTGCCTGACCTTGGACAAGGGGAGCGACAGAGCCTGGGATCTCAAGAGGGAGGTGGTGGGAGAGGGCATCTCAGTGCAGGGACAGGGCTAGTGCTGGCCCTGAAAACCAAGCAGCTCAGGTTTGGTGGATCAGGAAAGTTACAGAAAGCAGCACTCCAGACATCCAGCCCAGGGCATTCCCTGCCTGGGCAGGACACTTGGCTCCCTGTGCGTCATTCAGCAGCCACCGGGAAAAAGTGGATCATGGGTATGGACCACAGCCAAGAGATTGAGGTGCAGGCAGAGAATTTCTGAGCCACGGGTTGATGCAAGTCCTCATGGGAACATGCGAGATAACCAAGTAGCAAAAGGCACCCGCAGAGTCCAGGCGAGAGCAGTGCAGCCAAGGACAGAGCAGCATGGCAGGGCTCCGTGTCTGCTCCCTTCTGGTGACTGGGGCCAACAGGGGCATCGGCCTGGGGCTCGTCCAGCATTTCCTGAGGATGCCAAACCCACCTCAGTGGGTTTTTGCAGGCTGTCGAGACCCCAAGGGACAGCGGGCACAGGTGAGGTCAGGCTGGGACACAGTGGCTGTGCTGGGGAACAGGAGCACTCGGTGCCAGGGGTGGAGGTTGGAGCTGGGAGGGGATATGCAAGGGGCTGGAGCTGCAGCTGGGCATCCACAGCACAGGGCAGTGGGGCTGGGACACTGTGGGAACAGCCATGCATGAGAAGTGTGAAGGGAAAAATGGTGCATGGCATGTGCAGGAGGCACAGAACCCCATGTGTTGGGAGCAGGGCAGCTGGAGCAGGGTGTTGGGCACAAAACAGTGCAGGGATGAAGCCGGAGTGATACAGGCTTTGCCAGAGAAAGGCTGAGCCTCTATGCACTCCCTCCTGCCTCTCCATGCCCACACAATGCCCTCTCTTGCAGGAGTTACAGAATTTGGCCTCCAAGCACTCCAACCTCATCATAATCCCACTCGGTAGGTGCCCCGAAGTGGGGAACCTTTGCCCCAGTTCCTCTGGAGAGTGTCCAAGCACTGGGCACACCCTGGGAGTTCCATGGTGGGAGGGAGCCGTGCCAGTGGGTTGGTGCTTGTGGGGCCAGAGGGCACTGCCAATGCTCCTGCCCATGGCCAGCCCTGAAGGCATGTCCCTGGGGGAAAACAGGAGACCCCAAGCCACCACAGGGACCCTGACCTCCCCTGTGTTGGCTCTGCAGAAGTTGCTGACCCTGCCAGCATCAAGGCAGCTGCAGCGAAAGTTGGGGACCGCCTGGGGGGCTCCGGGCTGAACCTCCTCATCAACAATGCTGGAATTGCCAAGCTAAACTTGCTTGAAAATGAGACACTGAAAGACATGACTGAGATTTACACGACCAACACAATTGGGCCTCTGCTGATGGGCCAGGTGAGACTCACCCAAGATGGGCTGTCCCAGGACAGCATGAAAGATCAGTGGAAGGGGATCCACTCTGGTGCCTGACGGGCTCTCAGTTGATAAGAAGCTCATGGAGCCATGGGCTGGAGCTCGGGAGCTGGAGCCTGGCATGCTGGGGCAGTGGGAAGAGGAAGGAGAATGCTCCAGTGCTGGTGCCAATGTTCCCCACTGTGGAAGGAGCTTATCCTCTCCCTGGTGCCACATCCATGTGTGCCCCTTTGTCCTCTTTCTCGTGGCAGGCATTCCTGCCCTTGCTGAAGAAAGCTGCTCAGGGGAGCCCGGGCTCAGGGCTGAGCTGCAGCAAGGCAGCCATCATCAATATGTCCAGCATCGGCGGCTCCATCGCTTGTCCCTATGGTTGGGATATGCTGCAAGTCACCTCATACCGCTGCAGCAAGGTACTGTCCCACTGTGCTGGGTATAGATCTGCTTCCCCTGCCCTTCCACAGCCACAGGTCCCTTTGCAGCCCCCCTTCCCCTCCCACCACTGTCCCTGCCCTGTCTCTCCACAGGCTGCTCTGAACATGCTGACCAAGTGCCAGTCCCTGGCGTACAAGGAGCACGGCGTCCTCTGTGTCTCTCTCCACCCTGGCTGGGTGCAAACTGACATGGGCAGCTTTGCCGGATACACGGTAGGAATTCCACCATGGAGGGTCCATCAGAGACCCTGTGCTGTTTTTCCATTCATGAAGTTGCTGCCCTGGTCCCCTGTCCATGACTTCTCACTGTGCCTGATCCCTGCCAGGGCAGCTCCCCCTGCCCTGGTTGTGGCTGCTGGGTGTCCCCATCCCCTCGGTTCCCTGCTCAGCCCCTCTGCCTGGGGTTGTCAGTTTTCCCTTTGCCCTCGAGTGGCTCCTTCCCCTGGCTCCAGCTGCTCCAGGGCCCTCAACCAGGCCTCAGGCATGGGCTGCCTCTCCCCCTTTGCCCCACAGCCCCCTGTGACAGTGGACGACAGCGTGAAAGGGATGTTGAAGGTGCTCTCCTCCATCTCTGAGAAGGACACTGGCACCTTCCTGGACTGGGAAGGGAAGGTCGTGCCCTGGTGAGACACCAGTTCAGGATCCTGGCAGCAGGACCCTTTGCTGCTGCTCCCACCTGTGCCGCATCCTCAATAAACCCCTATCAAGAGCCCCTAGCTCTGCTGTGCATTGCCAGCTCATGGGGTGGCCCTTCTTGATTGTCCCACTCCTCTTCCCACAGCTGCCATCCAGACCATGGCTGTCACTGGCACCCTCATGAGTGACAACCTGCAGGTCCCATGGCACTGTGACCAGCCTCTGGAGACCTCTCCTCCAGGAGGCACTGGAGGAGCTGGGGCAGATGCCCTCTCATGGAGTAGAAAAATTTTCTGAACACCTACAGGACTGGATTTCCCCCTGTCCAGCTGCAGGACACCCCAGGGTTGTGCTTGGCCTGGGCTGCCCAAGGAGCTGGGGGTCACTGGGGGCTCAGCTGCGGAATGCCTGGTTGCAGGTGGGACAGACAGACACACAGCACTTGGGAAGTGCACAGGGAGCATGTGCCAGGCTTGGATGGGGAGTTCGAGGCTGGGTGTGCAGAGATAGAGCAGAGAGACATCAGCTCACAGAGTTTACAGAGGTGGGGGTTACAAAGAGATCACAGGGTCATGCAGGGAGTGGGGAAGGGGAAAGAAGCTGCTTCCCAATCCCTTCTCCTCTTCCTAGCAGCCCAGGATGGGCTGAGGGTGAGGAGGGTGATCATGCAGAGGGTGGGCTGGCAAGCGGGAGGCTGTGGCATGGGCAAGTGGCACCATCCCTCTGTCCATCACCAGGGCAGGTGGTTTCCTTCCCAGTCGAGGAAGGCTCCAGAGGCGTCCTGCGAGAGGCTGGCCAGCACAGTCAGGATGCCTCGCACGCTGTGCTCCACTGTCAGCGGTGCCTGCAGAAGGGGACGAGGCTCAGCACCACTGCCATGGGCTGTGATTAGCACAGAGAACAGCTCTTGGGCAGAGGAGAGGGTGTGCAACCTGAGAGTAGCACCCACTGTGCTCATGGAGATACTTTTCCTTACTGCCACCACTCTGTTCTCCGGGCTGGGTGTGGGGTAACAGGAGTGGCTATGTTGCTTGCTGCCTGCTCCTTGCTTGATCAGACCCAGGTGATGGTTCTGACGGCCCAGAGCACCACACAACACCCCCAAGTGCCCCTGTCCTCCCTAAGATACAGGGATACAATATGGGTCCTGCTGTCCCTCCCCTGCACAGCCCAGTACCTTCTCTGTCCCCATGTCAGTCTTCACCCAGCCAGGATGGATGGCCACACACAAGATCCCCTTGTCCTGGAGCTCTGCAGCCAAGCACTTCGTCACCATGTTCTGGGCAGCCTGGAAGAGGCACAGCCCTGCCAGCATGACCTGGGGTGTGGATGGACAGGAGGGGACACATTTCCCACCCAGAAAATGGCTGTGGAGGTGGGAAATGGCACTCAGCCGTGGGATAAATCATCATCATGACTCGCCTGAAAGGCTCAGTCCGGGGTGCAGCTGTCCCTGTCTCTGTGCATCTGCCTGGGAGAACCAGGCAGGGGGGTGGGTGACTGGGGCAGGGGGTGTCCCCATGGGCTCTCCCCCTCCAGGGGCACCGTGCACAACAGAGCATCCCCAGCACCTCCCCTGGCACCTCACCTTGCTGGCACGGTACGGGTACATGGGGGCCTCTGGCACCCCGAGGCACAGCCCGATGGATCCCAGTTTGGTGGAGATGTTGATGACCGCGGCCCTGCTGCAGCTCAGCCCCTCCTTCCCTGCGCCCTTTGCCGCCTGCTCCAGGAGCGGCAGAAATTCCTGAAACAAAGACACTGACACTCTGGTAAGACATGACAAGCCCCCAGACTGAGGACTGCTTTGGAGGGCTCTGTCACAGGTCATGGATGAGCAACTGGACAGACATGCCTGGCAGAAGGGCAGGGGATGGGGAGGATGCCCCAAGGAGGAACCAGGCTCCTTCCCCAGGGAAGGAGTGAGCTGGCACAGCCAGCCTGGGGCGGGCAGGAGGTCCAGCTGGGGAAGAACAAAGCAAGGGAGATGCTGGGGCTGGGCTGAGCTGCCGAGCCCCTCTGGGTGAGCATGGGAGACACATGGAGGTGGTCTTACTCCCATCAGGGAACATTGCCCCAAGCTGGAGAAACCCAGAAGGTCCACACATACCTTTGCGACCTGGAGTGGCCCAACCACATTGGTGGCAAACACGGCAAGCATCTCCTGTGAATCCAGGGAGCGCAGCGTGGCGTGTGAGCTGACACCTGCATTGTTGATGAGCAGGTTCAAGCCCTGACCCTTCAGATGAGACCCCACAGCCTGCACAGCCCCTCGGATGCTGGGCAAGTTCACTGTGTCTGCCAGGGCAAAAAGCAAAGTGGAGGAGAGCTCCAGTGGGTCACACAGCATCCACTGGAAATTGTGCTGTGCCTGGACTGGCTCTCTCTAAACCAGCATTATCCAGAAAGGACACAGCAGGTTTAGCACATCAGGGTGTTAAGTACATTGCAATGATTAGCAGCTTGTCCTCACCCCTTGTTTTCACAGCCTCAGAGAGACTAAACCTCAATTCAACTCATTTTGGGTTTTGTGGGGGCTACTGGTAGGAAAAACTTGCTGTATTTGCTTTCTGTATTCAAGGAATTTATGATCGCACAAGGGATGCTTAGTCCTTGCACACTGAGACTCCCAAGTTTATTTCCACTGGGAGTCAACACACATGGGCATATTCTAAGGGCTTCTTTGGGGAAACAACCAAACCATGTTCTTCAAGCCCTTCTGTACTGCACAGCAGCTATAGGGGACTGTTATCCTAGAGAGGACTACTGGATTAGATAAAGATCTTGTCTGGTTTACACCATTCTGGCTGATCATTTTGAGTTGTCTTTGCCTTTGTGAACATTTTATGCTTAAATTGATATTCCACAGAACAACTTCCCATAGTTTTGCAGCCATTTGTATGCAAAAATGCTTCCTTTCTCCTATCCTTTTTCTTCTGTTTAGATTTTTATTTGCTTCATGTTGTTACAAGGATTTGGAGCTGACAAATGAGCTGAGGTGATTACAGGTAATAAAAGATTTGGGATGTAACCTGCAGTATTTGGTTGCAGGCTCTGAGTCTGAACTTTCCCAACACTATTGGCCATGTTGTGGGGACAAACCCTCTCAAGCAACCAGAAACAACTGAAACTGGGCTAACAAGGATAACCATCCCCAGACCTTTCCTCTTTGCTTAAATATTGGTATGGTTTTGAGATTCTGCCATGTTTTTATTGCAGGATGTTTTGTCTAAGACAATAAAACTGGTATTTTTTTTAAGTCTGTGTTCACCTTTTGGGGTTGCTTGTTGGGATTTGCTTCCCCTACCGCAAGCTAACCCACTGAAGTGGCCGTTGTTTGTTTAAAAGAGTCATCTAAATACCCTCGGGATCTGAAATGGGCTGGTTAGGCCAACATTAAACATTATGTATTTCGTTTTGCTACCTCAAGTACACCACGAAGCCCTTAAGAACCATGAATATTCAAGCACATGGGCATGTTGGAGTATGCCCTTGCTCCCCTTGCACATTTCTGTACCCATTTTTTGCAGGTGCCAATCTGATGAGCCTGCTGGGAGGGGGTGACCGCAGGGCTAAATACCTCCTTTTTTGCAACACTTTGGCCCCTGAGCTGTGTTTCTGTACTCAGGCTTAGACAAGAGTGGCTTAGCAAAGGTTTCCAACACTGAAGACTCCCTTCTTGGAGCATTTAATACCCTGACAAGCAGCAGAACCATCCTTTTTCCTGGCATATTCAACTAGCCTGATGTCTTTATGGTAGTAAGCAAGTATGTGAGTGGCATGGACTTGTGTCCACCTTGCCTTGTGCGGCACAGACTTTTGTAGAGGTGTCCTGAAAACATTTGAGGGGAATATGATGGGATAAACTGTGGCAGCTGTGGGGCTGGATGGAACCTTGTGATTTGAGAGCACATGGCCAGCTGCAGGCCATATCACAGAGAGCTTTGGAGTGGCTTCTCTTCAGATAACAGATGAAGTTCAAGGCTCTCCACCACGTATGAGGGATCTTTTGGTCACTTGGTGAATGATTAACTGCTCTGTTTGGATTAGCTGAGTCATTGCTCACAGGGTCCAAGCCTGTGGGACCAGCACATTTCTAGTTCTAAGACACCAAATTTGCTGAAGGAACAAGCCTTTTCTCCTTAGAAGCAATAAGATAAGGATGAGAAGGAAAAAGAGAGAACAAAAAGAAGTGACAGATCTTACCCTTTTTGGAGTTAATTTTTAACCTTTCTTTCCGAAAAGTCCATTCCTGTTACTGGTTTGAAGATAACCTTTCCTTAAGATGGAGCAGGACAGCCTGAAACACCGTCTCATTTTAAAACATACTTTGTTGCTGTTGATTTTTCAGAGCTTTTTAGCTTATTTGGGGACTTTATTGGTAGCCTGGGGTTTGGGTGTATGTCTTCTAGTACTGGTTGTTTATGTAGTGGTCAGTCCATTGAGATGTCCCTTTTATGTTGGCCATGCTTTGCTGAGCAAAGTAAGCGTGCTCTTCCCATCAGGTACTGCCAGTTGGGGCTCACAACTCATTTATTTTTTATTACAGAGAAGCTGTTTTACTTTAATAATCTACTTAATAGCAAGAGAGAAATTTGCTGCCTCCTTGTAGTAAAGTCTGGCTTCAGGAATGTTTTATTTCCTAAGAAATGCTAAAAAACCTGAACTTGAATTCACTTGAATTTTTCAGGTGTTTTCAAACAAATAAGTAGGTAGGTAGAGACTGATAAAGCCTTTGCATGGCTTTTATTCAGTTTTCTTATTACTGGTTCTAGTGAAATACTCAGAAATATTTAGAAGCTCTGGCTCCTCCCCACCTCACTTATTACAGCGTTGGCAATTCTGCCCAAAACACTTCTTTTGGATTTGGATGGGGTTTTTAACGAACCCTTCGTTAATAAAAGGAGCAGCTGTGAGCAGCCCCCACTCTCTCAGATTCAGGAGAACACAGGAGATCTCTACCTCCTCAAGACACATCCACAGGAGATCACATTCCTCAGCCTGGTGTTCCTCATCTCAGGCTTCACTCCAACACTGTCCTTTCCCACAAGCCCCTGTCTCCAGCACCCTGGAAGCTTCCTTCCTGAGCTGGCTAACTCCAAACACCACTCTGGCTGTTCTCCCTTTTCTCCCCAAGTCCCTGTGCTGTCCAGGTTCATTTTCTACCTTCTCCTGCTGCTCCCAAGCACTGCTGACAAAGGCCACTGAATCTGGCCCATCTCCACGGGAGCAGGGAAGGGACAAGGGGACATCTCTCCAGTCCAGGCTGTGGACATCCTGAACTGGAGCATGCCTCTGGGTCTGAGCATTAGCCTGGAATACCAACACCACCACAAGGCCAGATTTCCCATATGCAGCATTTTAGCCTATCTTTTCCCCCTCCCTTTTTACCTGTAGCAAAAGAAATGCCAACCACAGCCACTTCCAAGCGGATCCCAAACCAACTCTCCTACTTAGGAACCATCCTGTAGGTTTGCTTGCTGTGCCCTGCCTTGCTTTGCTTTGTAACCCATGTGTCCCAGCCCAAAACTTAGGCACTGTATTTAGCATTTTTGGGAAGAGATGCCTTTCCCATGAAACTTGCTCAGCTGAGGTGTCCAGACCCACCTCTGCCTCTGAAGCCAGTTCGACTGCCCCAACGAGACAACAGCTTCACTTGGAGGGAGAAGCTTGCCTAGATGTGAATGGATCCCTCCCCACGGATCCCTCCCCATCTGGCAGGACTAGAGCTTCCTGGCCAAACTGCCCCTGGTCTTGTTCCCGAAGCCAGCAGAGGACTGGAAGCAATGTTGGACAACAGGAGAAGGATTGCTCCATACCTAGCTGGACCAGTTTGATGCTGGGGTGCTGAGCAGCTAATTCTTGCAGGGCCTGGAAAAGTGATGCAGCAGGCAGGTTAGAAGTCACTGGTGGCACAGCCAGGTGTCCCATCCCTGCTGTCAGGTCACTGAGCCAGGCTGGCTTTGCTTTCACTGAGAAAAGTGCATGGGGCCATTCCCAGTGAACAGGGTAGGGGAGCATTCCTGCAACCAGCAGGAGTATGATGCTGCTGGACTTAGGTGCTGCCCCCCATCCTAAGTGATCCCAGCATGGAGAAGGGATTGACCAGCCATTGTCACAGCCAGGAGTGAATGCTGAAGATATGTCTGCCTGTCCAGTCTCATCCCACCTGGCTCCATCAGGCACTGACTTATCCAGGGTATTTGGGGGGTTATGAGACCCCCCCAGAGCACTCCTACCCCCACTGCTGGGTGACCCAGCCAGGGCCAGAGCCAGTAGGGAGCTGTGGGGACCACCAATTCCCTCTGCCCACCTGACTCAGGACCATCCCCATGCCCTGTGCCCACACTGACCTTCCCTCTCGGACCGTCAGGGTCGCGGCAGGTGGCAAAGATGTGCTGGGGGGGCCAGGGGCTGGCAGCGAGCTGCCGCACGAGCTCCAGCCCAATGCCCCGGTTGGACCCCGTCACCAGGACGCTCCGAGCCAGCGCAGCCATCCCTGCAGTCTCTGTGCTGGGCGGTGACACATGGCAGGATTGCCGCCTGCTCGTCCTGAAGAGGAGCCAGGCACAGCCCAGGGTGTGGCTCTGGGCGCCCACGGGGATGGGGACAGTGCCAGCACCATCCTGGCCCCTCACCTGCCCCAAACAGGGCCAGGGACCGAGGGCTCCCTGACATTTTGGCACATTGGGCTACATGTTTCCTGCATTACCCAGATTCCCACCACTTCAGTCCCCTAAAGCCTCAGTTCCCAGAGTCTCTGTAACTGCAGAAGGGTCCACCTCTTCCACAAGCTTAGAAGAGCACCACCAGGAAAAGGAAAACAGGTTCAAATCTGACTGTGGCCAGCAATCTCCCATTTTTGGGGGTGAGCTTGGGATGGTTGAACCCTTGGATGCTAATCCAAAGCCCAGCCTGGGAAGAACACCTTCCCCCAGAGCAGCAAGGAGCCAGCAGAGAAGAACCCCCAGCTTCCCACAGATGTTGGACTCCAAGCTCATGGCTGTCACCTTCCTCCTTGCTGGAGGACAGTGCTGGATGCTTATCAGCCCAAGAGGTGCCTGTAAAGCCAAGGCTCCTGCAGCCCAAACCAGCCTAGGGGCATGGATTTTTAGGACGCAGGTGCTAAAAGAAGCAAAGACCTGCCACTTAAAAGGCCTTGGCTGAAACACAAGAATTGGGGCAACCCGAATGTGAGGTGGAAGAGGAAACAAGAAGAAGAAAGTAGTGGGGATGGGTCCTTCCCATCTGGATGTGCCCAGTGTGATGTATCTGTTGCTCAGTCTGGCAGAGGGGACAGGAGTGTCTATTCCCTGAGTGTTGAGGGGTTCCACATCTGGCAATCACCAAAGAAACACGTGGGAGGTGGTGAAGGGGACCCAAGTTTGGAAGATGAGCGCTCAGGGTACCCAGAGCATGGAGGGGAGGAAGCAGTGATGTTTCCTCCCATCGGGGTGGCCACGCTATGGCCCCCAAGAGAGGCAAGCGTGCTGGGTGTGGATTCAGGTGGTGTTGGAGTCGGACCTGCTGCAGCAGACGTTCTTGAGGGTGTAATCACCTGCGCAAGCAATTGCACTGCACAGACTTGCCTGCTCCTGCTGCTGTCTGCCAGCAGCACCCAGAGCAGGGCTCCCATTAGGAACCAATAAGACTGGAGTTTCCTCTTTTCCTTCCAGGCCGCTGGGGAAGGAGACGGCAGACACGGGGGAAGAGGGCTGCAGGAGCAGGGGTGGTGGGAACGGCTGCGGGTCAGCCCTGCCCGCCCCGTGGGAAAGGCTCCGGGCAGGGAGCGGGGCTGTGCTGGGCGGCCAAGGCCTTTGTCCGGCACCCTCCTTGTTGCAAAACGTGGAACGTGTCAGGACTATCGCCAGTCAGGATGTCCTTTGATGTTAGGGTTTTGTATATTTTCAAGCCTAATCAGCAAGGCAGGAGGGGTAATCAGCGGAACAGGCAGCAGCCAGCACCCCTTACTCAAGGACATCCTTTAGGGATGACATTGCTAACTCGGCAAAATACTCCAGGCCCGTGTATCCTGGAGCTGAACCGTCTTCATTATTACACTAAAAAGCACGCCTGCAGGTCCAAAGGACCCTGCCCAGGTGAAGACCCTTCCCCTGAGCATGCACAGGACTTATGTGATTTCTGTGGATTCGATCCCAACAGAGCGGGCTGTGCTTGGGAAGTCACTACCTCAGGAAGCCCAGCGGGGCCTCCTGCATTCGTGGAACGCCACCGAGCACCCGGAGGCTCGGGCAGCCCTGAAATCAGTAATGGACGTCTCTCCCGAGGGTGCCACCACCGCCTCGGGGCACACCGGGGGGACAAACCCGACTTTTGGGGACAACACCCCCGCGCCCGCACTGCGGGTATTTCTAAAATGGCGGCGCCCGGCGCGGCTTCAGCCCGGCCGCGTCACGTGACCGGCGCCCCCACCATTGCATCAGCCGGCGGGCGGCCCGCCCCGGCGGGGAGGGCGGGGCTTGCGCAGAGTGACAGCGCCGACAGCCAATGGGGAGCGGTGAAGGGGCGTGGGGCGGGGCGTGGTGCGGCGGCCGGCGGCGCGGAGTGGGGGGCGGCGCGGAGGGAGGGGCGGCGGTGGCCGCGCAGGGACGGCCCGGGGG
>VWZF01004966.1:180785-244950 GCA_013396755.1 Sclerurus mexicanus
CGGCCGCGCAGGTACGGCCTGGGGGGCTCCGCGCAGGGTCCGGCCCCCGGGTTGGACGGGCACGTCTGACGGGGAGAAGGGAGGGAAAGGGGAAGGGGGAAAGGGGGTGGTGGTGATGGCGGTGCCGCTGGTCGCGCCCCAGCGGGGCCCGCGGGGGGATGCCGGGGCCCGCGGGGGGATGCCGGGGCCTGCAGAGGGATGCCGGGCACCGCTCTTCCCCCTCGGGCACTGGAGAGCGGGTGGTGTCCGGGCAGAGCCCCTGGTCGGCCCTGCGGCCGCCGCAGTGCCCAGTCCTTCCCTCCTCCGGCACCGCGGTGGGACTCGGTGATCTCAGGGCACTTCTCCAGCCGAGGTGATTCTGCGATTCAGTGAGCTGCTCGCAGGCCCTGCTGCTGTGGGGGACTCCCGTCCCCCCGCCCCGCTGCAGGCTGCTGGGGGTTCGCCCCCCCGCGTGTGTCTGCATTGCGCTGCGCTGGCAGGGACGGCTCTGTGCCCCCGGGGGACGCTCGGGCGGTGCTGCCCCCGGGCTGTCACCGCCTTTGCAGGGATGTGGGTCCGCTCAGGGAAAGCTTCCAGGCATCTCTGGAGCTGACCCTGCTTTGAGCAGGGAGGTTGGACAAGGAGATATTTAGGGGTCATTTCTAGACTCGGCTGTTCTGTGGTTTAATTATAGAATCTTGGAATGGTTTGGGTTGGAATAGAACTTAAGGTTCATCCAATTCCACCCTTCTGCCATGGGCAGGGACATCTTCCACTAGAACAGGTTGGTCCAAGCCCCATCCTTGAACACTTCCAGGGATGGGGCATCCACAGCTTCTCTGGGCAGCCTGTGCCAGTGTCTCAGCACCATCACAGAGAAGAACTGATTCCTAAGATCTAACCTAAATCTCTCCTCTTTTGGTTTAAAACTGTTCTCCCTTACCCTATCACTGTCAGCCCTTGTAAAAAGTCCACCTCCCTCTCTTTCATAAGCCCCCTTTAAGTACTGGAAGGCTGCAATGAGCTCTCCCCACTCTTTGCATTTAATCACCTAGAATGCTGTGTCAGCTTGGCAACTCCCCCCCCCTCCATCTATGTCTCTGGGTCCCCAGCAACACAAATACAACCTATTAAGTTCAGTATCCATGTGAATTTGGTGTTTTAAAACCATGTGGTTTCAAAGAACAGGTAATTTGAGGTAGAGCCCCAGAAATCAGGAAGGCTGGGGGAGAGGAAGTTTGGGGCTGGCCCAGCACTATTTGGGGCAGACCAGTGGTTGAACTGTGGAGCCAGTGAGTACTTAATGTGGGGAGACCGAATAAGGAGATGGAGACAATGATCCTGATGTTCAGCTTGAGCTAACAACTCATCAGAGCCTTGTTTGTTGTTGTTTCTTCAGACTGCCCCACGGCCTTGCCACTTTCCTGCCACTTGCTTTGGACAGCGGTGACTTTGCAGTTTCAGGATGGAGGCCACGCTCACTGCCAGCCAGATCCGGCAACGGTTCATCGACTTCTTCAAGGCAAACAAGCACACCTATGTCCACTCGTCTTCTACAATCCCCCTGGATGACCCCACTCTGCTCTTTGCCAATGCTGGTATGAATCAGGTAGGTTTACCACCCTGGCACCACGGTCCTCAGAAACATATCCTGTTGAAACCTGTGAAGCTGTTTGCAGAAAATTATTGTTTTCTCCGTCTTCCTTCTGTCATAAAGAAGTCGTTGGTGTGTCTGCTGGAGTCCTCTGTGCTCTCACAAAATTGGCAAGAGCACTGGAAGAGAGGTTCCTGTGATGGGAGCTCCGCCAGTCTCCCTTCCTTGACTCTTTGCACCATAGCCAGTCCTGGCACAAATGACTAATGGCATCTTTAAAGAGCTGTTGGGACTGAGCTGCTGCAAGGGCTCTGCTGCAGATCAGCACCTAGTTTTTACATTTTGGCAGCTGGGAATCTGACGGCTTCCAGCCCCTTTGGAAGTTCCAGGGTTTGGTGGTCTGTAGGAACACGTGTGTGTGAGTTCTAAGCAGTGCTGCAGCCCTGTCACAGGCAGAAGCAGCCCTTTTGTTTCTGAAAGGTGCCTTGGGTATGTCCAGGCCAGTGATACTGTGATGCAGATGACACTGCCTTGCTGTTGCTCACATTTGAAAACAGGCTCTGAGTGCTTTTCTCAATTGCCCTTTTTTCTCTCCTCTCAGTTCAAACCCATCTTCCTCAATACTATCGACCCCTCGCACCCGCTCGCTAAACTGAGCAGAGCCACCAACACTCAGAAGTGCATCCGAGCAGGGGGCAAACACAACGACCTGGACGACGTGGGGAAAGATGTGTACCACCACACGTTCTTCGAGATGTTGGGGTCCTGGTCCTTTGGGGATTACTTCAAGGTAAAGCAGGCTGGGGGCAGCTCTGAATCTCTGGCACAAATTTATCCATCTCTGTGAACTCAGCAGAACAGTTGCCAAGAAGAAAGAGAATATGTTGGCAGAGAGGTGCATGTGGCTCCTTTGGGATGAATGATCCAGGAAGCTGCCCTGACCCTGCAGAGTGATTTGAGATTAATTACTTAAGGTTTTCAAAGCTGATTAAATTAACTCTGCTAGTTTGGAGTCTTCAGGCAGAGGTTTTAGTGGTTGTCCTCGAGCTGTGAGGAGTTGCATGTCCTGTGCAACCATGATAGACCTTCAAATAGGAATGATCATACAATAATGATGTCCTTTCCCAAGCCTCTTCATTGTGTAGTGCTCAAAGTCAGAAGAAGAATGTTAAGAATACAGCAACAAAACAACAATAAAATAAAACAAAAACAATAAAAACAAAAACAACAGCAGAATGCAAAGGCTTCTTGGAGACAGTGTAAATACTGGCTGCATCATGAAAATCATATGAGATGTTTCTTGTGCCCTGTTCACTGCATATATTAATTTGCCTCTTCTGTCAAAAGTTGGAAATTTTTTGGCTGTTTACCTGCTGATACCTGCAGTAGCTCATACTTTGGATGCTGAAGACAAGCTGTCTTTGCACTCACTTCCTGACCTTGTCTTTCCTTCTGCAGGAGCTCGCTTGTAAACTGGCACTGGAACTTCTCACCAAGGAGTTTGGCATTCCTGCTGAAAGACTCTATGTCACTTACTTTGGTGGAAATGAGGCTGCAGGACTACAACCAGACCTGGAGTGCAAGCAGATCTGGTTGGATTTGGGGTAAGGGCTTTCACTGAGGAAGGTGCCTGTTTTGATGAGCAGTGGTAATTTGTTTGGGTTGATTATTAGGAAAAAAAAAATCATCACAGAAAAGAACAGAACACACTGCCCAGGGAAGTGGTGGAGTTGCCATCCCTGGAAGGATTTAAAAGCTGTGCAGCTGTGGCACTTGGGACATTGTTTAGTGGTGGACTTGGCAGTGCTGGGGTAACTGTTGGACTTGATGATCTGGAAGGTCTTTTCCAACCTAAATGTTTCTGTTACTCTATGATGGCATGTGTTATGTGGCAGAACACATACAACAGGATGATTAAACAATATTGAAGTGTCACAAATAGTGTTTGCAGAGTGGTGGAGCTTTGAAACTGAAGGGAAGTACTGGTATTAGATGGAAGATACTGACAGCTCTTGTTTCAAAATCTCTGTGTAAGCTTAACAGGTGCCCCACTGGGCCAGATGAATGAGCTGTCCAGCCCAGTGTCCTGCTACTGACAGCACTTGAGAAGATCATGAAATCCCGGAACCATGAAATGGTTTGGTTTGGAAGGGACCTTACAGTTCATCTTGTTCCAACCTCTTTGCCATGGTCAGGGACACCTTCCACTAAACCAGGTTGTTGGGAGCCCTGTCCAACCTGGCCTTGAACACTTCCAGGGATAGAGCAGCCATAGCTTCTCTGAACCCATGCCTCACCACCCTCACAGGGAAGGATTTCTTACCAATATCTAATCTGAACCTGTCCTCTGTCAGTTTAAAGCCCTTTTCCTTTCGCTACATGCCCTTCTAAATCTGAAGTTCCTCCAGATTTCTTGTATACCCCTTTAGGTACTGAAAGGTTGTAACAGGGTGATCCCAGAGCCTTCTCTTCAGGCTGAACAATCCCAATTCTCTCAGCCTTTCCTCACAGGAGAGGTGCTCCATCCCATCCCTGTCTTCTTGCTGGTGGCTTTGCTGAGGTGTTGTGTAAGCCTCTGCCTCCAGCTGGGATACGTGCCAGGGACCAGTGTTCACTTGATCCCTCTCAGCGGGGATCCTGAGTATTAGGCTCTAAGAATTCATCGTCTCATCCAGGGAACTAGTGAGCTGAGGTTTCTCTGGTCTAGCCCTTAGTTTGGGGAATTCTTGCCTTGCTGTTGGTCTCTGTTGTTCAGTAAGTTTCTTGTTACAGGCTGGCTGAGGGCAGGATTCTGCCTGGCAATATGAAGGATAATTTCTGGGAAATGGGAGACACAGGCCCCTGTGGCCCTTGCAGTGAGATCCACTATGACCGGATCGGGGACAGAGATGCTTCACACCTGGTCAATCAGGATGACCCCAATGTCCTGGAGATCTGGAACCTGGTGTTCATACAGTTCAATAGGTGAGCCAGACCTGCTTTCAATTTCAGGTGAGCCAGATTGCTCCAGCTCCATGTGGGAGGCTGCTTGGACTGCATGCTCTTTTAACTGCCCCTGGCTTGCTCACCATTCCCAGTGGTCCAGGAGCCATGCACTTTGTGATTCTTTGTCCCCTGACCCACCTGTACAGAAGGGGTTGATCACACTGCCCTTGGGGACAAACTGGGAACATCTTCTCCATTTATCTGCCAGGAATTCCGTAGGGAATAAGTGCCATCCCACTCTAGGTTTAAGTTGTCAATGAGGGTCTTGTTAATTATATTTTATCAAAGCTGTCAGTTCTGTGGCTTTTTTATGGGTCTGTGTCATAAATCTGATGGAACCAAATCTCATGGAGATGAGGAGAGAGATAGGGTTCCCCCTGCAGAGACACCATCTATAACTCATCTTTCTTTGGCAGGGAAGCTGATGGGACACTGAAACCCCTTCCTAAGAAAAGTATTGATACTGGTATGGGCCTGGAGAGACTGGTCTCTGTGCTGCAGAACAAGATGTCCAACTATGACACTGACCTCTTCCTTCCTTACTTTGAAGCCATCCAAAAGGTATGAACTGGAGTCTGACCCAAGTGTATCCATTTCCTGAATGCCTGGGGAGATGGATGGGATGCATGTAATCATCCCCTTTGCCCACTGCCTTCCCCTCTCTGCTCAGGGCACAGGAGCCAGGCCGTACCAGGGGCAGGTCGGGGCTGAGGACGCTGACGGAATAGACATGGCCTACCGCGTGCTGGCCGACCATGCACGGACCATCACCCTGGCCCTCTCGGACGGGGGCAGGCCTGACAACACTGGCAGAGGGTAAGAAGGAGCTGCTGCAATGGTGCCTCTCCCATTCTGTTCAGCACAGCTTCCCTGAGGGCTCTGGGATTTCCCGTGTCTCTGGCATGCCTTTGGATTTGTCCTTAAAGCAGTGGATGGCAGTGTTTGCTCAGGATATTTGATACTAGAATCCCTGTAGTAAGGTTCACCCAAAAGGCCACAACACAGAGGTCTGAGGCTTCTTGTGAGCATCAGTGCTGCTGTGTCAGCTCCCGGAAGGGAACGCTGTGGGCAGTGCTTGGTGCAGTGCTGCTGTTAAAAACCAAGGAAGTTTGGGCTGAGGGGCTGCGCCACTGGACTCACAGTAAGCACCCAGTGAGTCTGGGTCAGAGAGCTGGGGCCTGGCACCTCGCCTGTCCCTTGCTGCTGCTGTGAGCAGCTGCTGCGGGAAGAAAACTATGTGCTCTTGGTCTTGGGAGGGGATGCTTATAGGTGAGTGCTGGTGGAGCCTCTGAGAACAACTCGGAGGTGTAACATTTGCATGGGGGGCTCTGCTGTTGCCTAGGTACGTGCTGAGGCGGATTCTCCGACGGGCTGTGCGTTACTCCCATGAGAAGCTCAATGCCCCCAAGGGTTTCTTTGCTACTCTGGTTGATGTGGTGGTGCAGTCACTAGTANTAAAGCCCTTTTCCTTTCGCTACATGCCCTTCTAAATCTGAAGTTCCTCCAGATTTCTTGTATACCCCTTTAGGTACTGAAAGGTTGTAACAGAGCCTTCTCTTCAGGCTGAACAATCCCAATTCTCTCAGCCTTTCCTCACAGGAGAGGTGCTCCATCCCATCCCTGTCTTCTTGCTGGTGGCTTTGCTGAGGTGTTGTGTAAGCCTCTGCCTCCAGCTGGGATACGTGCCAGGGACCAGTGTTCACTTGATCCCTCTCAGCGGGGATCCTGAGTATTAGGCTCTAAGAATTCATCGTCTCATCCAGGGAACTAGTGAGCTGAGGTTTCTCTGGTCTAGCCCTTAGTTTGGGGAATTCTTGCCTTGCTGTTGGTCTCTGTTGTTCAGTAAGTTTCTTGTTACAGGCTGGCTGAGGGCAGGATTCTGCCTGGCAATATGAAGGATAATTTCTGGGAAATGGGAGACACAGGCCCCTGTGGCCCTTGCAGTGAGATCCACTATGACCGGATCGGGGACAGAGATGCTTCACACCTGGTCAATCAGGATGACCCCAATGTCCTGGAGATCTGGAACCTGGTGTTCATACAGTTCAATAGGTGAGCCAGACCTGCTTTCAATTTCAGGTGAGCCAGATTGCTCCAGCTCCATGTGGGAGGCTGCTTGGACTGCATGCTCTTTTAACTGCCCCTGGCTTGCTCACCATTCCCAGTGGTCCAGGAGCCATGCACTTTGTGATTCTTTGTCCCCTGACCCACCTGTACAGAAGGGGTTGATCACACTGCCCTTGGGGACAAACTGGGAACATCTTCTCCATTTATCTGCCAGGAATTCCGTAGGGAATAAGTGCCATCCCACTCTAGGTTTAAGTTGTCAATGAGGGTCTTGTTAATTATATTTTATCAAAGCTGTCAGTTCTGTGGCTTTTTTATGGGTCTGTGTCATAAATCTGATGGAACCAAATCTCATGGAGATGAGGAGAGAGATAGGGTTCCCCCTGCAGAGACACCATCTATAACTCATCTTTCTTTGGCAGGGAAGCTGATGGGACACTGAAACCCCTTCCTAAGAAAAGTATTGATACTGGTATGGGCCTGGAGAGACTGGTCTCTGTGCTGCAGAACAAGATGTCCAACTATGACACTGACCTCTTCCTTCCTTACTTTGAAGCCATCCAAAAGGTATGAACTGGAGTCTGACCCAAGTGTATCCATTTCCTGAATGCCTGGGGAGATGGATGGGATGCATGTAATCATCCCCTTTGCCCACTGCCTTCCCCTCTCTGCTCAGGGCACAGGAGCCAGGCCGTACCAGGGGCAGGTCGGGGCTGAGGACGCTGACGGAATAGACATGGCCTACCGCGTGCTGGCCGACCACGCACGGACCATCACCCTGGCCCTCTCGGACGGGGGCAGGCCTGACAACACTGGCAGAGGGTAAGAAGGAGCTGCTGCAATGGTGCCTCTCCCATTCTGTTCAGCACAGCTTCCCTGAGGGCTCTGGGATTTCCCGTGTCTCTGGCATGCCTTTGGATTTGTCCTTAAAGCAGTGGATGGCAGTGTTTGCTCAGGATATTTGATACTAGAATCCCTGTAGTAAGGTTCACCCAAAAGGCCACAACACAGAGGTCTGAGGCTTCTTGTGAGCATCAGTGCTGCTGTGTCAGCTCCCGGAAGGGAACGCTGTGGGCAGTGCTTGGTGCAGTGCTGCTGTTAAAAACCAAGGAAGTTTGGGCTGAGGGGCTGCGCCACTGGACTCACAGTAAGCACCCAGTGAGTCTGGGTCAGAGAGCTGGGGCCTGGCACCTCGCCTGTCCCTTGCTGCTGCTGTGAGCAGCTGCTGCGGGAAGAAAACTATGTGCTCTTGGTCTTGGGAGGGGATGCTTATAGGTGAGTGCTGGTGGAGCCTCTGAGAACAACTCGGAGGTGTAACATTTGCATGGGGGGCTCTGCTGTTGCCTAGGTACGTGCTGAGGCGGATTCTCCGACGGGCTGTGCGTTACTCCCATGAGAAGCTCAATGCCCCCAAGGGTTTCTTTGCTACTCTGGTTGATGTGGTGGTGCAGTCACTAGTAAGTTCTTCTCCTGCTCCATTGTATCCACTGAAATCTTCCTCTGCTGAGGTGTGTGCATCTCCATGCTGAAGGGCTCATCCTCTTGGGTCTGCAGGGAGATGCCTTTCCTGAGCTGAAGAAGGACCCAGATATGGTGAAGGACATTATCAATGAGGAAGAGGATCAGTTCCTGAAAACATTGAGCAGAGGGCGTCGCATCCTGGACAGGAAAATCCAGAGCTTGGGAGACAGTAAAATCATCCCTGGTAAGGCTGTGACTTTTGTCAGGATGCAGCAAAAGGCACTTATTTTCTGGGATCAGGTCAGGGCTCAGCTGGGCTGGGAACTTAGAGGTGGTGGAATGTGTGGGATGACAGAGTTGGAGTCCAGAGACATCTCTCAGAGCTGAACCACCCATCTCTCCTCTGGCCTATGTTCACTTGCTCATGTTTCTAAGCTGCCTAGACACAGATCTCTGTGCTGTCAGGGAGGAGCCTTTTGGATGTTCATTCTCCAGACCTGTTTGCTGTCCTGCCATAGTACAGAGCTAGTTGGATGCATCAGAGCCAGTGGGAGAGCAGGGAAGGGAGCAGTGTATTGTGGAACAAGAGAGCTGACTGCTCTGTCCCTTCTTTGCAGGTGACACTGCCTGGCTACTGTATGACACCTATGGTTTTCCTGCGGATCTCACTGGACTGATTGCAGAGGAGAAGGGCCTTGTTGTGGACATGGAGGGCTTTGAAGAAGAGCGGAAAAATGCACAGGTAGATAAGAGCTCCAGAGGAAGCTGGACTGTGAGGACAGGAAGGATTCCCTCCCTTGCAGTGGTGGAATGACTCCCTCCTTTACAGTCATGAGTTTCTCCTTTCTTCTGCTCATACCACATGTGCCCCAGTGTCCCATGGGAAAAACCAGGACAACTGCAGTTGTTGTGGGACCTGTCTTTTCTGTACAGCTGGGGTACACTGGCAAAGTGTGGGGCCTTCAGCTTGGTCTTCAGACAAGTGATAGTGGAGTGCTGGCAGCACCTCCCTGCTGACCTGTTCTGGTTAGGGAATTTATTCCATGTCTCAGGATCAGTGTCCAGTCAGGTTGTCAGCTTGAGTGCCTCTCACAGCACATTTGGTGCAGCAGCAGGGAGTGGCATTGACAAGATGGGTACTTGCCTTGCCCTTGCTGGGCTCAGGCCCACTTGGGCTGCGTGCTGGAACTGCCTGCTCTGCAGCCAGAAAAGACAGGAGCACTCCAGCTGCTGGCATACAGCTTCCCAGGGCAGAGCTCTAACCCACAGAGTTCTCAGAGATGCGAGTGGGATGTGCATCTAAGCTGGCATGCATTGGCGAGTTTTCTAAAAGTGAGGTGGGTTTTCTCAAACATTAGTGCTTGTCATTGGCAGCTCAAATCCCAGGGCAAGGGTGCTGGAGGGGAGGACCTCCTCATGTTGGACATCTATGCCATTGAAGAACTAAGGGCCAGAGGGCTGGAGGTGACTGATGACTCACCAAAATACAGCTATGCTTCAGATCCCAGCGGTACCTATGGTATGAAAAACCTTCTCAGAATCATCTTCTGTTGTTAAACCTTCCCTGGCATGTACCTTAAAGAGATCCCCCCTGGGCTCACCTTTCCTGGGACATGGAGGTGGGAGTGAAAAGGAGTGTGGGTGAATAGTCTGCTTGTTACAAATCAAGCAGGGAAAAAGAAGGACAGGCTGTCAGGGTCTGTTGTACTGCTCAGGTCCGTTTGTGCGAAGTTAAGGGGATTCTTGTTCCCTGCAGCTTTATGTCTTCACACTTGTGTGTTGGTGTTTCTCAGCTGCTGTTTTGCCACTGCTGCAGGAATCTGCAGTTTCTACTTTGCCTGTTAAAGGGTTCTTGGCTTGTTTGCTCTGGCTTTTCCTGCTAATTCTTTGATTTGGTGGAGATTGAGAAGGCTGCAGGCTCATAACCATGTGTGCTGCTGACTTTTACTGTGCGTGAAGGGCAGTAGAGTCCCTGGCTTGGAGGGCACTGAGTGAAATTCCCAACTAACTGTTGCGTTACTCCTCTCTCCTTACCCTCTGCCATTGTGTTAGCTGCCATGATCTCCTGCAGTAGTGGGAGGTGTTGCTATGAAATTGTGCTCCTATGTGGTGTCTACATGGTTTTCCTATTTTACTGACACTGCCTGTCGTCCTGGTGACAGATTTCGGGAGCCTCGTGGCCACAGTGAAAGCCATCCGCAGGGAGAAGAAGTTTGTGGAGGAGGTATCCACTGGCCAGGAGTGTGGGATAGTGCTGGACCGGACCTGCTTCTACGCCGAGCAGGGTGGGCAGATCTATGACCAGGGCTACATGGTCAAGGATGATGACAGCAAGGAGGATGTGAGTGGGCCTGAGAACCTTTTCCTAGATTCAGTCTAACCCTGGGGCCTGGGCAGAGGGGGAGAAGGGGCCAAGCAGGCTCCAGCAATTTCCCGTCCATATCAGGTGTCAGGCATTGCACAGGATTAACTTCTGGGAGTGCAGCATAGCATGGATGTGTTGGAGTTTTTTTCCCCTTGCTTTTTGGGGAAGTGAACTCTGCTGCAGTCACCTGTGATGGTGGTGCTGAGGTTGCTGAGCCCAGGGGCAGTGATCACAAGCCATGATGGGGAGCTGAGGTTGGGAGCTATTTCTGTGCCTCATAACATCACTGCTTTGCTGTGTGCTGTGCCTGGGGACACTTGTCTTTCTTCAGCACACACCCACCCTGGCTCTCGTCTGGGACCTTTCCAGTTGCAGCTCAGACCTCTGACTAAATGGTTTGTTTCCCCATGGCCTCTCATGCTGCTCATGTGGGGCATTTCCCTCTCTATACAGAAAACAGAATTCACTGTGAAGAATGTGCAGGTCCGAGGAGGCTATGTGCTCCACATAGGAACTCTGTATGGGAGCTTGAAAGTAGGAGATCAGGTCCACTTGTCTATTGATGAGGTAAGACATAGTGTAACACATGGGCTTGTCTCTTTTCTCTGGATTTTGCCTCCTTTTCATCAGAGCTATTCTGGGGCCATGATGTTTGAGGCCTGCTCTCCCTGCGACACATGATCAAGCAATGTCTGGCTGAGTTCAGGTGACATCTGCTTGGCACCTGGCTTTCTCCTACCACGAGGCAGATAATGCATGAGTGGCTCAGAGCCACACTCCCTGGGTTTTCTGGTCAGCAGCAGAAATGCCTCTTGGGTCATGACTGAGAGACAGAACAAGTCTGATGCTTCACTGCATGGGGAGAGCAGCAGAGACCCTGGGCTGCCTGCCCCACTCCAAACATGGCTCCTGTGGGCTCAACTTGCTGAGTGAGTGCTGAGTTGAGCCTAGTCTACCTAATGCATTTCCCATCCCTAAAGAGGCAGGACCTTTGGAGGAAAAACGGAGGGCTTCCATCTAGCAGTGCTTTTCCCTGCTGAGGAACACAGATCAGTGTCTGTGATCTGGTCTGTCCTTGGCCTCTCCCCACACAGGAGACTGCCAGGGAAAAACTATGCAATAATTTGGTGGGGAACACCCTGCTCCCGTAGCTGAAGTGCCAAGGCAGAAAGTGTGATCGGCTGATTCTGGTCTCCCGAGCCAGTTCAGGATTCTGTTGAAGGGCATCAGCCTTCCCTTTACCTGCTGGGGGCAGTCATAGCTTTGCAGTGCAGGGCCCCATCTAACAGTGGCTTCCTCTCCAGGCCAGGCGCAGGCCCGTCATGAGCAACCACACGGCCACCCACATCCTCAACTTCGCCCTGCGCTCGGTGCTGGGGGAGGCTGACCAGAGAGGGTCCCTGGTCGCACCAGACAGGCTGCGCTTCGACTTCACAGCCAAGGGAGCCTTGTCCACCCAGGAAATCAAGAAGGTCGAAGGGATTGCCAACCAGATGATCGAGGAGTCAAAGGTGGGTACAGCTGATAGGTTGTATACCTTAAGTCCAGCTTCTGGATGATCTGGGCTGCTGGGAGTTTGGCATGCAGGAGTCTTCTGTGCACAGATTGGCATCACCTCAGGGTTTTGAGCTTCAAAATCCCATGCGGATTGCTCTGTTCATTGGTCCCAAACTCTCTCTAGGGCTGGAGTGTTCCGATGCTTGCTGTAGTGTCACATTGGCTACAAGAGACAGGAAGTTTGGCAGAGTAGTTTTGCGGGCCTGGCTGGATTTACAGCATACACCCAGACAGCCCAGTGTTGTGTCAGCAGTGGCGAGAGAGTTGCTCTGTCCAGTGCCAGGCCTGTGTCAGAGCAGACCCTGGAGGGCCCTGTGCTCTGCTCAGGGATCTGTGCTTGGAACCTTTTGCATGTACAGTAGCACAGAGGGAGTCTGAGCAGATGTTATTGGGAGTTTTGAAGATGGCACATCTGCCAATGACTCTGGAATCCTTGCGGCTCAACAGACCCTCAGCTCAGGTGCGGCACAAGGCTTCACTTTTAGGATCTCAGAGAAAGGATTCCCAGAGAATGTGGGTCCTCAGTCACAGCTGATAGGACCTGCTCTTACCCACATCCCCTTCCTGTCCTCTGCAGACTGTGTATGCCAGGGACTGTCCTCTTGCAGCAGCCAAAGCTATCCAAGGACTGCGGGCAGTTTTTGACGAGACCTACCCCGATCCTGTCCGTGTGGTCTCGATTGGCATACCTGTGGAGGAGCTGCTTGCTGACCCGTCTGGTCCTGGGGGCTCCATCACCTCTATTGAGTTCTGTGGAGGCACGTGAGTATCTGAAGAGGCTGGGAAAGGTGGCAGGGTGGCTGAAAAGGAGTTCCTGTGGAGACCAGTCTCTGCTGGGAGTGCTGTGGGCGCATGCAGGGCACAGCCAGGGCAGAGCTGGAGGTGGTGGTATGATGCGCCTTTGCATTTCCACTCCTGAGTCAATCCATGTTTAAAACCAGCCTTTGCAGGCAAGTAATTGCCTGTGTTGCCTTGCCCACATGCAGGGTCTCCAGCATTGCTGAGGACATAGCCCTTGTCACTCTTTCCTTGCTCATTTGCTTTTAACAGCTCAGTTGGGTTTTCTGCCTGTCCCCACACTTGCTGCATCTCCTTTACAGAGTGGCTGTCTTGTTTCTGTGCTGATTCCTCCTGAGATAAGAGGTGGATTTCTAACTCTTGTGGGTTTGTCTGTGTTCTTTCCAAAGGCACTTGCAGAATTCCAGCCATGCTGGCCCCTTTGTGATTGTTTCAGAGGAAGCAATTGCTAAAGGCATTCGGAGGATAGTTGCAGTCACTGGAGCTGAAGCTCGGAAGGTAAGGGGAGGCAGGAGAGATCCTCTCTGAAATTCCACATGTGCCAAAGTTCCTTTTGTTCAAATTTGCACAATATCCCTGTCAGCACCAGGGAGAATTGGCTGAGGGACTCAGAAAAGGGTGCTGCTGTTGGCAAAGGCTGTGCTGGAGGTCCCAGCTGTGCAGTCAGAGAGAGCAGAGAAGAAGCGGAGAAGTCGCTGTTGTTGGTATTGTGTCAGTGTGGCAGAAGCCCAGGTTGGTCTGTGGGGTGGCTCCAGGATTAGCTCAGCTTACTTTGTAGAATGGGCTGCAGATGTAGAGATCTTGGCAGCTGGCAAGGCTGACAGGAGAGTGGTGAAGTCTGACAACCCAGTCCTCCAGTGCAGGGCTAGCAGGTCATGGGATAGCTTGGGCTGGTGCTTCTTAGAGTGGGAGAAGAGGGGTTCATGGCAGGGGTAGTTTCTGTTTTTGAGGATCTTTCTTCTGCTTCTGGCAAATAAAGAGTGCTGGGGCATCTGCTAGCGTCACACCCTGGTTCTGGTCAAGTACTGCCTGCTTTGGCTCTGGAGTTACTAAGCTCCATCCTGGGGCATTTCAGCATTCCTCACCCCTTATCCCCCTGGAGTGGTCAAGAGCCCAGCCTGCCTGATTTAACTTGGACTGTATTCTGCTAGGCCCTCAGGAAAGTCGACAGCCTCAGGAAACTGCTGTCAGCCCTGGAGGCCAAGGTGAAGGTCCAGACAGCTCCCAACAAGGATGTGCAGAAGGAGATTGCAGATCTTGGTGAGGTGAGGATGGTAGCAGTGCTCTGCCTCCCCAGAGTGAATGGGACCTTGATTGCCAGCACTGAATTGTATGAATGAGGCCGATGTTCACCTTCCTGCTCCTGTCTGAGAGCCCTGCATCCTATGGGTGCTGCAGACAGCACTTCCTGCCTGGAGTTGTTGGCACTGGGAGAGGAGCAAGTCTTACTGGGCTCTGCTAGTTGAGGCACTGAGGTTCACGACATGCAGCACCTCCTGCTGTGGTTGCTGGTACCTTTAACCCTCTCCACCTGCTCTTTTGCAGACACTGGCCACTGCTGTTATCCCGCAGTGGCAGAAAGATGAACTGAGAGACGCTGTTAAAGCACTGAAGAAAGTTATGGATGACCTGGACCGAGCAAGTAAAGCTGACATCCAGAAACGAGTGAGTCCTGGGCTGGAATAAAGGACAGTGTGGGAGGGCTGCAGGGCATTCCCTTGAGAGTTTTGTTTGTGTCCAGTGTGGAAGGGAGCTGAGCTGTGGGGACACCCGTCACACTGTTCTTCCAGCCTCTCCTGCTACCTCCATGTCTGTTCCCTGGGTTGAAGCATGGCATGTGTCTTTGAACTAGGGGTGCTCCTGCCCTGTTGGTGCCCTTGGGTTCAGGCTGCTTCCTCCTGGATCCCACTAGAGTTTTCTGGAGGAGGAATTACACACAACACTGCTGCTGTCCTGCAGGCCACACAGCCACCTGTCGAAATATTTTGCTCCCAGCTCCGCAGTGTGAGGCTGCTCCAGGCTGGGCTGTGGGTGTGTTGGGGCACCTCTGTACCTGCAGGGGAAGCTCTACCCGGGTGGTTCTTGTGGCCCTACACAGTGTGGGTGCTCTAGTGTCTGACCACTATTGTCCTCAGGTGTTGGAGAAGACCAAGCAAGTCATTGAGAGTCACCCTAACCAGCCATGGGTCATCATGGAAATGGAAAATGGAGCCTCAGCAAAGGTATGGGAAGGCCTGGTTTCTCTTCAACAACCTTCCTTGTGCCTGAGGAGCGGCTGGGTGGTCTGTGCTCACTCAGGGAGGCAGTGCAGTGCTATAGAGCTGTCTTCACACCTGCCATGTTTGAGGGGGAGGTACCGCTGGGATATTCTCTGCATCCCACCTCCTGGGCTAACACATGCGTTTGCAGGGCTGGGTGAGGTCTTGACCACGTGCTGAGCTTCCAGACCTCATGGAGGATAGGAACCCCAACAGAAATTCCATTGTGTCCCTCATGAATCACAACACTAAAATGGAGGCGTAAGGGACAAACAGCAGCTCTGCTGAGCCATGGAAGTCATGATCTTTTTAGCCCTTGCAGATCAGCTCTAGGAGTGCTGTCCTGGGCTGGACAGGGCTGGGCAAGGAGCTGTCCTCCAGCTCCTGGGCACTGTTTGCTGCACCTGGGTTCAGGTTCTTCCCCAGCCAGGGCTGAATCTGCTCCTTCCCTCCTTCACACAAGTTAAGTTTCTTTCCAAGTGATTTCTGTTGGAATGACAGCTCACTTGCGTGCACTGTGCTGCAGTGCTGAGCCCAGCAAGTGCCAGGCAGCAGGGGCTGATCGTGCCTTGGATTGGACCGCTTTGGTTTTAATGCTCTGTTTAAATTTCTGCTCTGGGAGTCTTGGAGTTGATCCTGCTCGCTCTCTGTGGCCATCCCCGTCACCATGATGCCCACGCTCACAGTGTGTGCCATCACAGTGTTCTTCTTGGCAGAAAGGTGCTTCCCAGGGGCTGGCAGTGCTGGCAGCCTAGGGAGCTGCCTGTTCCCAATCCAACCAGAGCAGCACCGCTTTGCTTGCCAGAGGACCTGCTCTTGGAGCTCTGTGCTGCATCATGCTGTCTGTGTGAACAAGGGATGATGGTCTCCTTGGGAATAACAGCATGCAAGGCAGTCTCCCTGGTTCTTCCCATGTGCCTGCTCTGTCTGATAACCCTTGCAGCCTCTTCATGCTGTTTTTGAGTTCTCCCGAGTTGCTTTGGAACAGCTGCTCCTTCCTGCTGAGAGGAGCTTTTTGCCCTGCAGCCAGTACACTCAGGCAAAGGTTCCCTTCAAGGGCTGATTCTGCCAGTTCCTGGAGAAGTGAAGGTGGAGAAATAAAAGCAGTTTCTCCTGCCTCAGGGGACACAGCCAGGGTTTGTGTCACCTGCCAAGGCCTTTACACTGCCAGGGATGTGAAGATGGCTTGTGTTTGGGAGGAGGAGCACTGCAGGGTGCTGCTAGCTGGTTTAAAGCAAGTCAGGATCCCCAAGGTCTCCATGGGTGCCGTTGGGGCTGGCTGTGGGCTGGGTGTGAGCACAGAGAAGATGTGCTGCAATAATTTTGTTCTCTTACAGGCCCTGAATGAATCTCTGAAGCTCTTCAAGACTAACTCCCCCCAGACTGCTGCCATGCTCTTTGCTGTGGATAATGAAGCTGGCAGGATTACCTGCCTGTGTCAAGTACCCCAGGTAATGCTGAGACTCCACATCTGCCTCTCCCTGAGCCTTTCTGGAGGAGCTGCAGCCTCCAGGCAGGCACTATCTAACACTCCAGGGACAGAATTGATTTGGGTTTGGCCAGAGCCACAGCTCTCTTGCTCTGGCGTATCATCGGGCTGCAGAAGTGCAGGGAAGGGGTTATGCTTTGCAAATGGAGAAGGGGAAGAGTCAGGACTTAACGTGGTGCAGGAAGACACCTGTTGTTCCCTCAGTGCTGACTGGTGGGGTTTTTTCTCCCTTCTGCCCAGGAGACTGCAAATAAGGGCCTGAAGGCCAGTCAGTGGGTGCAGGAGGTGTCTGGCTTGATGGACGGCAAAGGTGGTGGGAAGGACATCTCTGCACAAGCAACGGGCAAGAACGTGGGCTGCCTGCAGGAAGCCCTGAGACTGGCTACGGACTTTGCTAGACTCCGGCTGGGGGAGCTGAAGAACTGACTGAGGGGAAGTCCGCGGCCCCTTTGTGCTCCTCTGTCCCTTGTGCGGGTTTCCTGTCAATAAAGGTTCCCTGCCCCGCTCGAAGCCGCCTAGGTCTGCTGGCTGGGCGAGATGCGATGGTCTGGGATCCTCCTCCTGCCTTGTCATAGCCTCTGCCAGTCCCCTCCTCCTGCCTTGTCATAGCCTCTGCCAGTCCCCTCCTCCTGCCTTGTCATAGCCTCTGCCAGTCCCCTCCTCCTGCCTTGTCATAGCCTCTGCCAGTCCCCTCCTCCTGCCTTGTCATAGCCTCTGCCAGTCCCCTCCTCCTGCCTTGTCATAGCCTCTGCCAGTCCCCTCCTCCTGCCTTGTCATAGCCTCTGCCAGTCCCCTCCTCCTGCCTTGTCATAGCCTCTGCCAGTCCCCTCCTCCTGCCTTGTCATAGCCTCTGCCAGTCCCCTCCTCCTGCCTTGTCATAGCCTCTGCCAGTCCCCTCCTCCTGCCTTGTCATAGCCTCTGCCAGTCCCCTCCTCCTGCCTTGTCATAGCCTCTGCCAGTCCCCTCCTCCTGCCTTGTCATAGCCTCTGCCAGTCCCCTCCTCCTGCCTTGTNCGCCGCTGCTGCTGCTGCCGCTGCTGCTGCCACCGCTGCCACCGCTGCCACCGCTGCCACCGCTGCCACCGTGGCCTGAGCGCCCCCGAGACCCCGGCATGGGGGTGGGATCGTCTCCCAGAGCCCTTCAGAGCTGCCTTGGGTGCTGCCGGAGACCGCTGGAGCCTGCCTGATCCACGCCTTGCTGCTGGGGGTTAAAATAAGTTTACTTTTAGAATATTGGAAGGTTATGAAGTTTAAGCTTAAGTATAACTGCTGGAGGCCCTCTCGGACTCAGCCTGGCCCACGCCTCATGCTGCTGGAGACCCCAGACCCAGCCTGACCCACACCTCATGCTGCTGGAGACCCTGCAAGCCAACCCTTGTGCTGCTGCAGACCCTCCAGAGCCAGCCCAAGACAGCCCTTGAGCTTCCAGAGACCCCCTCGTGCTGCTCACGCAGCTGAAGGCCCAAGAACTCTGCTCAGGGACACCACTGGGGAGCCCCCAAAGCAGCTCCCACATTGCCTGAGCAGCCTGGAGCCTATGTGAGGAATCCTCGTGTAGCAGAACATTCCCAACTGGCACCGCAGGGCCCAAATGGCCTGGCAGGCTTCTGGAGCCGCCCAAGAACAGCCTCCTTGCTGCCCCAGCAACCAGAGCCTGCCTGAGACCTCCCTTCAAGCAGCTGCTGGCACCGTGAGACCCTCACATCTCTCCCTGGGGTGGCCTCAGCACCAGGCTGAGACCCTCACACCAAGCTCCCCACCACAACCATCCATGCAGGCAGGGTCCAGGCAACACTGGGCAGGAACCACATTGTGGCATGGACCGTGCATCCCTTGGACCTCCTGCCCAGGCAGTGCTTCAGGGCAGCAGAGTTGTGTTTTGTTGTTTTCTTCATAGTAGTAAATCCTTTATTTTCTGGTGAGTCTTCTGCCTGCATGGCTCTGCTTGGGCCTCTGCTAACCAAGGGCAGAGGTGGAAGAATATGCTTCCATGATTGGGGTCACTCCCCTATGTCCTTCCTTGAGGGGTGGAGGGGGACCTGAATGCTGCTTTAGGACCTGGTTATTCCTGGGGATGGAGCAGAGCAGCCAGTCCTGTGTGCCCAGCTGCACCATGGTGGGCTGGTAGGGAATATTCTGGGTATTTTCCACAGGAAGACAGGGCAGAGCCACGCTCCCACCTCCAGGTTGAACTGCATGAAAGGCAGCATCCAAGAAAGCCAGGTACTGTGTCCAGCAGCACACAGAATTGGGTACAAAAATTAAACTTGCCCTTCAGACGGTTAAAAACTGCATTGGAGTCAAATAACCAGACAAAAGAAATACAAATTATTTTTCTTTCCAACACAATACACTCTTTTACCGGAGCAAATTAGAAATACAGAACAAGTTCATACCAGTGAGAGAATGACAACCAAGAAATGAGGGACACAGAACCGAAATGTGACACTGGGGAGTAGGGGGGTGGACCAGGACACTTCGGATTCAGGGGAGGGGGCCTGGTAAAGCTCTCACAGGAGTCCTGCTGACCGCAAACGCGATGCCTGGACAAGAACAGCCCGTGGAAAACCAGTAAGGAAAACACATTTGGGAGCAGGGGCGAATGGGAATGATTGGGTTGGCATTGCCCCATTGCTGGTCGTGCAGCTCGCATTGGAGCTAGGCTTGGCACCATCCCAAAATCCCACAAAAACCTGGAGATGGCTTAGGGTGGTTCCTCCTTCCTATGGTGGGATGTGGAGTTGCTCTGAAAGCCATCCTGGGCTGTACCCATGCCTGTTGCACCAATTCCCAGTGGGGTCTGAAGGGTGGGATGTGACCTGTGCTGTAGGGTTGGGAGCCCCGGGCTACTTTCTCTGTGCCCCACAGAACCCTGTGGGTGAAGTGGTGCTGGTAGCAAGGCAGATGGGATTTGGGTTGCTCCTTTGGGATATGGTCCTTTCTCCTTTTGCTCCTCCTCTCCCTCCCCTGGCCACATCTGCTTATCCCTAGGTCTGAAAACAGGAGGAAAAAAAAAACAAGCGCACTGGAACACAAAAACTTCTCTTGCCACAGCTGGCCAGCAATTCCCGGGGTGGGACACGGGGCTGCTGGCGGCAAGGGATGGCCGTGCCGAGAGCGGGCACCTTGCGTCATGTGTGGCTGGAAGCCTCAAAAGAAATAACAAACACAAGCTTGGAAGGGCTGGCCACACGGGAAGGCCATGGCATCCCAGTCTGGCTACTGGCTCCCCTCGAGATCCGACATGTGGGTTTTCACCTGTGAGAGAAACACACAGCATGGCTGTCCCCTGGTGCGCTCTGGCAGCAGGGTCAAATCTAGCACCCTTCCTGGCACAGGGATCCCCGGGATCCCACACCCAGCTGGGGGATGCAGGTGGGGGAGCAGCACCTTTGACAAAAGGTATTTCTGCTCCAAGGGGTTTCTTGCAGCTTTAGTGCTGCAGTGAGGCACACCCAGGGATTTGCTGCAGCGTGCTCGGGGCTGTCCCAGAGGCACGCAGCTGGAATGGCTCAGGGAACCATGATGGAGCATCTCATCTACTCTGGGCATTCCCCACCAGCAAGCAGGGGTGGATTTTAGGGAAGCAGAGAGCCCAGCACAGGATCTGGCCCTCCTCTCACCGTCTCCTCCGTGTCTGTGCTCTCCTCGGTGCTGTCGATGTTGCGCAGGTCACTGTGCCCGTCAGCTCCCGTCACCTCCTTCCCCCGTGACTCCCGTGAGCCCTCTCCCACTGGGGGTGGTGACTGTGTCCCTGGCTCTGACCTCTTCTTCTCGCTGTCCTTGGACCCTGCAAAGGCAGAGACAGCAGAAATTTGGGGTACCTGTGCAAACATCAGCCCTGTCCTCGCTGGATTCTCTTGTGCCAAAAGGCCAGCCCAGTGAAGGGAAAGGATGTAGGGAATCTGCCCAGCCAGCTCTGGACATCCTGGGCACACAGGGAGGGAGTCCTTACAGCCAGCTCAGGGCCCAGGCCCACATGTGTAACTCTCAGGTTGCCCAGCAGGGACACACGAGTGTTGGAAGGTCTGCAGCCTGTCCCCTCACCTGTGAGACGTTCTCTCCGCTGGTCCATGCGGTCCAGGCTCTCCAACAGACTGTCCACCTGTGCCTTGATCTGGCTCAGCTCCCCCTTGATGGAGTGCAGCTCTTCGGCTCGCACTGCAGGGAGAGGAGTTGTGAGGATCACACCCAGAGAAAAAAAGACACGCTGTCTTGGGCAGCCACCCCTGAAGCATCCCCCTCTCTAGAACATTCTCCACAAAACATCCTCCTCTACGAAACATACTCCCCACCAGGCATCCTTGGGGAACAGGAATGAACCCAGGGGACAGTCACCATCCCAGTGCAGCTCAGGCTGTGTCTGCTGGAGCTGGGGACACATGAGTAGGGTCAGCACGCATTGAGATGTGAGGGCTGAGCCTCCTCTTTCTCCCAGCCCTGTCGCACTTACACTTTGTCCGTCCTGCCGTGGAGCTGGTGCTGCTCCTTGTCCCAGGCTGCAGACTCGGGCTGCTTTTGCCTCCTGCTCCCAAGTGAGTCCGTCTGGTCTTGACCGGGATGCGGTTAATGAGGGGGGGGATTTTCTGGTACTCATATACCCTGCAAGGGCACAAGACCATGGTGGCATAAGCGCAACCTCAGAGGTGCAGCAGTAGCCCTTGCCAGCCTTGAGAACATCTCTTTGGATGTCTGTGTGATGAAGGACCCCCAGCACTGCCCTGCCCACATATTGACCCTGCCCCTTCCCTAGGCCCCCAGCCTTGGGAAGCTGCAGCTCCTCAACGCCAGGAAACACCACTGAGCCTCTCTCAGAGGCAGTGGGACAGGTGCCCAGGGTCACCCTGCTTTTCCATGATCAGAGATACAATTGCATTCCAAACCCACACATGCTCAGCTCATCCCACTCCTGGAGTGCCACGCTCACCGGTACGGGAAGTCGTCCCTGTAGAGATCGTAGTCCAGGTCACAGTTACTGCTGCAGGAGAGGGAGAGAGGAGAACATGTCACCTTCTCTGTGGGTCACCATGGAGCAGTCACTGCTGGCCACAGCAGGGCAGAGACACCCACCCAGATTCTATCCCCAGGGAAATGGGAGGCATCCTGAAGGATCCCATGCAAGCTGCTTGGGCTGCAGCATGCCTGTGCCCTGGCAGGAGTGTTCTCAGAAGCAAACAGGGGTGTTGAGGGGGATGCTGAGGGCCCCCGGGGCAGCATCAGCAGGGTCTGTTCTCAGGAAGATGCATTTAGAGTGTCCTGATGTTAAACTTCATGGTTGCTGGCTGCACGTGCGCGCTGTCAGCTCACTCTGCTCCAAATTAAGCAGCAATCTGTCAGCGGATCCCCTCCAATGCAGGCAGCCGACATGCCAGTAATAAATCATGCGCTGTGGACCAGGAGCACGGAGTGGAGGGAGGAGGAAGAGGAGAAGGAGGAGGAAAGATGCTGAAGCTCATTTTGCTTCAGCTCTTGGAGAGTCAGGGAGTACAGGATTAAACCTAACTCGAGTAGAGACAAAGCTGTGCTCCAGGCATCACTGGCAGTAGGGAGCCTTCATGCTGCCAGGAATAGGGGGACCAGGACAAGGTCCCCCAGGGCTCCAGACCTGTCTGCAGATAAGCTTGTCACCTCAGGATCAATGCTGGAGCTTGGGGAGAGCTGGAGGTCTGCTGAGGGGCTCACAGGCAACTTAGGATGCCCTGCCCAGGACATCAAGCCTGGGCCCGGTTTGCCCACCCAGAGGGCAGCTCGGACCCCATCATGGGGTAGAGGCACCCCCGTCCTGCTGCCACCCTGCCTTCTTCAAGAATCATCTGCGGGGCCCATAGTCTGCAAGCACCAGCCCTCCTGGTATGGGCAAGCTGGCAGCCCTGGGGACCCGCCTGCTCCTGTGCTTTGCACATGGGGTGCAATTTTTGGGGTCTATTTTGGGAGCTTTTGGTCCAGGCTTGCTGCCTTCCAAGTTTCCATCACTGTGACAGGGATGGTGTGTCCTTTGCATCCGCAGCTCCTGTCTGTCACGTGTGGAGGAAGGTCACATCCTGTCTTGGGAAAGCAGGGAATGGGCAGATGGAGAGGTGTCCCAGCCCACACACAGGGCACAAGGGAAGGTGCCCACTCCCATGGCTGCTGCTGCATGGAGCCCACACCAAAAGGAATGGGGATGCCACAGGTCACCCTGTGCCGTGGGAAAGCAGGTGGCACTGCAGGACACCTGGTCTTGGGCTCTAGCACCCAGCTAGGGACACAGCAAGGGGTTTCCTGGCTCAGCTCTTTGCTCAGAGCATCCCCTGGGAACAGCAAAGACGGTGGCTGCCATGCTCCAGCGCCCAAGGGGGCCAAGCAGTCCCAGCCCTCCAGTGCTGCATCCCTTCAGCTCCATGGCAACAGGCAGAGCAATTAGTTCAATCAGGGCATTTGCAAAAAAGCTCTAACGAGACATAGGAGGAGCCTGGCTCTGATCCTCTCTTTACCACATGTCCACTGAGATGAGGAGCCAAAAGTGTGCAGGGATGGGGACCTGCTCTTCTGCTACCATCAGTGCCACCATCACCATCACCTCCTGCCATTCTCAGGGCCATAGCCACCCCTGTGTGCCTTTGCAGGGGTGTCTGTCCCTGACGAACAGCATTTAAAGGCCACAATTGCAACCGACGTTGACAAAGAATCATAGAATCCTGGAATGGTTTGGGCTGGAAAAGTCCTTAAAGCTCATCTCATTCCAACCCCCTCTGCCATGGGCAGCAACATCTTCACTAGACCAGGTTGCTCCAAGCCCATCCAACCTGCCTTTCAACACTTCCAGGGGTGGGGTTGCCACAGCTTCTCTGGGCAACCTGTGCCAGGGCCTCACCACACAGAAGAATTTCTTGTGTCCAACCTAGGCCTGCCCTTTGTCAGTGTGAAGCCATTACTGAAGGAGGGCAACACCTGTAACAGGTGTGGAGACCACAGGGCTCTGCAGTTCTTACACACCACTAGTGATACACACCAGGAGGGGCTGAGTGAGGACTCCAGCCAGCACCCGTGTGTCCAAGAGCCCTGTCAGGATGGAGCAGGGACATCCCACAGACCTATGCCTACCAGCTGGAATAGTCAGAGGTGTGAGTGATGGGAAGCAGGGGAGGAAGAGGAGCCAGGTGTGGGACAGTCCCCAGCCCCCCAGTGCAGCCCCTGCCCCACACACAGGCACTCACTGGTACAGGCTGCTGCTGTGCTGCCGCTTCTGGCCCAGCCTGGCCCGACTCGGCTTGGGCTCCCTGGCCATGTCCAGATCTGAGGGGAAAGAGAGGAGGAGAATGAGCAATGGGAAGAAAAGGGGATGCCAGCATTCCAGCCCACACAGACGTGTCTCTAGCACCAGCTTTCTCTGGTCCCAGCCACACTCCCCTCCCAGCTGGAGATGTCCCATTGCAGAACATCCACAGGACAAGAAGGAGGCTGGTACCTCTCTAGATTTCTTTTTGGGAAGGACAGGAGCAGCCCAAAGTTGTGCCAGGACAAGGAGCAGCTCCAGGTGTCCCTTCCCATGGGTGCCCTGTCTGAAGAAGCCAAAGCTGGGCAAGCTTGAATTAGGGTGGCAGAAAGCACCTCTGATGATGAGGGTAATTAATTTGCAGAGACATTTCCCACCACAGCAATGAATCCACATATGCTATCACTCCTGCCAGGTGGTTGGGCCATTTTTTGGGCAGCTCTGGGTCAGTGGGACACCGCTGAGCCCTGCCCAGCAAAGCCAGGCACAGGGGAAGCCCTGCATCCAGCTGATCCACCCTTCCCAAGGCTGCTGAGACACACGTGATGCTGAGGTGTGGGGTGGAAATGTCTCTGGACACACAGCTCAGCGATGCCACATCACACCTCCCCAGCAATGCTCTTCACTCCTTCTTTGGGATTTCACAGCCAACATCCATGTAAAAACCAGCTTGAATCTCCTTTCTGTCTATACATTTGAGACGCACCCAATACCATGGTTTATGAACATCTCCATAAATTTAATTTGTGACTTTTTGGGGACTCCAAAACCCCTCTGGCCCCTGGAGTAGGAGGTGATGGGCGAGATGTTGAGGGCTCCCTCTTGCATGTTTCCCCTCAGCCACAGCAAGTGTGACCAGCTGTCCCACGAGTGACATTGTGGATGTCACTGCACCAGAGGAAGCTGAATATTCCTGAGTTCTCTGGGAACACAGCAGCCCATCAGAGAGGTTTAAACCTCCCCAGGAATGTGGCCACTGATCCCTCAAGCCCAGCATCTGTCAGAGGAAGGTCCCTCTGTCCCTACAGCAGAGAGGGTTTCTGAAAAAGATCCAAGCAGAAGGAAACTGGCACTTTGCTTTCCAGGCTGCCACCTTGTGTGGTGAAGTCTGAGGGCTGAGTCTGATCTCAGGGTGAGCTGGGGAAAGTGCTCTGTGCATGCCAGGTAATGCTGGCACCCATTTTCCATGGGTGCAGCCAGATTCCCAGGGACTGCTCATGGCCAGAGCCCACTGCTGACATCCCTCTCTCTAGCCCATCACACCCGCCTTGGCAGAGACACCCCCTGCCCTCCCTGCCAGCAGGACAGAGACCTCAGCACCCCAGCCAGGGACCCCGGCCACGGCCAGGCACCCTGTCACAGGCTACCTGCACTGAGGGGACTGTCCTGCTGGGGCAGGGGACCCTGTCAGCAGGGCTTCATCACCCAGGGCCATTGGCCATGTGTCTGGGCTCCCATTCCCCTATTGGAAGGGTACTGGGAGAACATCCTCGTCCTTTGGGAATAATGGTATGGGGGAATAATGTATGGATAATGTATGGGAGAGCATGCCAGTCCCAGGAGGACATCCTGGGTAACAGCACAGAGGCATCCCGCTACTGGGAGGACATCCTTGTCCTGTAGGTAATGGCATGGGGGCACTCCAGTACTGGAAGGATGCTCCTGACCGGGGGTAATGTTTCGGGCACATCCCTGTACTGGGAGGACATCCCTGACCTAGGAGGGAATAGCATGGGGGCATCCCAGCACTGTGAGCATATTCCTATCCTGGAGGTAATGGTATGGAGGGGTAATGGCATGGGGGCATCCCAGTGCTGGCAGTACATCCTTGTCCCGGGCGTGATGGCACGGGGAGGACCAGGCACCCCGGGTATCGGGAGGCCATCCCAGTCCTGGGGAGGGACTGGTGCCGCGGTGGAGGGCACCCGGGAGGCGGCCCTGCCCGGGGTGGGAGAATTAGGAACACCAGAAGGCTGCGGGGGGACACCCTCGCCTGGGGCAGGGCTGCCAGTGCCGGGCGAGCATCCCGGAGCCGGGCGAGCATCGCGGAGCCGGAGCATCTCCCGGGGGAGGGGTGCGGGAGGAGGGCCGATCCCGCGGGGGGGACACCCGGGGGGATGAGGGCCGGGTCCGGTCGGTACTCACATCTCCAGCCCGCGTCCCCGCTGCCGAAGAGAGTCATGGCCCCGCACCGGCNACCCGGCGCACCGCGCCCGCGGGGTCTCCGTCCTCGCCCTCACCGCCCCGGGCTCCTTCCACCTCCAGCCTCCCGCGCCCTCCCACCTGCCGGGTCCTGCCCTCCTGGTCGCCGGCTGTTTCACCCTGGGTTTGTCCAGCTCGCCCGGAGCGCGGAGCTCTGAGCCCAGCCGTGCTGGCAGCGATGTGAATCGTGCCTTGCCGCCACTGGGCTGGGGATACAGCCAACTGGCTTGCAACGCCCGGGCTGGGGACGTTTTAATTCCCAGCCCAGCGCTGGAGCGGGCTGTTCGGACAGGAGGAGGGCAGAGGCATGTCCCCTCCAAAAGCACCCACTGACACACACCAGCGCTGGAGTCACAGGTTTTCACCCAGCACATGGGGGTGCCCTGACTTGGAGCCATCCTGAGGCTGGAAGAAGCAGCTCTTGGCTAATGCCACCCCTCCAAAACACCCCCAAGTGCTGGAGACGAGTTCAGACAGAGGCTGGTCTGGTCCTTGCTCCTTCAATGCCAGAACCTGCTCCAGAGATGGAGCTGGAGGTACCACCTAGTGCAGGCACAATGTGGTTAGGGAGAGTCTGGTGGGCTTGGGACCACAAAAGGAGACAAACTGCTCTTCCCAAGGGAGAGAGAGTCTTTATTAACCACCGAGCAGATGGTGATGGTGAGGAACTGGGTGATGATGAAGGACCAGATGTTTGCAAGGAACCCACCAGTCTAGGAGGTTCCACACAGGTTGGGACAATGGCTCAGAGCTGAGCCTGGTCCTCACTCTCATCTGTGACAAGATTTGTGCCTCTCAGGAGCCTCCCTTGGCCCCTTGTCACAACAAGACCACAGTCCAGACATAGCCCAGCTGCCAATTTCAGAGGAGGATGTTGCTGTACCTGGCTCTTTCAGGGGCATCTCCTGCCCAGGGGCTGTTGCAGCGTGATGATGACAGAGAAAGGCGAGGGGCAGAAGAAGATGCTGTTTCAGGGATGCTGACATAAGGCACACCCCTTCTCACCAGGTCCCAGCACCATAGGTCCCCTCAATCCCCTATCCCCTGTGCAGGTAAGCCATGGAGGGATCCTCTTCAGCCACGGTCTAGGCTTGGCACAGCATCAGGGTCTTCCTGAGCCATGGGCTTGGCACAGCAGCCAGCGCTGGCCAGTTCCAGGGGCTGCTGGCTCAGGGGTCCCACTGCCACAGGGCGATGTGTTCCTGGGCTACGATGGAATGCAGAGAGTCAGTGCCCCCAGTGTCAGGAAGGACCCAGAGGTCTGGGCAACAAGGGAGAGACCCAGCAGAGCTGGAAACTGCTGGAAACCCCCAGGACTTGGCACCCCTGGGGATGCACAGGAGGGCTCCCAGCTGCTTACTCACCAAACTGGCAGATGTATCGGTTTCGGGTCTTGCAGCGCTGGTCATTCCAGTTGAAGGCGGCCGACGCTTGCATCTCCACACAATTCCCAAACCTGTGTCCCAGCAGGAGGGTGGTGAAGCCAGCCAGCGCAGTGGCACAGCGGTGACACCACACAGAGTTCAGTATCCTCTAGATCCACTTACCCCTGGTTGTCTGGCTGCCCAAAAGCAAAGCTGGTGAAAGAGGACGGCTCGCCCACGTCCCAGCGGAAGGAAGCCTTGGATGTCTTGTAGGTGAGACCTGGGGGAGTGGGAGGTGGGTTGGCATGTCTGCCTGCACCCTGGGCACCCTGAGCCCTGCCCACTGCTGTCACTCACCGATCCAGAAGTTCCCAGTCTCAAAATCGGTGTCTGTCACCCTGTTACCCATCTCCAAGCGGCTGAGGTAGAAAGCCAGGATGTCCTGGACCTTCTGGTTTCTGATCTGTGCCAGCATTGCCCCTTTCTCCTGGAGGGAAGGGAGCAAGTCTGCCCCAAACACATGGCCCAGCCTCGTGCCAGGCAGAGGAGTGATGCCCAGGAGGGTTGTGAGCATGAGTGGCACTTTTCAGCTGCATAGGGATGCCTGAAGCATCCCAGGAGCTCACCTGGCACTTAATTTTGGCTCCATAGTAGGTGTCGGCCTCGGGGGACACCATGAAGCAGTCGCTGTCTATCCGCACGTCGCAAGTGTGAAATGGGAACCGGATCTTCGCTGGGGGCACAGGCAGGAGCAGGTAAGTGCCTGTGCTGGCAGAGCCAGGCCCTTACCCCACTCCAGGGGTCCTTGCCCATGGNAAGGAGACAAACTGCTCTTCCCAAGGGAGAGAGAGTCTTTATTAACCACCGAGCAGATGGTGATGGTGAGGAACTGGGTGATGATGAAGGACCAGATGTTTGCAAGGAACCCACCAGTCTAGGAGGTTCCACACAGGTTGGGACAATGGCTCAGAGCTGAGCCTGGTCCTCACTCTCATCTGTGACAAGATTTGTGCCTCTCAGGAGCCTCCCTTGGCCCCTTGTCACAACAAGACCACAGTCCAGACATAGCCCAGCTGCCAATTTCAGAGGAGGATGTTGCTGTACCTGGCTCTTTCAGGGGCATCTCCTGCCCAGGGGCTGTTGCAGCGTGATGATGACAGAGAAAGGCGAGGGGCAGAAGAAGATGCTGTTTCAGGGATGCTGACATAAGGCACACCCCTTCTCACCAGGTCCCAGCACCATAGGTCCCCTCAATCCCCTATCCCCTGTGCAGGTAAGCCATGGAGGGATCCTCTTCAGCCACGGTCTAGGCTTGGCACAGCATCAGGGTCTTCCTGAGCCATGGGCTTGGCACAGCAGCCAGCGCTGGCCAGTTCCAGGGGCTGCTGGCTCAGGGGTCCCACTGCCACAGGGCGATGTGTTCCTGGGCTACGATGGAATGCAGAGAGTCAGTGCCCCCAGTGTCAGGAAGGACCCAGAGGTCTGGGCAACAAGGGAGAGACCCAGCAGAGCTGGAAACTGCTGGAAACCCCCAGGACTTGGCACCCCTGGGGATGCACAGGAGGGCTCCCAGCTGCTTACTCACCAAACTGGCAGATGTATCGGTTTCGGGTCTTGCAGCGCTGGTCATTCCAGTTGAAGGCGGCCGACGCTTGCATCTCCACACAATTCCCAAACCTGTGTCCCAGCAGGAGGGTGGTGAAGCCAGCCAGCGCAGTGGCACAGCGGTGACACCACACAGAGTTCAGTATCCTCTAGATCCACTTACCCCTGGTTGTCTGGCTGCCCAAAAGCAAAGCTGGTGAAAGAGGACGGCTCGCCCACGTCCCAGCGGAAGGAAGCCTTGGATGTCTTGTAGGTGAGACCTGGGGGAGTGGGAGGTGGGTTGGCATGTCTGCCTGCACCCTGGGCACCCTGAGCCCTGCCCACTGCTGTCACTCACCGATCCAGAAGTTCCCAGTCTCAAAATCGGTGTCTGTCACCCTGTTACCCATCTCCAAGCGGCTGAGGTAGAAAGCCAGGATGTCCTGGACCTTCTGGTTTCTGATCTGTGCCAGCATTGCCCCTTTCTCCTGGAGGGAAGGGAGCAAGTCTGCCCCAAACACATGGCCCAGCCTCGTGCCAGGCAGAGGAGTGATGCCCAGGAGGGTTGTGAGCATGAGTGGCACTTTTCAGCTGCATAGGGATGCCTGAAGCATCCCAGGAGCTCACCTGGCACTTAATTTTGGCTCCATAGTAGGTGTCGGCCTCGGGGGACACCATGAAGCAGTCGCTGTCTATCCGCACGTCGCAAGTGTGAAATGGGAACCGGATCTTCGCTGGGGGCACAGGCAGGAGCAGGTAAGTGCCTGTGCTGGCAGAGCCAGGCCCTTACCCCACTCCAGGGGTCCTTGCCCATGGATTCCTGCTGCCACCCCACAGCAGCACAGGTGGGCACAGACTCACTGCCGCACTCAGCTCCTCCGTAGCCCGCATCGCAGAGGCAGGAGCACTCCTCCTTCCTGAACCTTCCGTGGAGGCACTGCCCGCTGCACCTCACTGCAGGCACAGTGCTGTGTTAGCTGGTGGGAGGCTCAGCAGCCCCTGCCTGCCCCACGCTGCATCCCAGGCTCTGGCTGCGCTGCCCGCGCTGCGCCAACCATACCCACACATGCACTGGGCACGGCTGTGGGCACTGGGGAGGCTGTGAGTGCTGCACCGTCCATGCCCACACATGCCCTGCACCAGCCCTGTACCTGCATGCACTGCACCCACCCTGCACACACATGCCCTGCAGCAGCCTCCACGTGCCTCCAGAGGGGAGGGGAGGCAGGGCCGCACGATGCCCTCTCACCTTGGCAGTACCTTCCTGTGTAGCCAGGGGGACAGGAGCACTGGCAGCTGCTCATGTTGAGGCGCCCGCTGTTCCTGCAGCTCATGCGACAGGGGTTCCTGGGCACCTCTGGGCACAGCAGGCGGGGGCATCAGGGGTGGCAGTGGCACTTGCTGGGGCCACACAGGGGCCGGAGGGACCGCAGGGACTCACCGCAGAGCCCGCCGCCGTGATCCCAGGACTTGAAGCATCCAGAGAGGCCGGCGGTGCAGAGGGAGCACCAGGGTCCCTGCTTGTAGGGCAGGACGGGCGTCCCGGCCACCTCCCAGTTGCCCCTGGCCCCGCAGGCAGCTGGAGGAGGCCCCACCCACCCGAACAAGCCACGCCCCTTTTGGCAAGTCCCCGCCCACTTCCAGTGCAGAGCCCCGCCCACAGCGCTCGGTCACACCCACTCCACCACTTGGGCCTGCCCATCGCTACAAACCACGCCCACTCTAGAAAGTTTAGCCCCGCCTACATTTCACACCCCCTCCACTCCAACACGCGGCCCCGCCCACACCAGTCAGCCCCGCCCACCAGCAGCGGTCGGCTCCACCCTCACCCCTCACTGCGCATGCCCACAGGCATGTCCTCACCCCCCCACACCCGTGACACGCCCACTGGAGACCCCGCCCACAATGCAAAGCCACACCCACTCTTTCCAAGCCCCGCCCCCCGGTGCTGTCCCCTCCCCTCCCGGTGCTGTCCCCAACCCCGCGCCCCTTACCCCGGGGAGTAGGCGCAGGCGAAGGCCTCGCTGTGCCCGTGGGGGCCGGGGCAGCGGTGCCAGCCGCAGCCCAGCCGCGCCGCCGTGGCCCACACGAGCTGCGGGAGAACACGTGTCACCTCGTGCCCTGGGCCCCCACGGCCCCCCATACCCACCATGCCGACCTGGGTGTAATGGTGGCAGGTGGCGTTGCTGGCGCAGCGCCCCGTCCCGTAGTCGTAGCGTTGTCCCTCGGAAAACCAGCGCTCCAGCACGGCCACAAAGCCCCCCGTGCCCGCCGGCAGCAGGGCCTCGCTCCAGCCCAGCTGTGGGGCCGGTGGTGGAGTGGGGCCCTCCAGGCAGCTGGCCGCCCTTGCCCTCGCCAGCTGCTCCAGCTCCTCACTCCACTCCTGCCGGGATGGGCATGAGCCAGCCAGGGAACAGCCCAGGGGGAATTTGGGGACTGACAAGGGGGTCAGCCCAGGGGATGACTGGGGCATGTCAGAGGGTTGACACGGGAGATGCTACATGGACCTCTAGGGACTAGCCCTGCCCTTGGTTTGGCAGCTGTGGGAGTGATGGAGGGGCACTGAAGACCACCAGAGGATATGGGAGACATCCCTAGAGACCAGCCCTGCCCTTGGTGTGTTCCAGCATGGAGTGGCTGGGGAGCATCAAGGGCCATCACAGGGGATGGGGGACTCCACAGGAGACTCTGGAGGACCAGCCCTGTCCTTGGTCTGCACAGGTCCGAGGTGGTTGGGGGATATCCAAGGCCATCACAGGACATGGGGAACCCCACAGAGGACCCCAAAGGACCAGCCCTGTCCTTGGTACATGCAGCTATGGGGTGATCAGGGGACATCAGAGGGACATGGCAGACCAGCCCTGTCTTTGGTGTGCCCTGGATCTATCCCCAGGGGCCCCACATAGGCAGCCAGCCCTTCTGCTTCATTAGCTTGTTAACAAACTACTGTGTAGTGTCCACGGGCTGCTCCCCTCCCTGGACATGGAGTGGTAGGTGGATTTGACATCGAAGGTGGGGGACATGTGACCTGCAAGGGGACTCACCAGCTTCTGCATGTTGGCAGCGGGGGGCTGCACTTTGCTCCTCAGCTTGTTGTGCAATGAGAGCACCAGGAAGGTCTCCTTCGTGCTGAGAGCTGGGGGGACAGCAGAGGATAGGGATGGGGCCAAGGGGCCAGGGGGTGCGAGTGCCTTCCCCATATCCCTGGCTGTGGTCGGACCCTTTGGAAAGCCGTGGGAACTCTCCCTGAAGGGTCTGACCGCAGCCGGGGATACGGGGAAGGCACCCGGGTCTCCATGGAGACTTGAGGGGGGAGAAGAAAGCGCTTTTGGGCTGGGAGCACAAAAGGAGCAAGAGGCCGAGGCAGGGCGGGGGGGGGAGGCAGCTGAGCCTCTGTCTCGCACGGGTGGGCTGAGACTGCCAGGAATGTACCCGCTCTCCCCACCCACCTCTGTCCTGCCAGCACCCAGACCCCTCTGGGCTGGACCCATCACTAGCCCCCGTCACCAGCTGTAGGATCCCCCCAGCCCCATTCTGTCATCAGCTCCATCCCATCACCAGCAGCAAAGCCCCCCAGTTCCACCGCATCATCAGCCCCAGAGTGGCCCCAGGTCCATTACATCACTAGTCCCAGAGTCTCCCAACTCCATCCCATCATCAGTTCCATCCCATCATCAGCCCCAGAGCACTCCCCAGCTCCATCCCATCACCATCTCTATCCCAATCACCAACTCCGTGCCCCCTCTCCAAGCCCCATTCCATCCCATCCTCAGCCCCCATACCCACCAGGATCCTAGTTGCCATCCCTGGATGGCCATCACTCACCCAGCCCCCTGCCCATCTGGTCTGTCCCAAGGGGGCAGGGCTCAGGGTGCACTCAACCCCTAAACCAGCTGCTCCCAGCCCTGTGGCCGGAGTAGCAGCTCCTCTCCCAGTTACCTCCCAGAGCCAGCGGAGACAACTTTTCTGGAGAATCCGACCTCGTCTCACCCACCCTCCACACCAGGAGGTTGCAAACCAGCAGGACCAAGAGCTCCATGCAGGTCCTGGGATGGGGGGGGACCAGACCCCCACAAATCCAGAGGGAGGACTGTGGATAGCCGAGCCACCCTGCAGCAGCCCTGGCTTTGGGGCGAGCTCGGCCGCGCGCTCCTGCGCGCTCCCGCATGCATGTGTGTGTGTGTGTGTGTGTGTGCGTGTGTGTGTCTGGTTGCAGGATTTGATCCTATTCAGGACTCCAGACAGGCACCACTGGGCAGCGCGAACAAAAGCTTGACGGGTGAGTAATAGCTCTGTCAAAACAGTTGCTCACTGGAGCGAATGTGGCAGACAAGTCCCGGGGCCCTGGGCTGCAGCCCCGCCAGGATGTCCCGCAGTGGGGTGAGCCCCCCGTGCTCTGCCCCAGCCCTGCTGCCGAGCTGGGGTCGGGGTGTGAAGGCGGCAGGAGTGAGGGTCGCTCTTTGGGAACCTACTTTGGGACACTGGGAGACTGGATACCAAGGGGCTGGGGCAGTAAGGGGGCCCCTGCTGCCAGCCTTCCTCCTGCCCCATGAATTAAACATGCTGTGAAGGTAACACACACCGCTGCAGGCATGAAGCCAAACACCCGCTCCGGAGGGCTGGGCAGCGTGGTTACAGGGTGGGAGGATGTGAGGACTGGGGGGCCAGCAGTGGGAGAGATTCCGGGCTTGGGGTGGGCACTCGGGGTCGGGCAGGGGCCCAGAGCCCAGGCTGCTCGTGGGGCTCAGTAACACCCTGAAGTCTCTGCCCCAGCGCAGGACTCTCAGCAACCATGCCAGATGCTCCACTGGCACAGGGCAGAGGTGAGGGCTTCAGGCATTCCTGCTCAGGGGTGGCCAGGGGACAGGCACATGTGGCCATGCCCCTTCCTCTGGGCTGTCACAAACAGGAGGGACCAGGAGCATCCTACCTGCCAGCTGTCAGGTCTGAGCTGGGTGTCAGCATAAACCCAGCTCTAAACCGTTCAGTTCTTTCACTCTGAGCCCAACCCTGGCCTTGAACCCTGGTACTAATGCTAATGCCAACCCCAGTTCTCATCCAAACCCTCCTGCTAATATGGACCTGAACCCCTGTCACTGGTTTTAACACTAACCTTAACCGTAACAAAAAAACTGACCTTGGGCCTAACTACGAGTTTAATGCTAACCCAAACATTAAACTTAGTGCCAACTCCAAACCTAACCCTAATGTTAATCCTGACCCGAATCCTAACCCCAACCTAACTTCAATGCTAATTCTAATCCTAAAACTAATACCAAACCTAACCCCAACTCTAATCCTAATGCTATTCCTAACCTCATCCCTAGTGCTAATACTGACTCTTAACATTAACCCTGACACTGATGTTAATGCTGACTCTCAGCGATCTGCACCACAACTCCAGGCTGCAACAGAGCCCTGGGTCTCCCCTTGAAACTTCAACCATGGCTGAGCTCACCCCATCAAAGCTGTGCTCAGTCCAGTGAGTCTGCAGCATTCCTGGGCTGCCCTTCCCTACAGTCCCCGACCCTCTGGAGAGCTGGACCCCAGCACAGACCCCAAAGCCATATTTTTTCACAGGAGACTTTCCCAGGCTTAATGAACGCATGGGATTAGCCTCATCCTGCATCCCTGTGTGCTGGGAAGCCTCAGAGCTGGGGCTGGCCGTGGGGTGAGCCCGGCACCGCCAGTACCGCAGTAAATGCCGTGACAGCCACCGCCTGGCCCCGGCATCTGCTGGCCTTGGGACATGAAAGGCCCCAAAGCCTCTGATGTGCAGAGAAGGAAAGGAAGGGAAGGGAAGGGAGAGGCTGGCGCCAGTGCCAAGGGGAAACTTTCCTACAGCTCGGCCTCAGCCAGGAGAAAAACCAACAAACACACGGGCACACGCAGCGGATAAATCCCAGTGAGTGCAGGAGTGCAGCTGTGAGCAGAACCGGACCGTCGGCGCCTCGTCCTTGTAGCCAGCCCCAGCGAGATGCTCCTCATCCCACTGCCAGTCTGGCTGGCCCTGGGCATCCTGCAGCTGCCACTCAGCAGCACCCAGGTAAGGACCCTCATGCCTCCCACCCTCCAGCCCCATAGCAAACCCCCCACTGTGGGCTGCTCAGCACCCACCTCTCCCACCCCAGCACCCCATCACCAGCCCAGAGAGGGGGGTACAGCACAGTCATGGCACCCCTGGAACTGCCCAGGGCTGGGGGAATGGTCATGGGACTTTTCCACTGCAGCAGTGAGATGATGTTAAACCCATCTGGGGCATCCAAGCTGCTCCTCAGCATCCAAGTGCACAGGCAGGACTGGGTGGGGAGGGCTGAGGCTGGAGCAGACACAGAGCTGGGGGCAGACACCAACTGGGATAGGAAGGAAGGGGCTCTGCCCAGGGCAGGACTTCCAAACCAACCCCAAGGATGCTGCCTGCTTGGAAGGGTCCCCCTGGGCTGCAGCAGAGTGGCAGGGGAGCCCAGTGAGTGACAGTGATGTCCACGTGTCCCCCCAGGAGTGCCTGAGCCGGCAGCAGGCGCTCAGCGCTGTGCGACAGATACAGAAGCTGCTGGCAGCACAGGAGGCTGCCCACCTGCGGGGCACACGCGGGCTCCGGAACCAGCTTTCCAACCTCCAGAGCTACCTCCAGAGACAGCCCACCAAGCGCAATGGTAACCCTGGCCAGTCACCACCGCGGGGGACATCCCCACAGGGTGTCCCCCTGGACCCCCACAAACAGCCTGGGCAAGGGGACCCCCAGCTCCTCGCTGGGTTGGGGTCAGCTCCAGCCTCATGATGTCCATCCTCACCTGTGTCTGTCTGCCCACAGAGACCTGTCCACAGCTGGCAGTGCCCCTGAATGGACGGATGCTGGGCCGAAACGTGCGGATAGGCCACGATGTGCACTTTGTTTGTGACACCAGCTTCCGGCTGGTGGGCTCCGAGACCCGCACCTGCCGGCACAACCGCACGTGGAGTGGCACCCAGCCCTTCTGCAGAAGTGAAGTGGAGTGGGGTTGGGGTGCCATGGGCTCAGCCCTGTGTGTGGGCTCCTCCGTCACCCTGAGCCACGGGGTTCAATTGCTCTGCCCAGAGGCTGCAGCAATGGGCACTGGGATGAAGTGAGAACATGCTTCTCCAGCGGGTGCTCATGAGCTGCTTCTCCCTAGGTATTGATGACTGCTCCAGCAACCCATGTGCCAACAGTGGGACCTGTGTGGATGGTGACCAGAGCTACACATGCCTCTGCCCCCCAGGCTGGTCAGGCCCCAGCTGCCAGAGCCCCGTCTACTCCTGTAGGTGCCCAGATTTGGACTGCGGAGGATGAGGATGGGGACAGCACCTGGCCATGCTGCACCCATCCTCCCTTCCTTGGCAGCCCCCCAGGACCTCGGCCCCCACCCATCTCTCCATGCCCCAGCATGTGACACCTGCTGTCCCCTGCAGACTGGGTGACACTGAGCAACACGTCCTTCAGCCGCCAGCCCCGCTGTGCCGAGGGCCGCTCGGGCTCCCGGCGCTGCAGCTGCGACACTGGCTTCCAGCTGAGAGCTGGTGGCGTGTGCCAAGGTAAAAGAGGGGTGAAGATGGCAGGGAGAGGGGGGAAACCAAGGCTTGGTGGCAACAGGACCCTTGACCATTCCCCACTTTGTCCCCCCAGACGTGGATGAATGCCAGGTCTACCAATCCAGCCCTCAAACACGGATTTGCCTCCATGATTGCCTCAACCTCCCTGGCTCCTACCGCTGCCTGTGCCCCCCAGGCTACCTGCTCCATGCTGACCGAAACGCGTGTGAGGGTAAGAGTGGTGGTTGCAAGGCACAGAGCACCCCATGAGAGGAGGGGTGCAGTGGGGACAGCCCCACTCACCCTGTGTCACCACCGCAGATGTGAACGAGTGTGCTGGGAAGCAGCACAACTGCACCCAGGGTGACCTCTGTATCAACACCTTTGGGGGCCACCGCTGTGTGCGCCCCAAGTGCCCCCCGCCACGCCACAACATCAGCTATGTCAAGACTTCTGCCTTGTGAGTACCATACTGTGCATGACTTGGCCTGCATTGTGCCCTCTCCCAGGGTGATGGGTCTTACTGTGCCCTGGGGACTGCAGTGTGTCACCCAGGATCAGCAGGGTCAGTGCCACCCAGCACTCGTAGCAAATTGCCACGTGGGGTGCCCAGGTGTGCTTGGCATGTTCCTTGATGGTCTTGGGATGCTGGTGGCTGGGGCTGCAGGTGGGAACACCTGAATACATGGTGGCTTTATCCAGCACCCTGCCTCCCCACCAGAGCCCCAGACTGTGGCTAAAGATGCCATTTCCCCTCTGCTGCACACCCATGTGTTGCCATCATCTGCCTTCCAGCAGTCCCAGCCATCCTGCTCTTGAGACTAAATCACTTTGTGGCTGAGCAAAAGCCACCCAAAGCAGAGGAGCGTCCCTGATCCTGACATGTTCCTCTCCGGGAGGTACATCTGACTCCATCCCTAGCCTCCAGCTGGGTACCCCCAGTCCCAGCTTCAGAGCATCACCCAGAGCTGTGCCCTGCAAACCATGGTGTTTATCTGGCAGAAACAGGGATGAGGCAGAGATCCAATGCCGGACACACTTGGATGTGGCAGTCTTGCATTGCTCTGCCACAGGACCAACAGTGGGGCTGGAGATGCTGCCTGTGGTGTGGGCTGGACTTGTTTGCAAGGATGAGGGCAGCTCCCTGAGAGCCAAACCACGGCGCTGAACGGTGGCAACCCTTCTCTCCTGGCAGCCAGTGCGAGAGGAACCCCTGCCCCATGGAGAGCCGAGCCTGCCACCTGGCCGCCACCTCCATCTCCTTCCACTACCTGCCCCTCCAGGCCAACCGCACTGTGCCCCGTGTCCTCTTCAAGATGTCCACCACCCGCTTCGTGGGTGACAGCCTGCGCTTTGCCATCACAGGCGGCCGGGGCCAGGGCGTCTTCTCCGTGCGACGCTCTGACCGGCAGATGGGAGAGCTGCTGCTCACCAGCCCTGTGGCAGGGCCAGCCACGCTGGAGGTGGAGCTGGAGATGAGCGAGTTCTCCCGCAAAGTCCTCCTGGGCAAGCACATCTTCAAGGTCACAGCTTTTGTGTCCCCATATGTGTTTTGATCCCCTTTGGAGGCAGGTGTGGGGCCAAGCTGGGGTCTCTCCTGGGGAGCGATAGAGCAGGTTCAGCTCAGTGGTCCCAGTTCTTGTCCCATTGGAGACATCCCTCTCCCATAATGCTTGCTCACGGATGGCAGGGCAAAGCCACAGCAGCAAAAATCACGCACCTGGAGGGAAAACCCTATGGGCAATGCAGGGACCAGCCTGGGTGTGCCTGTCTCTGCCAGGACCCCTCCTCTCTGCCTGCACAGCACACAGAGTGGAAAGACAGAGTGACCCAACAGCACTTGGCATGCAGGTCCAGCTTCTTGCATATTGTAATCTCTAATAAAAGAAAAGTGGCAGAAGGAAGAGTGTCCTCCTTGCTCTATAGCCTGTGCTCCTGGGACAAGGCTCCTGGGGACATCTGGGGGCTGTGGTCACAGCAGGGTCCTCTTGCAGAACGTGGGGTGCCAGTGGAGCTGCAAGCCCACGCAGGGTCATGCAGTGTCCATGTCCCTTCCAGCACCACTGTTCCTGGGGGACATGCTGAAGAGCCCCTCAGCACAGGACTGGGAGGTGGGCTGAACATAGAATCACAGAATGGTTTGGGTTGGAAGGGATCATCTCATTCCAACCCTGCTGCCACAGGCAGGGACACCTTCCAACATGCTGCCCTGCACATCCTGCACAAGCCCCTTTGGCAGTGCACGGAACGTGCTCTGGTGAGCAGGGGATGGCGATAGGCGCCATGCTTCCTTGTGTCCAGGAGACTTCCCTCTGCAACAGCTCTGACAGGAGCTGACCACATGGCTGATCAAAGCTCCACAGCTCTCCAAGCACTCAAGCTGTTCCCCTGCACCCAACTTGAGGAGGGTGGGCTGAGAGAACAAGAGAGGTGCAGCCCCCCACCCTCCTTGGGCACCTCCTGCCATCACCAGCACAGCCAGACCCCTGTGCAGGAAGAGCTGTCAGCAGCTGAAGGTTGAAAAATTCATGAGGGCCTTTGGGGACAGCAAGGGAAGGACATGCTACCTCCAGGACACCCTTCCCTGCGCACACAGAAGCCTTCTTAGGTGAGTGTCCAGCCAGCACAAAGCAGCTGCTGTGCGCAGACCGCGGGCAACTCATAAAGAGCTCCTTATGCACCAGACACCAGCTCCTGGCACAGCTGCCTCGCTGGAGCACGGGGAAAAGCCTCTCCAGGGGCAGAGGAGCTGCAGGCTGGGCTGGCAGGGCTGGCAGGGCCAGCCGTGCTTCGTCACCAAAATCTGCAGCTGGCCCGTGCCCACTGCGGCGAGAGGCTGCGATGAAAAGCAGGGAATTACAGGGGTAAATATTTATCCCTGTGCATGAGGAGCCCCAGCCAAACTGAGCACCGCAAACGGGGTTTTGCACAAGGGTTTTCTACCCTTCGAACCTTCAGGTACAACATGACTTGACTAATCACTAATACCCACGTTATTGGTAGTGAGTGACAGTGAAAGTTTGCAAAACTCATCATGAGCAGGACATGGAGCTGCTGGAGAATGTTCAGAGAAGGGCAATGGATCTGGGGACGGGTGTGGAACACAAGCCTGATGAGGAGTGAGTGAGGGAGCTTGGAGTGACTGAGCTTGGAGAAAAGGAGACTCAGGTGTGATCTTATCACTCTACAACTACCTGAAAGGAGGTTGTAGCCAGGCACGGAATCAGCCTCTCCTCCCGTGTAACGTGTAACAGGATGAGAGGAGACAGCCCCAAGTTGTGCCAGGAGAGGTTTAGATTGGATATTAGGGAAAATTTCTGCACAGAAAGGGTGGTCAGGCACTGAAACAGGCTGGCCAGCACAGCGGTGGAATTATCATTCCTGGAAGTGTTCAAAAGGCATGTGGTTGTGTCACTTGAGGACCTGGTTTAGTGGTGAACACAGTGGTGCAGGGTTTACAGTTGGATTTGATGACCTTAGAGGGCTTTCCATGGTTCTATTTTTCTAGTCTTCTTGATGCTTGTTTATTGATTCAGTGAAGCGTCACAGCACCAAACCTGCCAGAGTTAAGAAAGCATTTGGACTATGCTTCCAGGCACATGGTGTGATTCTTGGGGCTGTCCTGTGCAGGGCCAGGAGTTGGGCTCAATGATCTTTGTGGATCCCTTCCAACTCAGGATATTCTATGATTCCATGATCCAGGCATCCCTGGAGTCCGTCTTGCTGGAATTACTGATGCCAGATGATGCTGGGAGGATTTTAAAGCCGTGTCAAGTGCTGTGTAATCCCAGTTGCCCAGGGTACCCCTTACCCTTCCCGGACAGCTCTGTGCTTCCCAGAAGCAATCTGCATTTCCACGTCCTTCAGTTTGCTTTGATTAAACACAAACCACTCCAAAGCCTCCAGTAGAATTCCACAACCTCACTACATCTCCCTGTAGATCTGAATATACATATTAACAAAAATAACACATTTTCATACTATAAAGACGGGTTGACATAACAGGGAAGGGAATTTTCCAGGAGCAGGATGGCTTTAGCTCACAACCAGCCTCCACCACCGGCTCCCGGGGTATCCGCAGCCCCCATGGTTATGGAATGCCACCCCCTGGAAGGGCGTGGCGTGTTGTAGCCAGGGTTTCAGTGACGACCCCACGCCTGCATTGGGGTGGGTCGAACCCCCGACCCTTCCCTGCGCGTCCCCGCGGAACGGTCGCGCGCGGCGCCTTTTTGGCCCCCGCGCGCCGCCGTCGCCGTTGCCATGGCGACGGGCCCAGCGGCCCGGGGCCCGCGGGGGCGCCGGGAGCTGCCCCGNGGGGCCCCGCGCCCTGCCCGGGCATGAGGCGGGCACGGCGCCGCTGCCAGCGGGGAGAAGGTGAGGGACGGGAGGTGGTGGAGGTGCGGGAGGGCTTTACGCGGCCCCTTACCAGAGCGGCTGGGCGGGGNGCTTCGTGCCTTGTTTTTTATAGTCAGTGTTTCGTGAAGTTGGGTAGAAAGGAGTGCTGGGCATCCCACCGGGAAGGGGAGAAGGAGTGTTTGGACAAGGGGGAATGGCTTCAGACTGACACAGGGCAGGGTTGGATTAGACATTGGGAAGAAGTTCTTCCCTGTGAGGGTGGGCAGGCCCTGGCACAGGTTGCCCAGAGAAGCTGTGGCTGCCCCACCCCTGGAAGTGTCCAAGGACAGGCTGGACGGGGCGTGGAGCAGCCTGGGACAGTGGAAGGTGTCCCTGGCATGCCAGGGGATTGGAATCAGATGAGCAGTAAGGTCCTTCCAGCCCAAACCATTCTGTGATTCTGTGCTTCTCAGTGCTGGTTTTATGATGCTGCCCCAGACCTGCTGCCTGGTTTGTTCCCAGGTATCTGCTGCACCCGAGTTTTCCGTGAAGCAGAGCAGCCCAACCCTCGTGTTAGAAACTCTTCCCAGCTCTGTGGCAGGTGAAAACCAGCAACTAATAACTCAACACAAACCTAAAAAGGGAGAAATTGCCTCTGAGCTCAGAGCTGTTGTGCAATCAGGAGTTGTAAACATCCAGAACTTTGGAAGTTATGGTTCGTAACTCATCTCTGCAGTTAAGTCTTACTTTGTCATGCCAGGAGTCCAGACATTGTAGGACAGCTGAATAACCAAGCTGCTTCCTGCATGGATGTCCTGCATATGCAGCTTTCTGTTCCTCTAGCAACAGTCTGCTTTATACTTGTGTTGTGGAGTAGCTGCTGCTTCTTTTTCCCTTTTGGTCATTAAATTATCAGTTCACTTTTTCAGTTTCTAGTCTTTCCACTGCCTTCATTCCTGACAAAGGCGTCTCTGTTTCCCTGGGTGCTGTGTAGTGCTGAACTGCAGTTCCAGACCGTGTGCTGCCGTGGGGCCATAGGCTCTCACTACACACGTCTGCACCACCTGGCAGGGAGACGTGGCATTTCTGAGACAGGTGAAACATTTGTCCTGCCATCAGACCACAGCATGCTCTCTCTCCAGACTGCCTCCAGAATACCCCCTTGGCTCTTTTTACTCCGTTTAGGTCTAGAGCCATCCAAAAACTGACAAAACCTGCAAGTGTCCCTTAGCTGGAAGTTTGGGGGTATAGGGTTTAACACAGACATCAGCACTTGCTTTTAGAGTGTGTAATTGTTTTTACCCTTTTGTTCCTAATGATGACAGATCCCCTGTGCAGAGAGAAGTCTCCCCTTGGATGTGTCATCATTTTAGTGTCTCTAACTTGGTCCACCTTGGAGCATATCTCCAGCACCACGGCTCAGTCATGATGCTTTTGTATCACACCTTTTTTGTTTTCCTTTTTTGATTTCTGTAGATGAATATCTGCAACAAGCCTCATAATAAGATAGCTCCAGAGGATTTGGGTGAAGCTGTCCCTGAGGTGCAGGTGCAACGTGCTCGCAGAAATGGCTGGAGCTGGCCCCTGCATCTGTTCCAGGTTATTGCCTGGCTACTGTATCTCTTCTTTGCTCTGGTTGGCTTTGGAATCCTGGTTCCTCTCCTGCCCCGCCACTGGCTGCCTGCTGGCTATATCGTATCCTTTGGTCAAGAGGAGAACAAGAGCCGTAACAATGAGCTCAGTGCCCTTGGTGCTTGCACAGCAGAACTAGATAACCAAGAAATATTACTGAGAGAATCCTGGGAAAAGTTCTGAAGATATGTGGTATGCACTTACATCATCTATACATCTGATTTATGTATGTCTTTGATATGTTTGGGATGATTTTACTTATCATTGTTTTAATTACACCTGTGTGATTTAGGCATTAATGTCAATAGTTTACAGTGGTCTTACAGCTACTTAGCTTACGCAAATCCTTGGTATTATCACAGTTCAAACCTCATGAATTTGTCTACCAAATATCTTCATAATGCAGTCTAAAGTCATTCTAATTCAACAGATTAATGTATCCCAAAGTTTTACTTCCAGTTAATAAAGCACTAATGTCTCTTTTGTGTCCAAGGCAAATGCCTTCCCATTCTGCTACACCAGCCATCAGAGCTCCAGTCAGCTGCACCTCTCAAAGACCTCCTTTTTTTCCTTGCAACACTGTCCAGTTTTCCATAGGCCTTTGTATGATCAATGATGTGCATTTTGGGTGTAACCAGAAGGTTAATTTTTGCACACATGGTTATTTAGTTGCAGTATATTGAAAAGCAAACCCTTGAGCTCAGGGGCACTTCAGGCATGCAGGGTTGCTGTTTTGTATTTCATATTCTTATCTATTGCTATGTTCTTTCCAAATATCAGCAGCTACTTCAGGTATCTGATCAAAACAATCCTAAAACATAGTTGCTGTATCTTGGTACTGCATTTAGAAACAAGAGTGCAAGCAGGTAATATTTCAAGGAACAATGACAAAACCTGGATCCTGCCTGTAAATTGTATAGGAGCCTACTTTAAAGGGGTGCTCCTCTTTCTTGGAATTCTGACTAAGTAAAGAGGAAAACAAGGTGTTCAGTACTAGTTCCTTGATGTGACTGTTTTTCTTTTCCTTCTTGGAAGTTTGGTCTTGTGAAGGGGCATGTGCACAACCTTAACCACTCTCCTTTCCAAGGGGTCTGTATGGACTAAGAAATGTGGACCTATATCAGCAGTGTGTACATGGGGTCAGATTCTGGTAAGTAAAGGTAACTTTTAAAAACTCCATGTGTTAGGAATGACATTCCTGTGAGGCACAGTAGTACACAATAAGGAATATTGTTCCTGTAGATTTAGTTATCTTTTTCCAGAGGGTATTTATTACAGCACAAACATCTCTGTTAATAAAGCTCAGATTAATGTGCTGCAATCAGTTATATAGTGCTTTCCAATTCTAAGTCATGTATTTCTCGTCCATGTGGGCTTTGTGTATTAAGGATTAAAAGATACACATTAAATCCTTAACTGTGTACTTACTTCAGTGTCCAGGAGTGTGTTTTATCTACCATTTAGTTGTTCATCTTACTGCAGTCTCTATTGATCCTGCGGATGCAAATGTGCGAGAAAAAAACTATCTAGGGCCTCTGGCCACCTTCAATCGTAACCAACATGCACATGTCATTGAAAACCATCACTGCCATGTCTGTGACGTAGATGTGTAAGTATCTTCTCTTTTCTATTACTCTGTCTTCTTTACCATTACACTTCACCATTAGTCTTTAGTGTCAGACTGTAAAATTGAAATGAAGCCCCTAAAGTGCGAGTTAAACTTCATCCTGTGGCACGGTTCAGGTAGTTGGGTAGGGACCTACTGTCAAATGTGCACAGGGTTCTGTGTTTTATTTCACTGCTCACATGTTGTGTGGAGAGGGCTATTGTGTTCCATGTTACCTGGATGTTGGTGTTTGACCTAACAGTGTGTAACAGTGTAAGTGTGCTTGTATCTGATGGGATGCTAATACAGTAGCAGGAAATGCTTGAAGGGCAGGCATTAAGATCAAGCTTTGTAGAACTGATGAAGGGATACAAGTCAGAAATCAACAATTTCCAAATTAGAAATTGTGCAGTGCATTGCAAGGTGAATTTGGTAGTGTTTGGGATTACGGCCCAATGATGGCAGATATGTTTGGGAGTTGAAGTGCTCTTGATGCAGAAGGATTTCACACTATTACCGGGATCTCTGCTGCTCTATCCCCCTGTGTTTGTGTCACTGGAAAGTCATGGTAATGAGCTGGTGCTGCCATGCTAACGCTACCCTTTCTTTGGCAGGAGTGCCAAGTCAAAGCACTGTGGAACTTGCAACAAGTGTGTATGTGGCTTTGATCATCACTGCAAATGGCTCAACAACTGTGTGGGAGAGAGGAATTACTGGTAGGAGTCTGGTGTTGTGACAGGAGCAAAGCACTGCATGAGTAATGTCACTCCTTCTCTTCCCAAGGTTCTCTTGCATCTCAGTTCAGTCTGTACTCAGCCACACAGAACCACTTTTCTTTCAGCCCCTGGCTGGGTAAAATCAGTCATGAGAAAACTAGATGGAAAATACAAGAGCATGATTATGACATTCAAATAACCAGGGATAAGATTCCTACAATTAGAATTTTGTAGCTGAACATCTATGAGTAAAAAGAGAGAACATAGTCTTATTATTTGTTATTAGGAAAAGCTTATGGGATGTTAACTGGGTGTCCTTAATGCTTCTGAAAGCGGGAGTGGGAATAGAACTATTATTATGCTGTTCCAATCTGAAACCACCTGCATCCAGATTGTGTGCTTTCCCTGTGAGACTTGCCAGTTGGCAGGAATCACAGCAGCATATAAGCACCTCTAATCCATGCCAGGCTTCAGATAAGAATAAGAAGACTATCACTGATGCTTCTCAGTTTACTTTCCTGCACTAAAACCCTGTGGAGAGCAGTGTTGTTGCTGCTGGCTGCCATGTTACACTGCCTTCAGATTTTGTGCAGAGAGCTCTTTGTCCTAGATATACTTTTATAGTATATAGTGTTTTCTGTTTTATATATATAGTGTTTTGAAACCGCAGTTGCTCTAAAGGGTCATAGTTTAGTCCCTCAGGGTAACAAAAAATAAGTAAGACTGTTCACCAGTATCTATCATAAGTGTAAGGAAGCGTGACAGTAATTTGAGATAGCTGTCTGTATCTCCATCTTTATTGGAGGCTGGGATATTGAATTGTATGTGTGATGTTACTGAAGCTGCTGAGACCTCTCCCCTTCTTGCAGGCTCTTCTTGAATAGTGTTCTGTCTGCCATCCTGGGCCTGGGGCTCCTGCTGCTTGTCGCTTTCTACGTCTTTGTGGAGTTCTTCATCAACCCCATGATGCTCCGCTCTGACCAGCACTTTGATGGTAAAGCAGTGCTTCAGTTGAACATCCTGTGAATCAGCCAGCATATCTCTGTACTAGTTTGGATTCTGCGAGCTCTTCCACTGAGAAGGAACTCCATTCCTTATTCCATCTATTTTATATTTCTGTTAGAGTATCTCTGCTCAGTTGGATGGAGTGTCTTTCTTTACAGAGCTAACTGCTCTTCCTAAAGTCCCTGCAGGCACCAGATATTTAGGCCTTCAGTGCACAATAGGTCTGCAGCTACTTTTGAGTTAACAAGATTTCTAGCTGTAAAGTTTATTTAGAGATAGTTCCTACAGGGACAATCTATTTAACCTCCAGTTCTCTTTGTTTTACAGCTCTAAGGAACCACATGGACCGCTGGTTTGTATTTCTTCCTGCATCTCCTGTTGAGACTAAGGCACCTGCCATTTTGGTCACAGCTGGAATTTTTATTCTTCTGAGCCTGGTGACCGTGATCTTGCTGGGCCACCTTTTGACCTTTCACATTTATCTCTGTAGGTGTCATATTCCTGTCATCTGCATCCCCATTTCATTTTCACTTAGCTTCTACTCATCCCGCCTTTGCCGTGTGTTCATCCATGTCACAAATAGACATGCATCATGCATGTGTTTACCATTGGAAAGGTACAAAATTGGGGTTTAACATCATACTTCTGAGTTCCCCTCAGTACAAGGTTGGTTTATCAGTGCCTGTGTAAGTGGGGCTTGCATTGGGCTTATGCATTCATGTTTGAATGGATGGACGTTTGAATGGAACTGAAGGCATGTGGGACAGTATTGGAGAGGCCAGGTGGGATGAACTGGTTGATCCCAGTGTGGTGTCAGTGATGGCAGATTCAGATTAAGTCCTCATATGGGCTTTGTGAGTCTCCTCACTGTGCTCCCAGTACTTTGGTTATGTGAGAGAGATTGTTTCTCCCTTATTCCAGAGAAGTGTGGATGTGCTGAGCTAAATTTCTAATAGGAGCCCTGACGTTCAGGCGAAGGTCGCTTTATGGAAGTTGTACCATATTGACACAATATTTGTGGAATTCAGGGGAAGAGGCTTTCAGAAAGGCTTCTCTTTAGATCTCCTGCTTGTTGCTCTGTCAGGAAGGGATATTAATGTTTGTTTATATACTGATGGGCATCAAAAACATTTTTTCAGTCATGTAAAATGAAGCCAATGCTTTTTGGCTGCTGACGAAAGTAATGATAGGAAATGATCTTACACTTGCAGTAGTTGGTGCTGCCAAACCTAGGGAAGAAGGGATGTGGTGGAAGAGAAGTGAGAACGGCAGTTACAGAGGATCCTTGGATGGAGTTTCAGGTTCTCAGTTAACATCCTCTGTGAGGGTGCCAACACAAACTAGGTCAGCACAAACCAGTGGCTCCAGAAGCAAAACAGCTGCACTGCTGAAGTGAAGCATTCGATGGGTGAATGTTCCTCAGCTGGCACAGACATTACAGTCACTGGGGACACTGACTTGTCATTTTCCTTCTAGAGCCTCTTTGAGCTTAACTTAAATTCGGTCATGCTGCAATTCTGCTTTCTTGGTGGAATTGACAGTTGCTTTGCTGGATTAATGGCAATACCTGGAGATTTGAAAGGTCCATCTAGCACTGTAGAAAGACAAAAAGCATAACAAAGCCGGGGCCACTCTGGGAAGGTTTCTCTTGCATGAAAAAGGGTTATTCGGTTTAGTTCGGAGCAGTATTTATCCTGTCCTTGTGCACAACTTCCACAAGAGGGTGCTCGCTGCCTGGGATAGAGACCAGCTTTCTCTGTCAGAAACCTGCATGTGTGCCGCCAGTTCTGCTCTGGGTTTGGGGGATTTTGGCACAATTTTAAACCTTTATGACTTATGTGGAAGCAGAATTTAATTATTGTTAATTTTTATTAATGTTTTATTACATTAAAATCTGCTGTCCTAATGAACAAGTTCCAGCTGTGCAGAATGTAGTGTGTAAGTCCTTGCTTTGAAGGAGGGATGTTACCATACTGAAGCCTATATTCTGTGGTACATACATATGAGAGAGATATATATATACACACACATATATATATGCTATGCATATACATATCTATTGCACTTAAAACTGCATTTCCCCTTAAAAACTGGGTTTCAGGGAGATAGACAAAGTATGTCTGATTTAAATTCCTCTTATTTCACACCTGTAGTTGTTAGTAGTCTTCTCTGAATGCTTTAAGGTAGACAGCGTTTTAATCAACTGTCTGCCCTCTTGGCACTATAAATACAGTTTATCAGTTCAAATGTAATTACTGTTCCTAAGTATTTTTTCATAAACCTATTTGTTTTTGAATAATTACATTACAGAAAGAAAATAGCACCTCTGTGACTGGTACTGCCCTTAGGCTTCACATAAAAAAACCTGGCTTGAGTCAGGTATGGCTTTGAAAATTTAGAATCTTAGTTTTGTTACAAGCACAGTGAAAATTTCAGAGTTGCTCTCCTGATTTTAATTACTCACGGTGATCATTCAAAAGGAAGGAAGTAGGTTGTTCTCAAAATAGTAGGTCCATGTATTAAAAATTACTAGTCTTGATTCAGACTCAGTTCTAAAGGCAATCAGTGAAGCACAGCACTTCACAAATTTGGAGGGAGGATATATTTTTTCTTCAATACTGAGAGGCCAATAGTTGGTAAAAAAAAAAAAGGAATATAAGAAGGGAATATAGGAAAGGATATGTGGCTCTTAACAGGCTGTGATTATATGTTGCATATTATTTGCTGCAGTGTTATCTGGCAAAAAAATGCTGTATTTTAACTGAATAGCACCATTAAAATATTTTAGAAGTTACACACTAACTACTCAGAAACCAACAAACTCTGAAGTAAAAATAGTTTATAGCCATTTGCTTGTGAAGCAATATTCTGTTTCTCAGAGAAAGGAGCAGTGCCATTCTAGAAGCACTTGCCAGCACCCTGCATTGTCCCTGTTAAGTGCATTTGCTAATCACTTGGCTGCAGACTCACATTCATCTCTATACTTTGTCTTCCTGGCCAAATGGATCCTGGATTTTTATTTCTTCATAAGGCAATTGCTTTAACAGAGGGGCACCTTCTCTTCTGCTCTCTCCCACTTCCCTGTGAAGTAGTCCTGTCTTCATGGCATGGTTTTGAGAGATAAGATATTACTGATCCAAATGTCTTCAGGCAGAGGAAGGATTTTAATCCAGATGTCCCACATCCCAGGCATCTGCTGTAAGTGTTGTGCTTCTGTAAAAACGGGAAATGACTACCAGGCTGTGCACTAAAAATCTTCAGCATTCATTTCTAGATTTTGTTCTCTAAAAATACTTGCCATAACAGGGTCATGGGAGGAATGTCTGAGTTTTGGACCTTCATAAGATTCTGGATCTCATGAAGAAACCAAGCTGCTCAGAAATGTCACATGCCTTTGGTCATTCATGAAAGCTGATGTGCTTGCATGAAGGACCTTAAGAGCACATAAACTCAGGGACTTGTGAACTCTGGGCACATCTGTTTGGTACGAGGCAAGCTGTGCATTTGATGCTCACTGGTTTGCACATTAAGTGTCTCAGTCTCTACAGGACACAGTAACCTGAGCAATTTCTTTCCTCCATTTAGCATCACATACCTCCTGATTGCTCACTGAGCTATTCATACCTGTTGGGTATGAATAATGGATTTGCTCTGAAATGAGCTGAACAAACTACTACAGTACAGAAGAAGGCTGTATGGTAGTTTAGAAGAACAGTGGGACTATAAGAAAACATTGTGATGAGGGCAGTAAAGGATGTAGAAAGATACACAGAAGACATAGTACAGTGCACAGGTACTTTTGCCTTTCAGAATCCGTCCTTTCATGTTTATAGTTACTATTTGATTGTATAGTTATTCAGACTGTTTGTGTAAGTGTTATCAGGGAGTGGCCTTTCCTGTGCTGACAGGTCTCTTTCTTTCCTCCCAGTGTGGCACAGACTGACTACGTATGAGTACATCCTGCAGCAGCGCCCACAGCAAGAGGCAGAAAAAGTAGACAAGCAGCAAGAGTCTTGTTCCTCCCAAGTGAGACCCAGTCAGGTACTCGTCCTACTTTCAGTCCATTTTTCAAAACCAGCCTCACTTGTCTGCAGTTTAAAGTTCGCTTGACTTTTTTGAGCTCCCAGTTTTAAAGGCAGCTGCTAGAGATAAGACTTTAGAGGTACTGTGATGGAGTTCAGTAGGATGTGAGAGAGTGTAAGGCCTGTAATTCGATGAGCACTTTAGGCATGAGCAAGTACTGCTTTCAAAGGAATCAATCCCACCCACTCTCTTCCTCCACCACTTGTTTTGGGCCCTGCACTATCTCATCTCTTCTGCCAGCACAGCTGTTCATTAGAACAGGGTGGGGGAACTCATCTGAGTAACAATGAAGTTTATTAAAAAAATAGTTGAGCTGGCCCAGCTCCCTCCCATTTGGTTCACCAAGCAGTCACATAAATGCCTGGCTCAGCACTAACGAGGGTGACTGAAGAGTGGGAAGAATCCTGTCCCTGAAAAGGACAGGACCATCTGTTTGGGTGACAGAGCACATCTTGGTGTCTTGTGGGAGTCGTACCACAGGTCATGGCTGCAAGTGAGACCAGTTCTAAGGCTGGAGAAACTGGGGCTAATCATCAAGCAGCCAATAATACCAACAAAATGGAAATGGAAAGGACATCAGGCATTCAGAAATGACCCAGATATCTGCTTTTCTTTGCATTGAGTTTGCATAGTGATAAGGGTTCTTGTGATTACCATGACGTTGATCTGTATCTCGGTAAAAAGAGTTCTACAACCGCTTTAATGCTACTGCACTCTGCAGAGGCAGATATATTCCACTCTGAACTGAGAGGTTCAGTATAATTTATTTTGCCTTGTAGCAATCCAATCCATTGGATTGACTCAAATTTTGACTGAACAAAATCTATACTGACTTTAACAGGGGGTTCAGCTAGAAACTTCCAGAAATTCTTCCTAGTCTGAATTATTCTGTGATTCTCAATCCTGTGTAACTTTTCATTTTGTGCAAGTTACTTTCTATATAACCAGTGTTATATTTCATAAGAAATTCATTAAATCCAAGCTTCATCCAAGTATTTTGTGTAGAGATACTGGGATCTCTCTGGACTCATCCGTAATTTTTCCCTATCAAAGCAAGGGGAAATTGAGCTAATTCAGTTTTGTATAATAAGGAGTCCTTAGCTTTTCATATATATTTTTTTTACTGTTTTGGAAAAGTTGAACCTTCAGTTTAAACAGAGGTTTCCATAACAACAAAAATATTTGGCATTTGTCTCACAGAGCTTTGCTTACTATAAAAATTAAAGCAATAATAAAGCATTAGCTCTAATCATGTAGTTACCGAATTTTAATTGATCCTGAATATGTATTTGAACAGGGAAGGGCTTCATGTGTGTGTGCACATTTGGGATAGAGCCATTCAGTGATGTTCTCCTGTCTGCACTGGTGCTTGCTTATCTAGTGTGAATATGGTTAATTTGGAGCAGCGAGCCTGGAAGGAGCAGGGTGAAAAGAAGTTCGGTGTTTCAGGACTGCAGTTAGTACCTTGGGGAACAAGAAAGACTGGATGATGCCCAGTAACATTGTTAAAAAAAATGTTAACCCACCAGATTTTCCTTGTTTCTTACATAGCAACCAGAGATAAACACAAACAAATAGATTGGAGTAGGAGGACACCAAGTGACTTGCCTTTTGTAAGCTGGGTTGAATACAGCCTTCTTTAGCTTGAACACAGCAACCCTTTGTAATTGATCCAACATGTTGTGAGCATAAAATGGAAATCATCCTCTTCCAGCTTTTGTCTGAACTGCTCATTCATTTTAGGGACTAAGAAGAAACATGCATTTCCCCTTTAATCCTTGTTTTTGAGCCTTATTCAAGCTTGGGTGTTGGTTTTGGCTTCAGTTTTCCACGTTGGTCTGTAGTTAGGTCTTTGGCTATGTTCAGGTTCAAAGATTCTTGTTCAGGTTAATAGATTCTTATGTACTTGTAGAATCCTTCTCAGAACATGCACAGAGTAAAAACCCTAATTTTGTACTCTGAAATTGTTCAGGTGTCACAAAAAGTGCAAAACAGTTGGACACATTGAGTGTTTGCCTCTATTACTGTACCCAAAGCAGGATGTGCAAGTAAAGTTTTTTTCTGTAAGCTGTTGCATAGCAGTCCAAAGAAATACAAACTAAACCAAAACCGATGCTTTAATGCATAACTGCAATCATGCCAGGGAGCTGGCTTTCATATGAGGCCAGCTGGGATGTGATTCTGCTCACATTCCTAAAACTTTGAACTTGCTCTGGTCACTGATTCAGGTTGGTAAGGTTTGATTTTAAGTAATAAACACAGATTTTACTCAAATTCCCTCAAATTTTCATTGTTGTTTCTTTCTTCCAATGTCACTTTAAGGTGAACCTTGTCTTCACTCTCAGCCTCAACACTTGCAACAGATCCACTTTCTCTGAGACAAGAGCATTTTTCTTCCTGTTCAGCTCTGCCTCCCCTCCAACCAGACAGCACTTCAGGGCAGTCTCTGTCACTGAAGTGCTTGATAAGGGCAGCTGCAGCAGGCAAGGGAGCTGAATTCATCCTGAGCTTGTAACAGTGGACCTTGAGGTGGATGCAGCTGGTGTTTGGTGAGCATGGCCAGGATTTGCATGGTGGCAGAACTTGGGCAGTCTGTTGATCCAGCAGTCTGTTTTCAGCAGGACTAACAGCTGAATCCGAACAACCCAGCTGCAAAGGATGGCCTGTGTTGATGCTGCAGTGGAAGGATTCTGGCTGTCCTGCTGATGGCTGGGAGCAGAGGGAGGCTTGAACTGTGTGCTGTGTAGTTTTTGTTACACTGAGAGAACATTGTATTTTCTACCGCCTGAGTCTTGTTTCTGCTAGTCAGCTTTAGTGGTTTACTTTCATTTATGTGGCTGCTTTGGTATACATTATTTATAGAAGGCTGAAATGAACAAAATGGATTTTAAAAGGCTCTTTCATTCCCTGCTTGGAAAGAAATCGTTCATGTTATTCTCAAGATGAATCATTTATTAATCTTTCTTGAAATGCCAATCCTGCAGTCCTGTTTGTGTGCCGTGGACATTGAGTCCTGATTGTTTTCAGTTGCTCTGCACAGTGGGATGTCTCCTGCTGCAGCTCATTTCAGCCACGACCTGCTTCCCCCTAAAAACACCTGTACAATTACAGTGACACGAGACTGTGTCTGGTCTCCTTCACTTGTGACTCAGGTACACGAGGCTTGAATGTAAATCTTGACTGTAAATGTCCCCAAGGCACTTTGTGGAGACATTTGTGCACACTTTGTGTTCAGTCGATGGTGTGCGATGATCTGACTTGACTTACAAGTTCTATGTGAAATACACATAGTAAATTTCTGCAATTACTAATCTCTCACTTGGATAAACCCTGCCTGTAATAGATCTAAGTAGCATAATTCCCAAATCAGAAAAATTTGCAATTGCTAAAGCAATTCCCTTAAAATTTTATGTTGCCACCTATAAAACAGCTGCAAATTCCTCTCCACCTCTTTTTTTTTTTTCTTTCCAAGACCAGTTAAATTGCAGAGCATGTTAAAAAAATGCAGCAATTCTGAAGTCTTTCCAGTTTGGCAACTCTCTTATCTAACAATTACATGAGTACTGAGTCTCCAGACATTGATGCCAAGATGTTCAAAAGGAACTGGTGATTTTGGAAGTATCTCTTCTGCATGGGGAGAAGGTTGACCAAAGGGGATCAGACCAGTGTGCTGGCTGACACTGGCCAACTCTGTCTGCAGAGACAGAGTGCAGGAGTTGTAGCCCCCAGTACTCTCCCCCAGCACTCAGCACTGTGTTAGGGTCTTTCTTCCATTTATTTTGAAACTACTACCTGATTTTTTTCATTCGATGCTCTCTAAATGCTGTGGTAGAGAGCTGGTAAACAATTATTCCCCATATGCTTTCTCCACCCGTATCTACCCTGAGTATTCCCTCTCCTGACTAAGGAACCCCAGTCCATCAGCTATTTCTGTACAGAAACTGCTCCATCCCTTTCACTGGTCCTGTCACTGTTCTCTGTACCTTCTTCCTGGTCTTCACTGAGGAAAGATGCTGGAACACTGTAAAGAATCCAGTGTCCAGGCTGTTGATTAATTTATTCAGTAACATGAAACTATTTTCATTTTTTATTTGCCTTTCCTTTTTATTCCTAACATCTGAAATGATTTCTTGACTGCCACTGAATTTGCATCTCCATGGATTCTTTTCTAGCTCAGAGATCGTTGCTCTGTATGTAAAGTTCACACTGCTTTTCTCACGTGCATCACTTCCCATCTTTACCTCTAGCAATATTGATTTTTGTGTGCCATTTTCTCACCCCGTAATTCAGTATTACAAGGATCTTCCGCAGCTCTTTGCGGCTGGCTTTCATTTTTAATGCCTTACATCAGGGAGTGTCATCACCAGGCTTCTCACTGCTCTGCTCTTTTGTTGATTGTTTATGAATTTGTTGAAGTGCAGAGACCTTGGATCTCTCAGGAACCCATTTGTGGGATGTCCAACTCTGACTTCATTTTCTCAAATTTGCTGATCAGGCTGTTCAGAAAAATAGGTTTTCATGAGCTTGTTTAAGTATTTTTGAAGCTAATGCCTATCACATTTAAAAATCCCTCCATCGTTACCTTAGAATGTGTGTCTTTATAGTCGCTGCATGCTAAAGTGCTTAAGAGGAAGCATGTCTTGCTGGTTATTCAAGTTTAAGAGTAGCTGATATGTAGTGTCAAGGTTCTTCTGTGCAGTTTACCCTTTTTGATAACAGGGCTTCATACGCTGCATCCCTTGTTACTCTGACTGTCTTAACTGGGTCCTTTTGAGGGAGAATTGGAGTCCTTTTCTGTAATGCAAACTCAGGGATTTAAGAGGCTTATTTATTGAGTCTTCTTATATGAATCTGAAAATATGCAATTTTCAAGTCTGGATAGCATTACTTTGAGTTCATCTATGCCTGAGGCAAATGATCAATGTACCACATGCTTTTTTTTAGAAAAGAGCAGTTATTAGCCATACAGGATCACACAAGAACAGAAATTACTTTATTTTTTTCCTATAAGTTGCATGCTTTCATCTTCCTTACCATTTTGCATTTAAAAGACATTATTTGCATTCACTGAGTAGCTCCTCAGATTGAACTGTGTAACTAATGGAGGCTTTAAGTGGTATTTTGAATGTGGTCCCAAGAAATGACTAACCTGATCTCTGTAAGTGTGATTTGGTTTTGAGTCACATGAAATACTGACTGGACTAAATTAATGAATCGGGGACTTCTAATTGTGTCAGTCTTGGTTTTCCATCTTCTTAAGTAGCAGACTCCTGCTGAGTTTCAGCTCTGCTACCTGTAAGGGTGACAGAAAATGTCTGGCATAAGGAGAAAGAAGACATCTGTAATGAAAATCCCTCTTCTCCACTCTGTGTCCATATTAGTCTGAAAATGTTATTTTTTTTCCTTTTTCTCAGGAAGCAGACTTATTTTCAGGTAAACCTGGCTATACAGACCCTGGCATTCAAGTAGTGGAATTCTCAACAGTAACTTCAGGAAAAGGGTAAGAAAAGACTCCCAGCAGTGTGTATGGTGAATGGGAAATTGTCATCGAGGTCACTGATGGACCCTAAGACAAAAGTACTTAGGAGGATAGGGAGCACCAGTGTTTTGACCAAAGCATGGTGAAATCTTTGAGTTTCAAGAGGGTAAATACCTGCAGGAATATTTGCCTTTCCTTCCCTGGGAAAACATTGTTCCTACAATTCTCTGTTTAGGCTGTTTTATATTAAATATTCTATATAAAACTGCTTTCTGTTAATTGTTTTATATTAAAATTACTTTAAAGTTGCCTGATTTGTTCTGTAATTCCTGTATTGAGCACATTATAGTTACATGATTTCAGGTTATTGAGAGATGTATCACAAGAGCAAAGTTTATAACACAGGCAAGCAGTCATGGGAAAACAGGATCCTTGTCTCTTAATTAATCCTTGCCTGTTAACTCATGGCCCTGGGGATTTTCTTCATATTTTGCACAGTTGTGCAGGAAAAGCTCCCCTGCAGTTTTGCTGGGAATGCTGTGCAAGACAGGGAAGGTTTCAGTTGGACTGACGTGTACATGCAGAGAGGAACTCAGAGCTAAGCCCTGTCTTAGGGACTCACCTTGTGCGTCTGCTGTGTGTTTCAGCTTTCCAAGGCTCTATGTCCACAACAAAGAAGGTGACCCTGAGCAGAGCTCCTCCCCGGACCCTGCATCCCTTCACTTTGCGGCCCCTTCTCAGGTAAGCGGGACTTGCTACACCTCAAACCTCTGCTGCTGATGGTCCAGGGGCACACACTCGCTCTAGTGCAGGCTGTGCTTACCCCCTGCTCACACAGGCCCTTCCTGCCCTCAGCGTGTGTGTGCAGGCATGGCTGTGCCCTGCAGTCACTACATCCCGGTGATGCTCTCCTGCCTCAGCTCACGAGTGTGATCAGGGCTACCCTGCAGCCCCCTCAAGCTCACAGCTGTAACACAATCCAATCCAATGCCTTGCTGCCCCTGTGCAGTTCAGTGACTGTGTCTATACTTTGTTGATGTTAGCCAGCTCTACATGTTTCTGTAGAGCAAAACCCAGCAGTTTATATGTTCAAATGAGGATATTAAAGCACTGTATGCAGATAATGTGTGTGTTCATTAAATACCTGTTCTCTGTCACTGCTTTATAGCAACTCAGTTTTAAACTATAAAATATTCTTGGACTTTGGTTATACCTAGTGCTCATTATTCAAAATAGGAGGTATTAAAAAGAGGTAGCAAGTAAAAAAACTGATAAACTGACTTCTCTTCCCTTGGGCCACGTGCTTTCACAGCAACAGAAGAAAAGAAGAAAGAAGGTGCACAAAGCTTCTTCCTCAGCAATGGGCAGTGGATCTAAAGAACACTCTACACGTTGGCCCTCGTTCCCAGATCCCCAATCAGGTGAGAGTGCACCAGTCAGCTTCTCTGCTGAATTTTGTATAAATATAGGTATGGTAGATGAGCCGTAACAGAGTTCTGGGCTTGTTGATGTCTTTGTGGGGCTGAGAGATCTCTCTCTCTCTCCTTAAGCTTTCTTCTCCCTTATTTGCATCTGCAGAGTTCCCAGCCACAGCTACTGCCACCTCACCTTCCCACAGCCTTCACCTCTTAGTGCCAGTTTCTCTTCTGAGAGCTGCTGTGCCCCCTGGCAGCATCAGCCTCATCCAGGCAGCAGGATCCCCAGCTGACTATCACTCAGAGTCTGCTGAGTCCACGGATGAGATTCCTGTGGCTCAGACTCTTCTTGGGAGCACAGCTCTTCAAGGGCCTCCTAAGAATAACTCAAGCAACTATCAACATTATCCCTTGTCCACAGACAATCCCAGAGGTGACAGGAAGAAGAATCTGTGTGCTGAGCACAAGGTAAAAAGGAGAAGCTGCCAGCAGGACAGACGTGTGGAACAAGACCTGGAACTTTTTTCTAAGATTCCTGATGTATTTGTAAGTAAGAGCAGTGGAGAACCTTTTGTCCCTCAGACCCAGCCCAGTGAGACTACAACCGAGCCTGACCACAGAAAATGCACCAGCAAGCAGCATGTGAGCAGACATGATCCATTCTCAAAGGACAGAAGGACAAACACCACAGCGGCCTAGCCTTCCAAAGCCACAGCCTTTGGGAACAGTAAGGGACTCATCCCTCACTGTGCGTGTGCTGTCAGGCTGCAGTGAGACATTTCTCACCCTCAGCCTAAGGCAGGAGGCAGCAAGGTGGCAAACCTGAGGTGGCCTTGTTGCTTGAGAGAGTTCGAGTGCTTTCCTTAGGAAAGGGCCGACCCCTCCTGGCCCTCTGCACTCTGGTACTGCAGTAACTTCCCAGGAGAGTGTGTGGGGAAGAGCAAGGCTGTATCTCTGCTGTTCCCTGCACTCTGAAAACTGTACTTCCCATCTGCCTACACCCTGTCAGTCTTTGGATCATGTGCAGGGGCTTCAGCAGGTGGTCAGGGAGTAAGCTCAGGATTGCCCCATTCCTATACCGCTTTCCACTGTGCACCCTCAAGCCAAGTCCACCACCAGTATGTTCTCTGTAAGACAATGTAATTTGAGCTGCTCCCCCTTTCCAGCAGCCTGGGGTGCCCCACAGTGCAGCCTTCTCCTCAGAAGGTCTGGGATACAGCAAGTCCTGAAACCTTTCCGTTTCCTGGCCTGCCAGATCTACATTAGTCCACAGCCAAGCCTGGAGTGTGTGTAGTGCAGAAAGATCCCACAGCAGACACTGGGGCACATAGCCAGTGCCTCGAGTCACAGCACCCTGTGCTGGGGATGAGAAGCAGAGTTGTCTGGGCTGCTGTCCTGCAGTGCCTCAGCTTTCCCTGCGCTTTTGGCTTCCCCAGGCAGCATGCCTTGTTCCTAATTCCTGGCTGAGCACTGAGGCTGGAGGTTCCAGCAAGACCATATCTGCCTAGTATCCAGCTAACCTCAGAGCCCAGGATAGCAGCTATGCACAGATCCCAACAGGCTTTGCCACGGGCATGGGTGTGCCTGACATGATTTGTCACTTGGCAGCCATGGCACCTGCACAGCCCCAGCACAGCTGGTGCCCTGAGCAGCAGTGGCTGATGTGACCGGTTGCACCATTCAGGCGCCCCAGCGCTGCATGTGGTGTGAACAAACAGGTGCGCCAGGAAACAAAAGGAATCCAGGGGATTCCTCATCACCCTACCAAATCTTTGATTTGTGGACAGCACAACTGACCATTTCTCCAGGCTGTGGTGGGTTGCAGGTTAGGGAAGGACAGGAAAAAGCAGGGAGCTGTGTGAGTCAAGCTAAGCTATTCTCCCCTCGCCTATCTCAGTCTGCAAGCACTTATCCGAAATGGTTCAGAGCAGGACTGGATATGTGGGGACAAAGAGTCTTTGGGCACAGTCAGCATGGGACAGGCAGGCTGGACTTCCAGTCTTGATGGGAGAGACTAGTCCTGACAAGAAAGACTTGGTGTTTTAAAGGGCTGCCTTACCACTCTTACTGTTGTCTGATTTTTGTCTCCTGAAAGAACTGGGAGGAGGAGCCTTGACTCCTCATCAAATTATGTGATCCATTGATCAGCAAAAGTGAAGTCTCAGGTAGCTGTTGAAGTAATTTTGTCTGAGTTTGCAGGGAGGGCTGGCCTGTGGTCACCCTCCTTGCAGCGTCCCTTGCAACCGTGGCTGGTGGTGTCCGTTGGAGTGTGACCCTTCAGAAAAGCAGGTGAGTGTGGGTCCAGCCTTTGTGGACCAGCAGACATGGCACTGGGTGTCTGCAAATATCAGGGCATCTGTTCAGCAGTGGGTCCTGGTTAGACAAAGTCCTTCCTCTTGTTTCTCCTCATGTCCACTGTCGTGCAAAGAAACTGCAGCATTGCTGGACTAAGGGTTTTCCAAGGTTAGCTGTCCCTCCTCCAGAAGGAATTGGTAATTCCTCTGCAGCAGGTGCCCCTGAACAGACCTTCAGTGCTTTCTTACTCTTTGTCCATGCAGAACCAGTCCCAAAATCATGTACAGAGCTCTTTATAGCTCTCACCACAATAAAATTTTCTATACTCTTTGCTAAATAGTTTCCTCCTTTTTTGCAGCCATTCCTGGATTTGCCCAGTCAATATCCCCCTGTGGGGGTGCCAGCAGTCCTCTCTCTGTAAGTCCCTGTGGGTTTATATAGGACTGCCTTCTCCAAGCGTTAGGGATCAGACCACTTTCTCCTAGAGGTGTGTAACCCAGCTTGGTTTCTGTGCTGGAGCAGGGTGAGGAGGCCCAGCCAGCTCTGTGTCATGATGCAGAAAGGCTACTGTACCGTTTGGGCTCAGGGGAGCTCTATTTCCTGGTCTATCAGATGTCCAGGGAAAGAAAGGTCTGGCATGTCCTGAGGTGCCAGGTTTTGGGCTCAAGGTGGGAGGGAAGGAGCTGTCCTGCAGTTTGCTGGGACATGACCCTCTCCAGGAGCATGAGGCTAACCCTGAGGTCCAGCATTTAGTCCTCCTCCTCCTCCCCTTCCCAGGCTGTGCTCACCTGCCCACCGTCCTACAGCCCCAAATTCTCCTGTCACACACCGAGACACCCACCTGAGATGGCTCTCTGCTCCCAGAGCCCCCAACAACCTGTGCAGAGCCCCATAAGCTGCTGGGATGTACTGGTTCTGCCCAGCCCTGCAGGTTTCACAAGGTGCAGCAGGAGCGCAATACTTTTTGTTGGAGGCCAACGGGATGCCCTGGGGACCCTGGGCAGGGAAGACATCCTTCTGCTGCCTTCAGCTGGAACATTTTCTCCACTCTGCTGAATAACTCAAAGCTGCCAAACATGTGAGGCTGTGTCTGTGCACTGGAGCAGCTGGGTGCTGAGCCAAGAGCCAGGCTCCAGCAGGATGGACTCCAGCACTGCCAGCGTTGGACTCTGATCTCCTGAACCTCACAGGATTGTGTGTGCCACGTGGTGGTTGAATCTGGCTGGGGGTTGTGTTTTTGGCAAAACCACATCAAAGGAGGACTGTTGAAGATGCATAATGGGCACCCAGGAGTGAAAATGGTGATGCTGAGATGATTTTAAGTCCCGGGAGAATTGGACTCTCCTTCCCAACCTCGCTTCTGTCCTTTTGAGACTCTAATACTGATACCCTGCAGGTTCAGATGCCAATGACCTTTCTGCTGCCCTGGAGGAAGAAGGCCCACAGCACACCTGTGGCAGCAAGCAAAAGGAAAAGTGTCACAGTAAGGTGCTGCTGCAGAGACCAGAGATGTTTGCAGTAATTGCAAGGTACAGCCCAAGACCAGCAGAGAGTTGGGTTGAGGTGACAGCGGAAGTTCTGATGCTTTATCTCCCCAGCACTGCAGAAACAGTGAGGTCTGACATCCCTGAGCACCTTCTCCAGCACTAAATAAAAGGTTTTTGCCAGGGCACGAACTCTCCCATCAGCAGGAGGCAGCGTCCTGGACCATCTGTTTCCACCACAAGACACTGTGGCTTTTTATTAGGAAGAAGCAATGATTTGCAGGATGACAGCTTTGTACGGTCCTCTAGAATCAGCAATTGCGATCTCTAGTCACCTCTGACAGCTGTGCCAGGCCTTGCAGTGCCTGCTGTAAGCCTCCTGCCTTGGCACAGGACACACGTCCTGCTTGCTTTTATCTTCTGGCCTGGCTCAAGTTTCTTTTTTCACTCTTTGAAGTCAAGGGGACCTTCCTCTGGGAAACGATTTTGTGTGAGTCTGTTCCTGCGCTGCTTTTGACACATCCTGAGAGCATCTCAATGAGCTGCCTTGAATTGGACGGCGGAGGGAAGGAAGTTCCTGCCAGAGGACGGAGCTTTTCTCCCCCTCCCCTCTGCCCGGTGCCGTGCATGGCATGACTGCAGCCTGTACTCGGTGGCACACCCGGCACACACACAGCACCCCTCGGTCCACGATCGCACCGCTCATCAGCCACAGCTAAGCCCTGCTAATGCCCTGTGGACACGCTGTTGCCAGGGTGACTGTACACATATTGCACAACCTCCGAAACACTTCCCTCTGTTTTGTAGCAACTCGCGCTAGAGAAGCAGCGTTCCCGCATAACCTCATCCCACCCCAGACGCGGCCGAGCCAGCCACTCATTCCTGAAAAAAGATGACTCCCGGGATCCTGGAGTGCCTAGCCCTGAGGGAGACGAGGGGCAAAGGGGATGAGGGTGAGCCCAAAGGGTGCTCCGAGTTTGTGTGGTGCCCATGTGCAAGCTCTGAGCTACACCTTGAGCAGTCACAACGCTCGGGGACTCTGTGAAGGTGGGAAGAGGGACACAGTCTTAGCAAGGACCAGCCCAGCAGCTGAAGCTGCACCTCAGGGACACTGAGCTGTGTGTGAGCCTCGGTGTGTTTGGGGCAAGTGCTGGAGTCTTCTGCTCATTAAGGTCCCTGGGGCAGGAGACAGCCTGGGAACATCCTGACCTTGATTAGAAGGGAAACGTCCTCGGGGAGCTGAGCACTGAGCCGTGTGCATGCTCCTTCACCACATCACAGGACCTGTACAACCTCCCTCTCAACTCGTGCCTGTCCTGTGGGCTCTGGACCAAGCCCCAGCCTCCTCCCGGTCTTCCTTTTCCGGGCTGCATGAGGAACAGCAGGAGCCAGCCAAGGACCATGCTCCATCCCAACAGGGCTGTCATGGTGACAACAAATGCACAACAAACCCCAGTCCTTAGGAACCGAAACCTGACCTGCCCAACTCGACCCAGTGGGGCAACTCGCCAGCTGTGGCTCAGTGCCCCTTCTTGCCTGGCTCTCCCCATGTGCCATCTCTTGGCTCTTCAGGCTCTGCAGCCACAGGACCAGCTGGAGCTCCTATGGAAGAGCTGCCAACATGCCCAGCTTCTGCCTGCTGCCGGCTGGGATGATCAGGCTCTCGTGCTGCCCGCTGCTGCCAAGCCCTGCAGAGCTGTTGCAGGCTGGGTGCTCCAGCCGGTGTTACCTGCACTCCTCTCTGGATCTGTCAGCTGGAGCTGAGCCACAGACACCTGCTTCGGTGGGGAGCTGCAGGGCAAGTTAAGGACAAGACTGTACCTTCATCATGACTTAAGCACCCTCCTCAAAGTGGCAGTCCCAGTTGTTCCACTCTCCTCAAGACAGAGAAAAGGAAACAGCTCTTCCCCATCTACTGCAGGTGGGACATCCCCGGGTTCTTGCTGGTCCCCATGGAGGCTGGTTTAAATTTCCACTTCACAGCCAGGCACTCTGAGCCTCTGCACTTTGGGACCTGCTTTCATATTGTATGAGGAGTGGGATGCGGTCGGGAGAGTCCTCATGGTGCCACCTCCTCTGTGCAGCATCCAGGCTCTCCAGCTAGGTCTGAGCTCTACCAGGACAAACTGGAGAGAGGTAAAACACTTCTTGGAGAAATTTGCCTGGACTCTGGCATCAGATGAGCCTCTACACCTGTCCTGCCCACCACAGACTATCCCCTGTCAGATGTCCCTGTCACCCTGCCTCTGGCTGGGCTGTGAAACAGCAGCTTCTGTGGAGTCCCTGATAGAGAGGCCATAGGGCTGTTTGGGGGATGTACCAAAGTGGAGGCTCTTCATGTGGCTGTGACCAGCTGGGGCTACCAAAGCAGTCAGGAGCTGTGACATGCCTGTGGCAGCTGGCACTGGCTCTGGCACTGACCCCTCAAGTGGGAGATAAAGTTAGTGATCTCAAACTCCCAGAGCTGGCTGGTGGTCACCTCTGGAGGTCTCCAGTCTGTGCTCCAAGCCAGGATCAGTGTGAATGGGTTCTCATGGCTTTGTCTAGTCAAGAACTGACAACTGTGTTCCAGCAGAGAATGCATGCCCTTCAGCCAAGAGGGGGAAGTTGTGACTGGGGCTGTGTCGCACAGCAGAGGGCTCTGGGTGTACAGGCAGAACTGATACCCCTGGGGCAGCCTAGCCAGGGGGACACTGCTGTCCTTGCCCTGTGGCTCCTCTGCACAGTGACCAGGGCAGAGACCACAGGCTGCCAAAAGCTGTGTTGTTTGACCCACTTCCCAGATCCCCAGGCTACTGACTTGCCTGCAGGACCTCCATGGCTGCAGCAAATCACATTCTGCTTCCCTTGTCTGTGCACAACTCCTGGTGATGCTGCAGCTGGTCATCCACCATGCCCTGAGCCCAGGGAGTGCCAGCGGAGCACTGGGGTAGGAATGGGCTCTGGGAAAGCAGCTGAGGTGGGGCCATGAGTAAGTGATGTGGGTTGTGTTGGGACTCCATGACAACCACAATATTTGGGCACTGCCTCAACTCGCAGCACCCACTGGGAGCCCCATGTGTGGTCATGCTCCAGGCTGCCAGGATGAGCAGATTGGCATGTGGCTGCTCTAAGGTTGGGCCATGTAGAGGGGACAGGTGCTTGCCACGGTGCTTAGCACGGCAGGACGGTTGGCATTGTCCCCATGGCCTGGGCAGTGGCCTTTGGTCCATGGTGTCACCCACCAAGAGAGGACAGTTCCCCTATGAAGGGGCACCCTGGCTGTGTGGGGCAGGGGACAGGGCTGCAGGGTAGAGCACAGCAGGGCTGCCAGGGGGAGTCTGGGGGAAAAGGGACGTGGAGAGACCTCGTGGAGTAATGGTGAGTCCTCTAGGGTGCTGAAGGGACCTTGGCGGGCAATGCTGGGGCTTCATGAGGTGATAGAGAGACCTTGTGGGGTGGAGGAGAGACCTTGTGGAGTGCCGGTAGGGTCTCGGGGGAAATCAGAGGGACTTCACGGGGTGGTGGAGGGTATCCCAGGGGTGGTGCAGGTCCCCCGCCCGGGCTCGGTCTCCCCGCCCCGAGGGCGCTGCCCGCCGAGCCGCGGCCCGGGGGAGGCGGGAGGGGG
>VWZF01004967.1:8181-20175 GCA_013396755.1 Sclerurus mexicanus
ATAGGCCTTTTATTGCTTAGTCAGTAAAATGGAAGAGTTATGATTTATGCTTCCCTGTCCTGACTGGATACACTAAAAAATGGAAATAATGATGGGGCTGTGGCTCAAACATGGGATTTCACAGTAAGAATGGCTTGGCTGTTGCTCAGATTTTCTCCATGACCTCCAGAAAAACACTTTTAACCTCTTAACTTCCACTTTGTTGCCTGTACCATATGACTGCTATTGGAAAGGAACTGTGCTGGGGTTTTGTATGCAGGTAAGTCTTTTAAAAAGTCCTGATCCAAGCATTGTCCGAAGTGATCCTCCAGTGGGCAGAATATCTTCTTCTGCATCAACCAGGTATAATCTGAATTTTTACTGAAGGCCTTAAAACATATACCCTCATATGTCTCTGTCATAATGCATTGTTCTCCAAAAAAGAAGCTGTTAGATGTGGTGATTGAAGCAAGGACTATTAGCTGATTGTTGATCCTTATTTCTTTTTACCTTCCCCCTGCCTAGGATGCAGCGGCTTTAATCCAGGATGAATGAATGCTACTATGATAAGCGCATGGACTTTTTCTATAACAAGACAAAGACGGACACAGCAGATGAGTGGACAGGGCCACAGCTCATTGTCGTTCTGTGTTTTGGGACATTTTTCTGCCTCTTCATTTTTATTTCAAATTCATTAGTCATAGCAGCTGTGGTCAAGAACAAGAAATTTCATTTTCCCTTTTACTATCTTCTGGCCAATTTAGCTGCTGCTGACTTCTTTGCTGGAATTGCCTATGTCTTCTTGATGTTCAACACTGGCCCAGTGTCTAAGACATTAACTGTGAATCGCTGGTTTTTGCGTCAGGGTCTTCTAGACACCAGTCTGACAGCTTCCCTGGTGAATCTCCTCGTCATAGCTGTTGAGCGGCACATGTCGATAATGCGGATGAAGATCCACAGTAATCTCACAAAGAAGAGAGTCACCTTTTTAATTATATCAATTTGGGCCATTGCCATTTTCATGGGTGCTGTTCCTACCCTGGGTTGGAACTGCCTCTGTGACATTACCGTCTGCTCATCCCTGGCACCTATTTACAGCAGAAGTTACTTGGTATTCTGGAGTGTCTTAAACCTGGTCGTCTTCTTCATTATGGTGGTGGTTTACATAAGAATCTACATGTATGTCCAGAGGAAAACTAATGTGTTGTCATCACACACTAGTGGATCCATTAGCCGTAGGAGAACCCCTGTGAAGCTTATGAAGACTGTTATGACTGTCTTAGGTAAGAGACTACAAAGCATGGCGTGCAAGGCTGGTAGTGCCAGTGGATGGGTTTGTGTTGGTTTGGTTTAGCTTTTTATTTGTTGATTGTTGTTTGGCTGGGTTTTGTGTGTTTTTGTTTTGGGTTTTGTTGTGTGTTTTTAAACAAACAAAAATACCTCAGCCCTCATAACAGAAAAAACCTTGCTGAACTTTAAAACGCTGGAGGCATTTAGACTCTGCAGGAACATGAGGTAGAGAACTGGTCAACTTACAGAAGAAAAGTGTCTCTGTTCTGTAGGCACCTTGTTACAAAACACAAATTGTTGTGTTGTTCTCCTGTTTTGGTGGGTTTTTTTGTTTGCTGTTTGGTTGGTTGTTTGAGATATTTTTGGAGGGAGATACAAAATCACTTTGGAGGAAAGCTTCTGAAGATTCACAACTACATAGTAGAACATTTTCAAAATAATGTTCTTTCATATTTGCACAAGGCCATGAGCCCTAAAGTTGGACATGGATAGTTTTCTTTGCACATCTTCATCTTGCCTGTCTTCTGAACATAGAAACTTCTTCCCCCTGGAAGTGCATCTTTCTTGGGGGAAGAGAGGTTGCCTGGTGGGTCTGACTCTGACAGATTTGCTTTGCAAAGGGAGGATTCACCTTCATTTTGTGAATGGTGCATGGTGCAAAATATTTTCAGATGATGTTGATACAGTATAGCCTTAGATCTCTAAACAATAACATGAGATTTGACCTGGATTTTGCCCTGGAGATGCAGTTGATATTTGAGCAGCTCAGATCACTTCCTCAGCTCATTGTGAAGTAGCTGTGTATTAAATTAGAGACGGACAGGGCTGGCGACTGACCATTGGAACAAATACCAGCTGTAGCAGTCAATTTTCCCCAGAATGACCTGAATCTGAGCAAGATATTTTCTGGAAACCAGGTATCGCGTGAGCAGGGCTTGTGCAGCTTGCTGCAGATGAAACTGATGGTGCACCAGGACATTTGCGAAGGTGGGCTTAGGTGGGGTGGGGACTCTAAAACTACAAATATGGCTTTACTGCTCTGACAACTCTTCTGATGTTGTATGACCAGCATAGGAAAGCTGGTGTTCATGTATAGCTGGGACACAGTTGTCATACTGCAGCATGGTAGTGCTAGGGAGCTCTGGGACTAAAGTGTAACTTTTGGAGGTAGGAGTTGCCATGGTAGGAAGTTCAGGTCGAGGATGCTTTCTTCTCCTTGTGGTTTTTGGATCTTCTTTGCACAGTCTGGTATCTGATTTGATTGGGTTTTTTCCTGAAATAATGGTGCTGTATTACACTGCATCCTTGTCTGCCAGATGGTGTTTTAAAATGCTTTAGAAGCTGAAATCAGTTAAACTTTACAGTGGAAAAGAAAGTGGACTGATGGTCCAAGCAAGTACAAGGTTCTCACTTAAATTTCTATGTGTTCTGAAGCTGGATTGTCCATTACCAGAGCCTTTCCTGTCTAAATCCCTCCACAGCTGTTCTTCCTTTTTCTGCCTTGATTTTATGGCACCTATAGAGAGTCAGTTTGGTGGTTGTTCCTGTCCCCCTGCCCTTGACTTGAAGGGGAAAGACTCCATCTTTTTCCCCACCTAAGCTCCCATGCAGTAAAACCTAAACCATCCACTTTGAAGAAGAAAATCCCTGCAGAAAAACTGAATTTATGATCTTGCCCTAATGTATAAGCATCAAGTAGACTTTAGGTAACTGCTGCACTGGAAAAAGACAGAAAATGCAGCACTTTTAAAAAGCAGTTCTCTGAGTATTTCTGTTGAAGGCAGAACTGCAGCTAGCCAGCTGATAAGGGAGTTGGAGGGACAGGGATGGTGGCTGCTGTGTTCTCATCCTTTGTGGTCCTCTCATCTGTGGCAAGCCTTCAGAGCTCTCTGTGCTGCTGTGTGGAAATAAACCCCACTTTAAATTTCATTTGCAACTTAATCTTTCTTTTAATAGGGAATGGGGCCTTAGGACCATGGGTTGATTCAAAGTTCAGCATTAGCTGTCTCTTACTCACAGAATACTACTTTTCAACCACAAAATTAAACTGTAATTCTGGCAAAGCACTTACTGATATTGTGTGCTGGGCAAGGCAAATTTAGCTTAGAAAGTCTGAATGCTACTTCAGAGATCATAATTTTGTGTATCTACTTTGACAGTCAGAAACCATACTAGAGCCTCCTTCCAAAAAAAGTTGAATTAGTGTCCGTGTTGCTGGGTGTACAATCTACTCCAAGCTCCTGTGTCAGAGGAAGTGTATCTTGGCATGTTCCTTCATATCAATTCTCCAAATTTTGACTCTGAGAGGCTTTTTATAAACAGTTTTATAATAATTTGTTTCAAAGAATGAGAACTTTTTTTTTTAAATGCTTTGAAATGTACTCTCCTGGCCAAGTCATTCAAGCACACTGTGCAAAATGTATTAGAAACCAAATAGCATGTTTTCTGGACTTTCCAATTACCACAGGAGTCACCAAGTGACCAAAATGATTCTTCCAAAATTCTGCTTACATCCACTGATGCAACAGCCTACAGTTATATGCAGCACATGGGTTTTGCCCAAAGTAGTTATTTTTAATGGCTTGTTCCAAAACATCTGAAAATGCTTTGGAGTACATGCCTGATATGGTCTTAACTAAAAGCTTATTCCAAAATGCTGTGCTGGATAAAGCATGATAAAAACCAACATTCTTTTTCATGTGTTCTGTTGGTTTCATGGGAGATTCAGGACAAAATCCTGCTGCCCTGCTGTTGTGTGGAAGGAAGATGCATGTAGCTGGCTGCTGCTGGCATGCTGCTTCTCTCAGCTTCCTCCACCTCCCTCCTTGAGAAGGCTGGGCTGGGCTGTCCCTCCAGCAAAACATCCATGTCCTCTCTGGTTCTTCTCCTCCTGTGGCCCTACAGTTAAGAGTTAGGAGAATTCAGATTTCAGTGTGATTTTGTGACTTCATGGTGACCACAGCTGCAAGTGGCCTTTTGCTTGGATGGCCCTTCCAGAGACTGGGAGTCAAGCCTCTATTTTGTACTGCTGCCGTAACCCCTAATATAATCCATCGTAGCATAAGAGTAAGGCTTTCCCTTTGGCATGATGAATGACAGGTAATTAGCTAGTTAACCTGGACGATGTAAAACCTAGCACAAGGGGCTAAAATCCTCTTGGGCTGACCTTGTGGCATAATCCCAGCTAAGCCTTTGACTGTAGCTTTGAAGAAGGGTGGCTGCTGGTGTGCAGGTATGTGATTTTCAGGTGGTTGTGTATGTGGTAGCTCCTCTGAACTTGGCAGTGAGATTCCTGCTGAAATAGCAGCTTTGGGATGGAAGATTTTCAGTTTCAGTGAATTTATAGTTTAATTGGTAACTTGCTGTTTTAACTTGGTCACACATGTGGCACAGGCAGCTGGAAGTTACTGCACTTTTTTTTTTCTCTCAGTGTTGGCATGCTCAGGGACAGCTTTGATGTGCAGAATTTTAGGAAATGATGCTGTTGAAGCATGAGTAGCATTTCCAGATACCCAGGAATTAATTTTCAAGCAGATGTGATCTTCAGGAAAATCCATGGTTAAATCTAATGGAAAAAATCCTCAAACTAACCTTGAGGCATTGTGACACCTCATCTCCCATAATCCGGTGGGAAGACTCCGAGTTGTTCTTCTAATTAATGTTGCAGCCAGGCTGTATTTCACATCACTTCCATGAATTTTAAAGAGTCCCAGAAGTTACATTATTTTTGGAGTGTGGCACTTTTTCAGGGAGAGGAGCTCCTATGGGATAAATAGTCTGCAACCAAGAAAATCACCAAAGGCCCAAGACAAAGGTATATTTTTATGCTTAACCATGGTTCCCTCTGAAAGCTCAGTGGTAAAAATAACAAAATCCGAGCAAGGCTGTGAGTCAGAGACATGCCTTGCTTTCATCTCAGCGGTGCTAAGAGCAGGGTGTGAATCACTTGTGTTGTCTCCATAGACAGCAAGATGTATTTTTGTAGTGAAAGAAACAGCCCCGTGAAAACTTTAGCCAGTAACTTGGACACTGTCACTACATTGCCCCTGTTGTTGTCTTCAGTCATGGGACACGTGCAGAGAAATGTCTTCAGATGTCTTTTATCTTCCCTTACTTTTGCAGCTGAAGCCTTTTAGGGTTTTGCTTATATTGACAGGGATGTATCCTAGGAGTTCATGGACTAATCCTGCCTGCAATCTTGGGATTTTGTTTGAAGGAGAGATTTCTGTGTCGCTTGTTAAATGTGGCTTTTGGGGTCTCTTTCCTCTCCTGCTGACTTCCATAAAAGCAGGGTTGGACCTCGCATGCTTTGTGGTACAAGTGGTTGAAATGCTTTCAGCGCCTGTTCTAAGGCCGGTTAGTTACAGTCTCAATTTCTTCATGGAGCTGGTGTATTGGCAGCTTTGCCAGTGACCCTTGGTAGCCAGTGAAAGCTCTGTGTCCAAATATTTGCTGAAATACTTAACTAGGCACAGTATTGTCTGGCGGGTTGGAGTTCCAGTGCTTGTTAAACTGATGGCATTTGCTGGTGAACCCCAGGGCAATAAATCAGGGCAGTGCTTTCTCCACTGTGAACTATAAGAGAGAGATGGTGTCACAACTGCTTACTCAGCATGCAGAAGCCAAACCAGTGTGTAGTACAGAGACTGACCAGAGAAAACAAGTGTTGTGGTAGCAGCATGCAGCTCCTGATAGCAGTGGGCCAAGGAGGAATGTTACTGATGTTAACCAGTATCTCAAAACTAACACTATGAAATTAGTACTTAGCATCACAAAAATCTTGATGCAGCAGAGTAGAAAATTTGGTTTCCGAAGAAAGTGGTCTCTTGCCTTTCTGTTCAACATTGCCTAGAACAGAGTAAATCAGTTGGTTGAATTTTGTCTGGAGTTCAGGAGCACAGGTTTGCAGCAAGATCCATGAGACCTTGTCCTGGGTACATTTTTCAGCAATCCTAATGCTTACCAAGTCACACAAATTCACTTTATATACCATTATGGCCTGCCTATCAAATGGGCACAGTGTCCGTTCAGGTCCTCAATGGGGAGAAGTGTCCAGTGCCGCTGACCCCAGCCTGTGTGTGCAGCACAGCTGATGGGGTGGCTGCAGAGCACTGGCTCTGGCATTGCCTGGGTCCTGCTGTCATCCAGGCTGCCCTCCCACTACTTGCTTGCACCGCTTGGGCGCGGGAATATCATCAGCTTTAAAAAACTGAGGTGGGCTTGCTTGATCTACCAAAATCATTGGACAGATGCTCATACTCCTGGGAGAGTTTGTTAGCTTGTAGCTGCTACCATCCTTATTTGTTGGATTATTTTCTTCTAAGCCCCAAAATGGGGAAACTCTGCTGTGATAAGTGATTGGAATTTCCTCAGTACGTTGTTCAAACTGTGACTGCTGGGCAGAGTTGTAATTTTCTATTTCTGTATGTCAGACAGCAATTGTGGCTTGTGCTAAGTTAGTATTATCATGCATATGGCTACTCCTTGCCTGGGCTGTGGGCGAGGGATCATGGGGTGCAGTGCAGGAGGGAGCCCAGGGGGCAGACGGGGCAGTCCAGAGCCCTTCTCCAGCTTGTGGTCAATGGCTGCGTTTGGTAGTGATGTTCCCCCTCCCCACCCGTCCTGCCAACACCCCCATTCTTACGGTGGGAGTGCGCCGGAACGTGGGAAGATGGAAATACAATATACAACTTCCTTCTAAGCTGTGGTTTTTATGCTTTCTTCATGTTGTCTTCAGTCTAAGATCTCTTCTCCCTCAGTTCCCCTTTCTCTATTATTTTTGTTTTTTTGAAGGGCTGGTAGAAGAGGGGTGTGTTGTCCTGCTTTCTCTTTTAGCTTTTATTACCACCTTTCTCCTTACAGGGGCTGTTGTCATTCCCGCCCTGCAGCTGAAACACAAGGAGAACTCTGCTGCTCCTTGGCTTGTCCTGCAGTTTCTTGCTATGTTTTGGGGAAATGCCTCTCTTGCAGAGTTTTCTTCTTTCCCCATTGCTATACACTTACTTCCTCACCTTTTCTGTGTTTGTTTTTCTCTCCTCCACCCCCCCTTAATTTCTTTGCCCTGACTGCTACATCATTTGTTTCATCTTTGCTAACTCATCTATTTGTTTCTTTCTTTTTTTTTGATGTGTAACTGATTTTTTTTCTCAAATCTGAGTTGCTGGGTCTCAAGTACTGAGCATGCAGAGCCTGGGAGGGAGCAGTGGAGGGAGGTGGGCTCTGCTCTGACCAGGGAGCCAGCAGTGCTTGTGTGTTCCAGGCACTGGCATGCATCCCACACTAGCCGTGGGCTTTCCAGCCAGGACATGTTTAAATTATGTGACGCCTGTTTTATTAATTAGGCAGTGTGCCCATAGCTCTGCAGAGTCAGCTGTAGTGCAACAGGAGGTTTGTCTCTTTGGATCATATTGTGGCAATGGTGGAAGTGAACCACCTGGTATTTTCTCCTGCAGCACATGAGAGAGATGAAGAGAAGTTTGTATTTTAGTGCTGGTTCTCTGTTTGTAAATGCTTCAGAGCTCTTGTTTATTTATCAGCATGGATGAATCCCTCCTGTGATGGCCTTTTCCCACTTGTGTTTGAGCTGATGCTGTCCACAGCTGGATTCTTGCTCCCTGCAGTCTTCTGAAAGCTGCCCTGCCTCCTGCCCAGGTCTTGACAGAGGAGCTGTTAGTAGATATAATTTTGCTACTGTCATTAGAATTTTGTCCTCTCCTGCTTTTGTAATTTTTGTGTAGAATTTTGATGAACCAAATAATCTTGTAAGATGCAAAACACTCCAAACCCATAGAAGTTTGAAATCAGGTTTGGTTTTCTTTTTCTTTTTTTTTTGTTTTGTTTTTGTTTTGTCTCCTTTATTTCTAGGTGCCTTTGTTGTCTGCTGGACCCCTGGCCTGGTCGTCTTACTACTTGATGGTTTGAACTGTACTTACTGTGGGATTCAGAATGTTAAAAGATGGTTTCTTCTCCTGGCCCTGTTGAACTCTGTCATGAATCCAATAATTTATTCATACAAAGATGATGAGATGTGGGGTACCATGAAAAGGATGATTTGCTGCTTCTCTGAGGATAAGAGCCAGGACAGACGCTCATCTCGGATCCCCTCAACAGTTCTCTGCAGGAGCACAGATACCTCAGGGCACTACATTGAAGATGGCATTATTCAAGGGACGATCTGTGGAAAAGGAGATCTTGGTGACAAAGGAAACTCCTGAACTATGCAGGAGACTGACTTGGCTGGAAAAGGAGAGGGGGAAGGGAGAGGTTTTGTAAGAGAAGATTGACTGGCAAAGCTCGGAAACAATATATCCACTTTGTTCCAGAGCCTCAACTCCAGTGTTAACAAAAGTTCTTATAAATAATTGCCTGATGGAAAAACACTTTGTAATGAAGAAAACTTTCTGTGCTGCCATCTTTCTCCTTTTTTACTTTTAAGTACATGAAATTGTTTTTTCATGTGAATGGAATAAATACCTCTCAGAGATTTCTTGTGCATGGAAACAAAATGTAAGCAATGTAGTAAGACCCTCCTCAAGGTCCTACAGAGAGAATAAACCTGCCTGACTGTGCAGGTTTGGCATTCATTGAGTATTTATGCTTTGAGCAGCTTCTGTGCATCTTGAGGAGGATTGTAGTCTTGGTTGGACAGAATTGTGACCTGTTTTCTCAGTTTATGAAGTTCATGAAATAATTCATACTTGCCTCCTTTCTTCCTCCTCATCTAGCTTTCAAAATAGGTAATTTGATGGTTTGTTATAGCTATGCCAGAAACCTGGCTGTGATGGGATACCCAGACCAGACGTCAGTGTGCGTGAGTATGTCTGACCATGGGTTGTTGCGATCTGAGAGTACAGAAAGCACAAAAGCCATTATTATTTCCATAGTGGGGTGAATGCTGCACTCTCTGCTGCTATTGTGTAGGCAGGTATCGAGGGTGGATTAACAGGAAAGCAGTGAAGCTCATTATGCTCATTTCTTACTTCCCCACATAACATCAAATGGATGTGTTCTGCTCCTCTTTATCTGCTGTACCACTGAAAGAAATGAGATCCAAAACTCTGTTTTGCAAGGGTGAGCTTTTCAGGGAAGTTTATATACACATATATACAGGTTCAATCAAGCTACTTAAAATAGAAATTAACTTACAGACGAAAAAAGCCTGAAACCAATTTAAACCCCTACAAGGGTACACCATGCATGGGTTGTTGGACCTTGTCTGGGCCACATTTAACCTCCAATTTGCAAACAGATCTTACTGGAACAGGTAGTTGAGGAAAAGGCCATGAAACGGTGAGAAAAATGCATTGTGACTAATCAAATCTAGCATTGATGCAGCCACAACCCAAACAGCTGAAGTTTGACTCATGGGGTATGCTCTAATGGAGGATCCTGCAATGTAAAGATCTGGGGTAAACTTTTAAAATTTAAACTTTTAAATTAAAAATTGGATTGTAGATTTCTCAATACTCTAAAAGCCTGGTTTCTACTGTCTGGTTTCAGCAGCAGTGAGCTCCATGTCTTAATTTCAAAAGGAGTTACCTCAGTTGCCTCCTAGAGAGTGTGCGTTTGCTGGTATTAAGGCAGGTGACCGCAAACAGAGGTCACTTTGAAAAGTTTTGGAAGTTTTGACCACTTGGAATTGCCAGAAAGCAACACTAAGAGCCAACGCCAAGAGTGTATTGTATGAAGCTGAAAGATGAAGATCGGCTGTGGCTTGGACAAATTCTTCCTTTGGTGCAGCTTGCATGTGGGTGTCTGGACTGTGTTGGTCAAAGCAGAACCAGTGCTTAGCACAAAGGCTGAGTAGTGGATTTGTAGAATGCACTGGGGGATTTCATAGCAACCCTTAGCTTGCAAACACAGCAAGGCCCTGTTCAGAGAGCTCTCCCGTGGCACGCGTTGTCTTGTAGGGACGTGGCCCAGTATTCAAGGCAGATGCTGTATTTGAGTAATGCTAAGAATGTTTACAAAATTGTTGCCATTATAATGCAATTTTCTTGTGCAAATACTACTTCACTGCTTTGGTGTTTTGAAAAGTATGTAAAGTGGTGCTTTGTAGAGGCAGTGGTGTGGTGGGTTGACCCTGGCTGGAGATCAGGTGCCCACCAAAGCTGCTCCATCACTCTTCTCCTCAGCTGAACAGGAGAGAGAGAAACATATAACAAAAGGCTCATGGGTCAAGATAAGGACCGGGAGGGATTGATCATTCATTACAGACTTGACTTCAGGGAAAAATTAAATTATTACCAATCAAACCAGAATAGGATAATGAGAAATAAAATCTTTTGAAGACTTTTCTTCTTCCTGGGCTTAGCTTTACTCCTGATTTTCTGTCTCCATCCCACAGTGTTGCAGGGGCCAGGGAATGTTATCAGTTCATCAGTCTCTGACCCTCCTTCCTCCTCAGGGTGAGGATTCCTCACACTCTTCCCCTGCTCCACCATGGGGTCCCTCCCACAGGAGACAGTTCTTTATGAACTTCTCCAATGTGAGTCCTTCCCACAGGCTGCAGTTCTTCACAAACTGCTCTAGTGTGGGTCCCTGCCACAGAGTGCAGTCTGTTAGGAACAGGCTGCTCCAGTGTGGGTCTCCCATGGGATCAGAAGTTCTGCCATCAAACCTGCTCCAGCATGGGCTTTCTGTGTGGTCACAACCTCCTTCAGGCGTTCCCCTGCTCCAGCACTGCCTCCTCAATAGGCTGTACGTAGATATCTCCTCCACCATGGGCCTCCGTGGCAGGGGCACAGCTGCCTCACCATGGTTTGCACCACAGGCTCCAGGATGATCTCTGCTCTGCTGACTGAAGCACCTCCTTCCTCACTGACCGTGGTGTTGGCACAGTTGTTTCTTTCATGCATTCTGACTCCTCTCTTCAGCTGCAGTTGCACAGGTTTTTTTCACTTGTCTTAAATACATTATCCTAGAGATGCTACTACCATTGCTGATGGACTTGTGGTGGGTCTGTCTTGGAGCCGGCTGGCATTGACTCTGTCAGGGAGAGGGGAAGCTTCTAGTGTCGTCTCGTAAAAGCCACCCCTGTAGCCCCCTCTGCTACCAGAACCTTGCCATGGAAGCCAACACAGGTGGCATCATAAAGGTATAGCATGCAAGCACTCCAGTCCCTACAGCTACCTGCAATGCACAGTTTGTCTTAACTAGGCTGAAGCTCTGTATACAAAGCTATGGAAAATAAAATGCTACTTCAAACTAAAATTCTTGTTCTGTTTCCTGTTTGAATGGTGATTGATGAGGAAATGTTGTTTCATGTTCCCATAGGGCCAGGGTGGCAGTGGGGGACGTTTTAATAAAATCTTCATGTTTACGAGAAATACTGGTCAGTCTGTAACTTGGTTGAATCAGGCCCTTAGAACTTGGATAAAGATCTTTTAACATCTGCAGCAGTAGAGAAAACTGGATCTCTCCTGCAGAGCTTGTGATTTAGGCTGCAAAATAACTACATGTGGATGATTTTTTCAGGTAAGCAGGAAAATGTGACTTCTGCGAAGCTGAAGGACCTCATTTGTAGAGCACCTCATGCAGTGGACTCCTGGTCTGGGTTAAGGTCTGAGAGGTATTACCAATCATTCAGCAACAAGTAAGGGGGAGGGTTTGAGGTCTCATATTCCTTCTGTTGTCTCATTAAAAAAAAAACAACAAACAAACAAAGACCAAAAACCCAAACAAAAAACAACCACAAAACCCCACAAAAAAATCAACCCCTCCCCC